>CM076570.1:1585255517-1585653365 GCA_034641835.2 Pinus albicaulis
TGGAGAAAATATGTTTGTTAATTGAATAACGGGTTGCGTCAGAGGGTTGAAGCCTTATGTATATAGAAGCTGATGTTATGATCGGGGGGTTGTAGCTCCCTTCCAGGAGAGGTTGGCAAACGAGAGAAGGTTGTAGCCTTCTGCAGGTGGGTGCCTGCGTGCTGGTATGAGTCTGCACCAGTACATGGTTGTATGATGTTTTCTTTATAATAAAATATTGAAGAGTAGAGATTCTGTTGCTAGGTAGTTTTCCAATTAGGCAACCACCTTAAATCTACTGGTATACATATGTGTTAATGGTTTATTCTTGGTTTATTCTGTTATTTAGGATATTTTACTTAATACTTATACGATGCAATTCTATAAGTAAAGATATAATAAGATATGAGAATATATGTAAGATACGTCTGTAACAACAATTGTTTTAAGAGAATAGAAAAGAAAAAATTTTTTTGTGTAAATATTTGGTTCACACCCTCTCGGTGTTTTTCTAACAAGGTGGTATGAAGACGGGTCATGCAGAAAAAGCTTGGTAACAGAAGAAAGATCAGCAAGACAAACCATGCAGATGGAATAACATCTATCGGTATCACTTTTTAATGGAAACATTTGGTGCAAGAAGGGAAACGGATGAGATCTTATCCTTGGTCTAGGAGGCAATAATAAGATATCGGGACATACATGTTGAATGCAGTACTGTAACATATGGTTTTTAAGAGAAAGGAAAGAAAATTGTTTAGCCTTAAATACTGATTCACCCCCCCCCTCTCAGTATTTTTCCCAACAATTGGTATCAGAGCAGGTCCTTCGGAAAAAGCTTAGTCGCTAGAAGGAAGATCAAGAAAGATGAGCAATCAAGATGGAATAGCATCTATCAGGCCTCCACTTTTTAATGGAAACAGTTTAATTTTCTGGAAAACAAGGATGAGATCTTATCTTCAGTCTCTGGGAGCAGAGGTATGGGCGATTGTTGAACAAGGATATCAATATCCAGCTGCAGTACCAATAGATCCAATGAAAAGAAAGAATTATGAAACAAATGCAAGGGCGGTCAATGCTCTATTAGGAAGTCTAACTGAATCAGAATTTGTCAAAGTCATGCAGCTGAATACAGAAAAATAAATATGGGACAAAATCATTCTAAGCTATGAAGGTGATGCAAAGGTAAAAAGTGCTAAACTTCAAACTCTCAGAATCCAATATGAGAATCTTAAAATTCTTAATGAAGAAAGCATTGCAAATTTCTTTCTACGTCTTGATGATATTGTAAATCGAATGAGAAATATGGGAGAAACAATTACCGAATCCACTTTGGTTGAGAAAATTTTAAGATCTCTAACAGCAAAATTTGAGTCAAAAGTTTCAGCTCTTGAAGAAAAGCAAGATCTTCAAAATCTTACTGTGGTACAACTTCATGGCATACTAACTGCATATGAAATGAGAAAAGGAGGACCATTTGAAGTCAAAGAAGCAGTCTTTATAACTTCTACAAGAGGAAAGGAAGTACAAATAACAAAAGGATCAGGATATATCTCAGAAGAAGATGAGATAAACTTCGTAAAGAAACTTCAACTTGGCACAAGACGATTTAGAGGTAAGCTTCCTTTCAAATGTTTTGATTGTGGAAGAGTTGGTCATTATGCTGCTAAGTGTCCTTATAAAGAAACACATAAAAAGGGGAAGGAAGTAGCAAGAAGGAATAAGAATCATTTTAACTCTAAAAGGAGTTACTATACTCATGAAGATAGTGATGGGTTATCTGATAGTGAGGAAGAATGTGAACAAGATTTGAGACTTCTCATGGCATTTGAAAAGGAATCTAGAGAAGAAGAGGATACTTTTGTGGACGCTCTAGAAGACAGTGATTTTCTTAATGAAAACAATAAACTCAAAATTTTCTTAGAATAGAGAAAAATAATCATAGAAACTCTGAAAAATCAGCTTGAAGATAAAGAGAAACACAATGAGAAATTAGAATGTGGAGTAGTAGATCTAAGAAAAGAACTTGGGAAAGTAAAGACTTTGAATCTTAGATTTGCTAAAGGGTCTGAAACCTTAGATGAGATTATCAAGGTACAACGTTCTCCTCTTATAAAGACAGGTCTTGGATATATTGAAGAATCTTCTCAGGCATCAGCACCAAATTATCTAAAAGCAGTTACAGTTGGTTTACAACATGCTGCCACTCAACAAGGGAATAAAGAATATTTACAGGTAAAGCATGATCATTTCAATTCAAGAAACACTAACAGAAATGTCTTTCAAAGAAACACTAATCAACAGATAAATTCATATAGAAGATCTTATGATCGCAGAAATTTCCTCTTCAATGGACAATGTTTCTCATGTCACAATTTTGGTCATAAAGCTATTCAATGTGTAGCATATAAGCCCCAAGGGTTAGCTCAAGTGGTAGTGAGCCAATACGTGGTCCTCTCCATTGAGGGAGGTCACGGGTTCGATCCTTGAGTCCTTTGGGGTTAGGCCCTGAAAGTCGGCCGAACGGTTTACCGTGCGTACCATCCAGAAATTCTGGGGAAGTACGCCCGGGTTTCCCGTGAGCTTTCCCCTCGTGAAAAAATGTGTAGCATATAAAACTATTATGACAAGAGAAGCAAGAAAGAAAAGGAATGATATTGAAGCAAAGAAGAATACTTATAACAACTTTTCTCCTCTTCAAAATGAAGTTGAATGCACTTATTGCAATAACTTTGGCCATGAAGAATCTGAATGCAGGAGCAAAGTTTAGCCAAAAGAACATGTTCCTTCAAGATCCAAAGTATGGAAAAAGAAGGAGTTACAGGTTGAAAATTGTGGCATAGCGTTATTTGCAGAAGATGAAGAGAACCAATGGCACATTGATAGTGGATGCTCAAGACACATGACAGGGGATAAAGACAAAATTCTTGCATATAGTGCTCTAGAAAAGGAGAAGAATGTTACATTTGGAAATGATACTCCTGCGGTAATTAAAGGTAAAGGGTCTGTCTTCCTAAAGGATAAGGTGAAAGCTAATGAAGTCATGTATGTGGATGGATTAAAGCATAACTTGTTAAGTGTAAGTCAAATGTCTGATCAAGGAACTGAAGTTGTCTTTAGTTCAAAAGAATGTGTGGTACGTGATCTTGATACACGTAAAGAAATTATAAAAGGAAAAAGAACTCCAAACAACCTGTATATATTGAAGAACCCCAAAGAACAATGTTATTTGAGTAAATCTTCAGAAAGTTGGCTATGGCATAGAAGGTTGGGGCATCAGAGCTTCTCTCAAATCAACAAATCAAGTAGACTTAAAGCTATTCGTGATCTTCCCAATATTACTCTACCTGAAAATATCATATGCAAATCTTGCCAATTCGGTAAGCAAACCAGGGTACAATTTAATGCCAAGGAAGGATCATCAAGTAAGCCTCTTGAACTCATTCATACCGACATATGTGGACCTATGAGGAAAAAGTCACCTCGTGGTGAAGAATACTATATCTTATTCATTGATGATTTCTCTAGAATGTGTTGGATTGGGCTGCTTAAACACAAAGATGAAGCATTTGAGAAATTTCAGATTTTCAAAGCACTAGTGGAGAATGAATTAGAATTAAAAATCAAGTGTCTTAGATCTGATCGAGGAGGAGAATATACATCCAAATAATTTCTTGAATTTTGTGAACAACACGGCATAAAAAGACAGTTCTCTGTAGCTGGCACTCCACAACAGAATGGTGTTGCAGAGAGAATGAACAGAACAATTCAACAAATGGCTAGAGCTATGCTTGATGATTCCGGAACACCTGACACATTTTGGGGAGAAGCAGGACATACAGCAGCAAACATTCTTAACAAAGCACATGTTCGTGTAAATGGTGATAAAACTCCATATGAACTCTGGTATGGTAATCCTCCCACTATAAAGCATTTTAGAATTTTCGGGAGCAAATGCTTTATCAAAAATAATGATGAAAAACTTGGCAAGTTTGAACCCAGAGCTGATGAGGGAATATTTCTTGGTTACTCCTCTAGGAGTAAGGCATATAAATGTTACAATAAAATACTTCGAAAGATTGTTGAATGTATTGATGTTGTTATTGATGAGTCTACTGCAGCCCCAAAAGAAGAAAAGCAAACAACAAATGAAGATGATGAGGACACATATCCTTCTACATAAAATAGTAATGATACAAATAGTACACCCAGTGAAGAACCCGAAGAAGAGCTGTCTGAAAAGGCTCCATCTAGATATGTTCAAAAGAATCATCCAGAATCTCAAATTTTGGGAGAAAATGAATCAGGTGTACAAACAAGAAGGACTCTTGTGGGATCTTCTAGCAATCTGGCATTTCTGTCCATGGTTGAACCTCACAGTGTCAGTCAAGCTAGCAAAGATGAATGTTGGATTCAAGCCATGAATGAAGAGCTTGATCAAATTGAAAAGAATCACACTTGGGAGTTATTACCAAGGCCTCATGACAAAAATGTCATTGGAACTAAATGGATATTCAAAAACAAGTTAAATGAGAATGGGGATGTTATAAGAAATAAAGCTAGACTTGTTTGCAAGGGGTATGCTCAACAAGAAGGTATATACTTTGAAGAAACTTTTTCTCCTGTAGCCAGACTTGAAGCCATAAGAATGTTTCTTGCTTTTTCAAGCTTCCAACAAATCAAAGTTTATCAAATGGATGTTAAATCTCCTTTTCTCAATGGTGATCTAGAAGAAGAAGTTTATATAGAACAACCAGAAGGATTCATTTTGGGAAATGATGAAAAACTTGTTTGTAGACTTAAAAAGGCTCTATATGGTCTCAAACAAGCTCCAAGGGCATGGTGCTATCGTTTTGACAAATATATTCATCAACAAGGATTTTCAAAGGGGTTTGTTGATAGCAACTTGTACACAAAAACTGAAAATGACAAACTGTTGATTGTGGTTGTATATGTCGATGATATCATTTTTGGAAGTAATAAAGAGTCTATGAGTCAGAAATTTGCTTCTGATATGCAGCAAGAATTTGAAATGTCTTTACTCGGGGAACTAACATTTTTTCTTGGCCTGCAAGTGCAGCAAGCAATAGATGGTATATTCTTATCACAAGCAAAGTATCTCAAGAAAATCCTGAAGAAGTATGGCATGGAAGATTGCAAACCTGTAAGTACACCAATGATAACTGGATGCAATCTCAGTTCTAATGATGATTCCCCCACCGTAAATCAACCAGAATACAAATCTATGATAGGAAGTCTACTTTATCTCACTGGGACAAGACCAGACATCATTCATGCAGTTGGGATTGTTGGAAGATTTCAAGCCAATCCAAAAGAGTCTCATCTTCAGGCTGTGAAAAGAATATTCAAATATCTACAGGGAACTCAAGACTTTGGACTATGGTATCCAAAGAATGCTGATCTTACTCTTCATGCATACACTGATGCAGATTGGGCTGGAAGTGTTGATGATCAAAAAAGCACTAGTGGTAGTGCATTCTTTATGGGGCCCCAGTTAGTATCTTGGTTCAGCAAGAAGCAAAGCTCCATTGCCTTATCTACAGCAGAAGCGGAATATGTGGCTGCAGCATCATGTTGCACTCAACTTCTTTGGATGATGCAAACCCTACAAGATTTTCAAATCAAATGTTCACCTCCTATCTCCATTATGTGTGATAATACAAGTGCCATCAGTATCTCAAAGAATCCTGTTATGCATTCCAATACCAAGCACATTCCCATCAAATATCACTTCCTACGAGAACAAGTGCTTGAGCAAAAGGTGAAATTAGAATATGTTTCCTCCAAAGAACAAGTTGCTGATATATTTACCAAACCTCTACCCAGGGAAGCATTCGAATATCTCAGACAGAAACTGGGAGTAGTCTCTGCCATGCAGAGGATCAGGTCTACTTAATTACAGAAGACTCAATTGGTTATGAGGTGTTGTCTGAATGCACAGGCTCAGGGGGAGCATTGGTCATGTAAAAAGGATGAATTGCTGGTCATATTATGTTTGAAGATGCAACATGATCTCAGGGGGAGCATGGGACTGTTGGTTCAACGGTTCTTGATCAAACTCTTTGCCATTGATGTCAAAGGGGGAGGAAACACAACAAAGGGCGTCTATCAGGTCATCAAAGGTAGAGTATTTCCATCAATGCCAAAGGGGGAGATTGTTGGAATATTGTCATTGATGGCAAAGGATATGGCAAAGGAAATGGAAAAGGTCAGCAGAAAATAACAAAGGACGAACAGAAGCAGCAGAGATAGAATGGGAAGAGTACAAAGGCGCAGCAGAATTTTGGTGAACAGCAACACGCATTCAAAAAGGAAGGGAGAAATGTAAGGATGAATTAATTGTCATGGGCCGCAGCCAAAAATTGCAGAGGAGAGTTGATTATGGTGTTGGGCAGAGCCGTCTTTACAGTGGAATGCAGTTATTCCCGTAAAATCTAATTTACGGAGGAGTAGAGTTATTCAGACAGTCATTTCAGGAATTTAAGCCCTCAACAACCAAGTATGAAGAAAATTTATGAAAGTATGCGGAAAGACTTTAAATATTTGAATGTGGCAGGACAAGTGGTCCCTACCACTTGAGCGCAAATCGCAAAGCGCAGTTTTGAAGCTTCAAGTGTCTTGTTGATATGGAGTATTTGCGATATGCGATCATCGCAATATCGCATTATCGCAATATCACATATTTGTTATTTCCGCCATCGCAAGTTTTGTTGTTTGCGATATGCGATCATCACGCCATCGCAAGATCACAATATCGCATATTCAAGTGTTCCTCCATATGTTTGATCGCGCCATCGCAAAATGGCCATCTGCGATGTGGGCCCGGGGTCAAAGAATGAAATTTGAATAAAAGAAATGTTACGGGGACAGTGTAAAGTTTTAAAATAACCATTGGGGCTATAGTTATAATATTATATGGTGGAGATAAAAGATTGAATATTATTGAAGATCCCGAATGGGATGATTCGTGCATGGAAGAACGGAGGTTAGGGTTTCAAATTGGATTGGCACGATTATTAATACAAAACGATTGAGATGTATGGCTGTTCTGCTTGCGGAACTCACCACATAAACAAGACACTTGCGTATGGAAAAGCGTTGGATATTGTTTATAAAATCCGAAGGGTTAAACTTTGGGTTAAAGGCTGGGCGCACATAGATAATTTGAATCTCCTCGTTTGAATAAAATAAATTAAAAGAAATAACATTAGCGGTTGAGTGGTTTTAGACTTATGGTATTGAGAAAGGCGAGATCTATATAAAGGACAAAGATCATTATTCGATTGAGGTGTGGCGAGCATTGGTGAAGAAGGAATTCCTTTAAGGAATATCCGTATGGACAGACAACGCGCTTAATTGATGATTCTGAGTCCATGATGCACCCTTCGAGACATTGACCTAAAAGGTGATGAGTTGTGAGAGTATTCAACAGAAGAAACGATGAAAAGCAAGCGGATGTCTACTGAAGAACACATATGGATCTAGTGCATATGACAGTTGGAGTTTCTGAAAGTTAATACACATAGTAGGATACACGAAATGTTGAATGCATAAATTCTCTGAAGTCTGGATTACAGTGGTCTCGTTGTTCTGTTATGTAGAATTGGGGAAAATATGTTTGTTAATTAAATAACGGGTTGAAGCCTTCTGTATATAGAAGCTGATGTTATGATCAGGGGGTTGTATCTCCCTTCCAGGAGAGGCTGGTAAACGAGAGAAGGTTGTAGCGTTCTGCAGGTGGGTGCCTGCGTGCTGGTATGAGTCTGCACCAGCATATATTGTAAAAGGTTTTCTCTATAATAAAATATTGAAGACTGAGATTACAACAGCGGTGGTTTTCTCCCGAATTGGGTTTCCACCTTAAATCCTGGTCTCCATATGTGTTAATGGTTTGTTCTGTTATTTCAGTTCATGCTTAATGCTTATCTGATGCAATTCTATAAGTAAAGATATAATAAGATATCGGGACATACATGTTGAATGCAGTACTGTAACATATGGTTTTTAAGAGAAAGGAAAGAAAATTGTTTAGCCTTAAATACTGATTCACCCCCCCCTCTCAGTATTTTTCCCAACAAGGAAAAGAATTGTCCTCATGGAAGATTGTTTCATTTTTTAAACGAGCTTGAAAAAGGAACTATGCTCTCGACTAACTGATTCATTTTTTAACGAGGTTGACACAGTAAAAGGAACTTTTCTCACTCCTGATTCATTTTTTAACGAGGTTGACTCAATAATAGGAACTATCCTCTTGCCAACTGATTCATTTTTTAATGAGGTTGACACAGGAAAAGAACTATCCTCATACCTGATTCATTTTTTAATGAGGTTGACTCAGTAAAAGGAACTATCCTCGGACTCACTGATTCATTTTTTAATGAGTTTGACAAAGTAAAAGGAACTATCCTCGTAAACTACTAAATTCTAATCTATTAATCTACCTACTGATTCATTTTTTAATGAGGTTGACACAGGAAAAGAACTGTCCTCAACTAAGACATGTTTCATTTTTTAATGAGGTTGACACAGTAACAAGAACTATCCTCAAAGACTACTTATTTCTAATCTATTAAACTACTCTCTACAATCTACTTACTGTTTCATTTTTTAATGAGGTTGACATAGGAAAAGAACTGTCCTCATCGCCGACTGATTCATTTTTTAACGAGGTTGACACAGTAAAAGGAACTCTCCTAACCAGCCACTGATTCATTTTTTAACGAGGTTGACACAGTAAAAGGAACTTTCCTCTAATGCACTGATTCATTTTTTAACGAGGTTGACACAGTAAAAGGAACTCTCCTCGTACCTAACTTGATCATGGCTTCCAACTGGAAGAAACACATGTCAATGGACACACCTTGACCATGGCTTCCAAGAGGTCTTCATCAGAAGGAAGAATAGTTCTCTGGAAGGAACGCATGTCAGGTGACTCAAAAGGGATAATAACATCATGTTCAAGTAATCCCATAGAGTTTTCCATGTTAATTACCGGATCTAAGTCAAAGGAAGAGGAGCATACAATGAGAGGCTCGCTTACATCGGTAACTAAAAACATGGGACTAGTTGCCACGTAGTTAACCCATGGCGGGGTAGATACCACTTTAGAATCAGGAACATTTAGGTATGTCAGATTATTGGTAGTCGAAACAAGACTAGGGAATGAAAGCTGGTCTACAGTCACAATATTTCCATTGTGAGGGAAAGACATCACGCAAAAGAGTGTCGATACGACAGCTTTCATTGCATAACCATAGTCTTGCCCAAGGAGTAAATTGAAATCCAAGGGGCCTCGAACTACCATAAGATCAATACAAACAGTTTTACCTTCCAAATTAATAGAAAACTTAGGAAGGATCCCTAAAGGTTCAATAATGGTTCTGTTAAAAGCTTTCAGATTCTGCGTAATAGGCACAAGCTGAGGGGAACCCAAAGCTTTCCAAGCAGTTGAGGATAAAATACTAACAGAAGCACCTTCATCTACCTGTGTGCAGTGTATGTCCCTACCACCTAACTTCACAATAATTTGGAAAGGGATGGAGGAAGGAAGACGAGGTTCTGTCAGTCTATTCCAATCAAAGGAAAAGACCTCAGTACTTGGAGGGGGTTCTGTAGAAATAGGTGAAATGCCCCCTGGCGTAGAAGAATCTGATGCAACAAGAAGAACCTGAGCGGTATAAAGTTCACTCTCTACAGGGAGAATGGGATCGACTGAATGTGAAATCGAATCAACCACTTGATCAACTAATGGATCATCAACCTGAGTGATATGAGTTTCACTCTCCAATGGAAGAGTGGGATCGACTGTACTTGAAACTAGATCAATCACTTCGTCAGTTGACTTTAGGTTGGGAGAAAGTTTACAGTAACCAGTTGGAAATTCTTGCTGTGGAACAGTAAGGTTTTCCAACAATTTTGAGGCTTCATCCATGTGAGGGCAAATGTGAGTTTGATGACTCCCTTTGCATAACTTACAAGGAAACCTAACTTTACCCTTTTTCCCAGGAACCTGACTATCACTGGTTGATGGATCAATGAAAAGTTGATGAGATTTTTCTGACCATACTTCCAAGACCTTTGGAATACCAGGACAATTGATAAGGAAGTGGTCACCCTTACAAAGCCTGCAAGGGTATTTGGGTTTACAATGCATGTTGGAGGTTTCCTCAACACAACTAACACTTACAACCATGGTTGGTTGGTTGACTTCTTTCTTATCTTGCTTCTTATTCTTCTTCTTCTTCCCTTTCTTCTTCTTCTTAGCCACCTGGTTACTAGCATCAAGGCTTTTACCAAGTGAAGAGGAAGAAATGGAGGAAGAAATATTAGGCGAAGAAGGTAAAGGGTCAACAGAAGGTTGGTGATGTTGAGATGGTGAACTCTGTTGAGGTGAAGCATCTGGTTGAGGTTGAACAATTGGAGTATTCAGGGCCAACGAAGTTGAAAATAACCATATTGGTAAACCTATTGTAAATCCAGGTAATGACAAAGTAACCATATAAGGAGGACCAACATTTCCAAAGGAAGGAAAAGTACTAGGATTTTCGTTAAGAGGGGTTCCTTGGTTGGTATATTCCGGAACAGTTGCCATTATATTCAACTTCAGTGAATTTTATTAACAATTTAAAACTAAAATTAACAATTCACAATTCACACCTAACAATTAAAATTCACAATTCACACCTATGGTCTCTCAAAGTAAAAACAAACAAATTAACACACACTATCAAATCTAGGAGTCAAACCACACACAAACAGTAACTTCCCGTACTAAAAACACTAATTGGTGATAAAATCCAACATCATAGAATTTAATACAGAAAGGGCGGTGGGAACAGTTACCCCGACAACCTACTTAATGAAACAGACTGACACAAGTTTCTTCACAAAACCATCTCGAGTGAAGAGAACCCCCCAGAGAGTCCAAGTGAGTCTAGTCGACGTCTGCTCCAGGTACAGTGAGATCTTTCCTTCACCGTCACCTTAGGAAATAATCTTAAGCTTATGGACACTAAGGTTACCAACAATAACAAATACAACTGGGGGAAAAGTCTATGATCCGATTCCACATGCAAGGGCAGAGTAACAAAGCTCAATCCCCTTGAAGGTTCCTCGAAATGGTCAATTCGAGGTTTACCGACAAGTGACCCCAGGCTCCTCGACAATGGTTAATCCGAGGTTTACCGTTTGTAATGCGCGCAAAATCTTCTATCTTTCCCAATGAAACAGAATTGATTGTCTCAAAGGATCAGACATGATCTCGTGATTAACTCCTTTAAGAGAAGCTTCCCAGATTATACAAGTTACAATTGGATTTATTTCCTACCGCAAGATTTATCTACTTGTTTTTTTTTACTATCTTGGAGAGTTAATTACTCCCTACTCCAAGATACTAGCCTAAGCTATATTGGTGATAAGAGCCCTAAAAATGTAAAAATTACTAGATGAATTCTAATTAAGCGTTGTGTTATTTAGGTTGTTATTACTCAAAAGGGTAAATGGATATGAAACCAATGGTGTTATGACCCGACCCAAAACTGAATGCAATCGAATATGATAATGTAATATTTTCAATTCGATGAATCCTAACTAAATTAAGGAGAGAGTTTCCATTCACTTCCAACAATGAAAAAATTGATCACTAAGAGAAAATATAACAAATTCTCTAATGCACTAATTTTATCAAGAAAAATAATGCAAATCAATCCCAAAACAATTTTTATTTTTGTCTTTTTAAAACAAGCATAAAAAAAATCTAAATTCAAATCAAAGAAAACTGATCTAAATCTACGATTGATTTTTTCAGAATGTAAACTATGCAGTTGTAATCTATGCACAATTCACTTGAAAAGTATGCAAATGTAATCTATGCACATTTTTCATTCATATTCTGAAAATGAGAATTCTAATTATGCAAATGTGATCTATGCAAGGTAATTCTCAAACACAAGATGATTCTAATTTAATCTAAGAACCAATCAAGTGCAAGTCAAGAAAATCGGGTGAGAGTTCAAAAGATCAAAAAACACTCAAAGGCGATTAACACTCATACACAATTAACAAAAGAAAAAAGATGAAAAATTGTGAAAAGACTGAGACAAATCTCCAAGTAATGACCAAAGGAAATAAAATTAATAATTTCTCAAAAAAAGAGACTCAAAACACCCAATTAACTTAATGGAGATTGATGAGATGAAAAATTGCTAAAAGAAATTCAGAAACAAGAGATTTTTGATAGAAAATACAGATTTGGGTAGATGCTAAGAATCCTAAATCAAATCTAAACTAAACTGGAAGAATAAATCTAGATTTTTTCCAAAATTTTAACAAGGTCCGCAGGCTCCAACAGGTGCGGTCCCACACTGTTTACTTAAGGAAAGTGCGAAACTGCCCGCACTGTGCAAAAGAACAAAGTGCATTCCCCAAAAAAGTTCAAGAAAAACTTAAAAGATTTCAAAATTTTCAAAAATAGAGAAAACCTAAGCGACCCAGGAAGATATCCATCAATCAAAAACCAGGAAAAACTTTTCCTCAAATCAAAATAGAAGAGAACCAAAAACAACAAGTTCTTTCCCAGTGGAGTCACCAATTTGTTGGCCGAATAAATCATTCTTGCAGACAAGACCGATCTCCCTAGTACTAAAAGTATCTAGCAAAAAATAGCCAAATAGACTAATCTTTCTCTAAGCATGTAAGTTTACAAAAAGCTCTATAGAGGTGTAGAAGACTTACTGTATGTCCAACACTTGTTTGAAGTCGTTGTTGTCCATCGTGCACTTGAAGGAGTTTTCCTCGTAAACCTGCAGTCACAAAAAAGAAAAATATTACATAGCACTTGTATAGACATCATCATAAACCATGCTTATCATAGTGATCAAGGAATCTATGAAATAAACCATGAACATACAGCTTATTTAGAAAAATGAGTATATTTGTATTAATTTCAAGAAAAGGAAAACCTTACAACCTGAGCCTTGATGTTCGAAAGGCCTTCCCGGGGTCCGAAGCAGGAGTCTCCTCTACTTTGATAAGCTCGACACTCCTCCAACCAAGAAAAATAGAGGTATGTAATCTCTCCTCACAAAAGTCTTAGTCAACTGAGTCTAAATCTCAACAGCACTTAACGTCAAATCTTCTTAAGCTTGACCTCCCTTTGAGGCTACCCAATGCCTCTTTTTATAGTGGAAAAGAGGAGGTTTTCTATTCCAAGTATGAAGGGATAGAATCCTCCTTCAAAGGGATAAGTTCCTCACATCAAGGGGTTAGCTCCATAAGGTAAGGGATTCATGCACCTCACAAGAGCGGTTCTGCCACCGCAAGATCCATTCTAGAAGCTTCCAGAATTTGCTTTAATTGAGCTTTTTGGAATTTAATTGCTCCTTTTTGATCTTACAGGGGTCCGCACTTTTAACATAGATAAAGTGCGTTCAGGTACACAAGAGAGCTGAACGTTAGGTGCAGGACCGCAGGCAAGATAGAGAGAAAGTGCGACACCAAAGTTTAGGAGATTTATAGGAAATTTTATCTGATTTTCAAGGCTTTATATGAGGAACTGATATGTTAGACTTGCAAAGGAGGTATGTATGAGTGTTAATGAGCTCATACAGTCAGCAGAATGTCAAGGTGACAATTTTCAGTGTAACACTAATGTAGTAGTTCTTTTACATAAAAACAATGAGGGATATGTGTAACCAATTTCATTCTTTTGTAAGGCTTTAAGAGATGTTGCATTGAAATATAACATAATGGAGAAACAATCCTTTGCCATAATAAAAGAAATCAAATATTTTAGAGTATCTATTCTCCATTCTCACATAATTAATTAGGTACCAAATTTTGTGGTTAAGGATATTTTGAGTCAAAATGGATCAGATGGTAAAAGAGGTAAGTGGATTGCCATTGTTCTTGAATATGACATAGAAATAAAACCCACCAAGCTCATCAAGGGCTAGGGACTAGCCAAATTGATGTATGAGTCTATTTTTCATGCCTTAGATATCAATTTTGTAGCTGCATTATATGATCAAGTGGAGAAGGAGACTCCAAAAATTGATGAGGCTTTTATAACCTCACCGTGCAATGCAGAACTCATTTTTGTTTGATTCAATTTAAATGCTGCACCTAGTTTGACTATGAAAAAAGCTATATTTCTTAAGCTAAATGAAGTGAATTTTTTTATCATAGATAACATTCTATATTAGAAATATGTTGGTGGAATTTTACTAATTGTTGAAGGATGATGCAGGAAGAACTACGCAGGAATTTCATGAAGGAGACTGCGGTGGAAAATTGTGTTGGACAACCATTACTAACAAGATCCTTAGAGCTAGTTTTTATTGGCCTACCCTTTTCCCTGATGTCCATAAGAAATTTATCTGCTGCCAAAAATGCAAAATTTTTGAAGGAAAAAGAAAACTCTTACCCTGCCTTTGAAACATATATCTTTTGAAATCCATTTCCAACAGTGCACTAGTAAATTTGGCCCAATTTCCGACGGCCAATTTGTCGGTTTTCCGACACCTAGTCGTCGCAAGAGCAAAAGTTTGCGGCACTTCAAAGCGTGGTTTTTCATAACGTCGGTCTTCCGACGCTTCCATAAAGCGTCAGTATTGTGACACTTGTTCCGACGTTTTGCAAAAGCGTCGCAATATCGACGCTTATGAAGTGTCACACTAGTGATGCGGGTGAAGTGTCGCAATACCAACGTTATGGCTAATGACGCTTCTAAAGTGTCGCAATACCGACGCTCGTATAGTGTCGCAATACCGACGCTCGTATAGTGTTGGAAGACCGACGTTATGGCTAACCATGCTTTGAAGTGTCGCAATATCGACATTGAGCAGAAGTCGCTCTTCCGACGCTAGTGGTGTCGCTCTTCCGACGTTTGGAAACGTCGCTTTTGGGAACGTCGCTCTTCCGACGTTGGTAAACGTCGCTTTTCCGACGGCATAGTAATTTTTTTTTTTAAATGTAACATCGGTCTTCCGACGCTTATAGCGCGTCGGAAGAGCGACAGTGGGTTAAATTTAAAAAAAAAAATGAAAATATTTTGAATGCCCGATAGCAGATGTTGCTGGGAGGGCTTGTCTCGCATCATCAATAATTTTATTCCGATGCAAATCTTGAACGGGGCTCAGATCTACATTCGCAAACTACATCGTTCGAGCGACGACAGGTTAAATTTTTATAAAAAAAAAATGAAATAGCCCACGGTCATTGCAGTATGGGATTCGATAAACGACAACAGGGATTCGAAACTGTAATGAATTGACTTGCAATGTATCTAGAATATGAAAAGAGTGAAGTAAATGTAGGTTTCTTTTATTCAAATGCAGAGCAGAGGGAGAAAATCATTTTAGCAGAAAGAAGACAAGTATATGAGAAAATTCAAAAGATCATTAACCTGAAGAAGAAAGTTTGTGATGGCACTGACAACAATTTTGTTGTGATCAACTGCTGGATGCTTCATTTTATGGAAATGAGAGCTTAGATGCTATATGAGATGTTGGTTAGGGCCTCTAACGCTGGTGAATCAACGAATTATTGGATCGCGTTGCTGCTAAAGAAGCTGGTGGAGTTCTCTCAGTGAGAAAAGGGATTCAGTTGCTCGTTGCTGCCTCCCCTGTCTTTTACTATGCATTTGCTTCTTCTGCTATACTGCTGCCTCTATTTATTATGTGGGCTCTTAAAATCCTATTTTATCCGCTTCTTACTCTTCTCCCTCCACCGCACGCTACTTGATCAACTGAAGCTATTAGGACTCGATCCGGATCTCCTACTTTAGATGCATCTGGCCCCTCTATATGTCGCTCGATCTTCTTGCAAGAGAAGGGATTGTAGCTTTGAGGAGAGCGAAGAGGCGCAATATGGAGAGATTGGTTTTAGCTTGTGGTGGGGAGGAGTTGAAGCCTTTGCTGATGCGCTTTTGGTTGTGCCCAAGACTCTGGCAGAAAATTCTGGACTAGATACAAGACGTCTTGGTTGGACTACAGGTTGAGCATGACAAAGGCAATATTGTTGGTTTAAATCATCATACAGGAGAACCGATGGACCCATAATTGGAGGGAATTTTAGACAACTACTCTGTCAAGCGCCAGATTATAAATTATGGCCCTGTAATTTCATCGCAACTACTTCTCGTGGATGAGGTCATCCGTGCTGGAACAACATAGCGTGGTCGATGCATGAATTGGACCAGCGTTGAGTACCACAATCTAAAACCAAGGAGGATTGTAAATTGGCGAGGGTTGTTTAACTGTGGAGCGATGGAACCCTGAAGGCAAGGAGTGGAACCGTGATCATTGAACAGTAAAGGTGGTTTTTAAATCCAAACCCGACAGTATCGCGCGAGGTCGAAGGTGGTGAGTTTTTTTTATAAAAACAACGCGATATACTCCGGTGATGGACACGTGTAATTGAGCGGTTTTGTGATACCATCTATATCGCGCGCGCTTGGAGAATTAACCTCCGTGTAGCTGGGTCGCGTGACTACCGTCAGATGATGGAGTGGTAGTGCGATAGCCTTCCAGCCGTAGGATGGAGGCGACGATTGACTTTGCCCAGATTGAATGAGAACGGGTTGACTTTGCCCAGATTGTGAAATTGATTGGGCAATAAAGTTTTGAAAAACCGGGACTATGGGTCCTACCTCCATCAGGTTCCAACAACCAAGAACCAAATTGTATGCATCATTCCACTACAAGCAACAATTATATCCAAGGGTATCTGGAGTGTATGGAAATTGGTCACAAGTGTTGAAATATATTTGTCTAGTCAGAGATCATGGTAATGGGCCTATGGTCATCTCAATAGATGTAAATAATAAAACCAAACAATAATATTGTACCCCATAAGACAGGAAAAATAAAGTAGTTTCCCCTGGTAAAAAATATTTGCAAATAAATTGAAGACGTGTAGTCCATCTAGATTGCTCTTCTAGAGAAACAACCACCATCATGGTTAGTTATCTAGATGACTCATTGGATGGTAGCTATCCCACATGTGAACATCAAATCAAGTTTTGGATGAATGGTCTAGGGACTTATTGTTTTGGATGACTAGCACTTAAAAGATAGTCCCTTTGCTAGGCTTGTTAGAAGAAGGAACATTTGAGGGGATGCTCAATGAAGGTTGCTTATATGAGTTCATAGCCCCAGTACCCTGTTTTGTATTGTACTTTCAAATGTATGAGAAATAGCGAACAGGTAAAGTGTAAACCAATAGTAAGTTCTAGAGATAGAAATCATGGTTGCCTAGATGAGTTCATTTCCCTAATACCAAGTTGTGTGCTATACTTTCTAATACAAAATCAATGGCAATCAAAGAGTTAACACCAATGGTAAGTTCCAAAGATCACAGGAGGAGAGTAGTTTTCATCAATTCCAAGTTTGTCTCATTTGTGCTCAAGACGGATGGTAAGCAATTTATTATTAAGAGTTTTAGCATTATTGGTTTAGCTCTTGTTTGAAGAGGGATGTCAAAGGAGCAAACAACAAGGTTCAACATTATGATAATGTATAACAATGTGTTAATTTTTGTAACATGTGACTACTATTAGTGCTAGTGGTTAGGTTGGATAAATGTTAGAAATTTTCGTTCATTGGGCTATGCTCTAACGACAACTTATGGCAGTTATTGTGACAATGACCCACATTCAAGCCTTAGAAGGGCATACTCCTGCCTTGCATGGGGTTTTCTGGATGTGGTTATTGATTATGTTGAATATTTATGATGTAGTATTCATGCAGATTATTGTATAGCATTGGAAAGGTACTAGTGAACCTTATTCTTCACTTAAGTACGTGAGGGTAGGTTGAGCTTAATTCTAGGTTCACTATCCATAAAAGGATGAGTTGCTGTTATAAAAAAAATGTTCGTGGTTTGTAACATGTGACCAATATAACAATAAATGAAAATTTTAGAGTTAGGGGGTCAAAACACCATAACTCCTTAAGGATGCTGTAAATATGTATCATGGGATCATGTGCATGGGAGACTGGTAAACAGAGCACCTATATTTGGGAAAACAAAATCAGGATAGCCCTCTTATATTATCGTGGAAGCATTAATAAAAAATTTGGCTGCAATACGACTAGACATGGGAAAATACAGCAATAGACAATGTATATATAAAAAAATCATTTAAAAATATCATAATGCTTCTAAATCAGATTCCAAAGAAAAAGAAAGGTAGTTGTCAAAGTAATCCTACAAATTCTACAAAACTAGTTTCAGAAAAAAAAAATGCAATTTCCAAAAAGGTTTCAAGTATTCAAGTTGATAGCAATCAGAAAAGCCAATACCATATTCAAATACAATTTTATCAAGAAATTAACTGAAAAAGGCTATAAAATAGATCACAGACAAAATTAAAAATGACAACCATGAATCCAAAGTAAAAACTGATCACAGAAGTTGAGATGGTCCAGATATTGAAGATGATAGAACACATCAGCAAAGACTCTTGTTATTCTGTTAATTTCAAAACACCAAACCAAGATTATATGTTAAATCACATGTAAAAGCACGAGTTACAACCCTCTTTTCTACAGTACCTTGTTTCTATTCATGCCACCAACTGTAAATATGCCAACAACATCCAACGCTGAAATAACCTTTTCCTCACTATCCATTGTGGTTTAGTTTTTGTAATATGAATCTGCTAAAGACTAATTTTTCAGCATGTATAGGTATCAGTAAAAACTGACCAGGAATAAAAATGAAAAAACTAAAAAAGTAACCACAGAAAGGAGTTAAATATTTCATTAACCTGATTGTTGAAGAATTTTTGGAGATTAACATATGGCATCATTAATAAACAAGTAAATTCCAATGAATAAGAAGATGTTGTGTTCATTGGTGAAGAGAAGGTTTGAGTTCAGTTTAGCCACAGAAATGGGAAGTAATCACGTCATTATATAGTAAATACAAGGATTTTCTATGACCTATTCTAATCAATGTCAGGGAAAAGGATTCAAGTAGGAAAATGTCTTCAAAATTTCTGGTAATAGACTCAAACATTCACTACAAAATAAGAGCAAAAAAACACAAAATTGGTCTCACATACCTGTTTGCTAGAATAAATTGACTATGCTAGCACCCTAAATTGATAGAGACTTTAGTGTGCTTATACTAAGACCTTAAAATGAGAAGCTAAACTTAACAACAGTTATGAGTCCAATCCCAAAAGAAGAACATGCTGCCAATTTGGGGATGAGACCAATTTCAAGTCCATGGTGAATTTGACAGAATAGATACCTTACAATGTCGGTTTCATAGCCAAAGGTGATCTAAACGAGCTTGACTCTCTGATGTCAAAATATGTAACCAAAAAAATGGTAAATTGACAGAACATAACTCTCTAATAAATGCAGCCATCCACAATCGTCTGAATCCAAAATAGCTAGATATTCTATAAGCAAGTAAATGTTCCAACTTCAACCTGTTTAGGACCTGTGTATAACTCTGGCATGGAATTTTACGGTGCATCATTTCATCTGTTTCAACCTGAGTGTAACTGTGACAAGGCATCCAAGGGTACAAGGGTTTGTCTCTTAATTAGTGGCAAAAAAAATATAATTGTATAGCATTGTAGGATTTGATGCTAGGTATAATGATGTTTATTTATGCCAATAAGGGCTAGTCTGGGAGAGTAAGACTAGTAAGACTTGAGTATCCTGTATCATTTGATAATCTCCTTTTAAGGATTGAAGTAGTCAAAGCCAGAACAATTTAACCTATTTCCCAAACATCTCCCAAACATAGAAAACATTCTCTTACATAAAAATAAAACTCTCAAACAACAATTCATTTTTCTCCATTCAAAAACATTATCAGAATTACAAGTACATTTTTTTTATCGAATTCCATCCATGTTATGCCTTCAGAAAGTTCCATCAATTAGTTCTTCCCTAAAGAAATGTGGTGGGGTTCACTCATAACTTAAAATGAAGTTCCAGGTTAGCCATGGACTTGTTTGCTGAGAAATGAACAGTCTAAGGATTTAGATCTCCTAAAAAGTAAAAGGTTAAGGTAGAAAGACTTCACCAAAAAGAAACCAACCAAATATTATTTTACCCTCTTCCTGTAATAACCAACCAACCATGGTGGATACCTTCTATCCCAATTCATAGATAAAGAAAGTGTAAAAATGTTCGTACTTTCTGAATATTTTTAATTCCACTATTTAGTGTCTATATATCGTGATAACATAGGAGCATTTAAATAAGTCCCTTGACTGTGTTCAGTGTTTGTACAATTATAACATAGGAGCCTAATGTATTCAATGTTTGTACAATTATAACATAGGAGCCTAATGCATGTAGGCTTAGGGTCTAAAGCTCTATGTTAATTCACAATTATCCGATGGCCTAAAGCTCTATGTTAATTCACAATTAGCCCATAGGCTTTAATGAGACCTTAATTCCAATAGAATACCACGATGTAGGTGAAATTTTGAAAACAGAAGCCACAATCTCGATCTGAAGATCTCAGTTCTCCAAATCTCATTTCTCAACACCACAACATCATTTTTCTCTTTGATTAAGTTTCACTCGCTATAATTTCTATCCCATTTTGGACAACACAAGCACACTTTACTATCTAGAATGAGCACAGGGATGCTCACTGTTTCGACAGATTAGTTGATTTCTACCAACTAGCAATTTTGCTACTATTTGCCTTCAGTAAATTGTTGGATTCCTGAATATATCATTCACCAGGTCAGTTCACCCTGATATTCTTGCAGCTCAAATACTCCAGTTGACAGCTAGGTGACACTATTGTTATGCATATAGACAATGTTGTTGTATGATAAGATGAAGTTACGTAGATCTAGGCTAGAGAAGTTATGACTAGAGAACTCCTTTTAATGTGCGTACATTGATGTAGGAGATGTTTTTCTAGTTACCAAATGGAGAGGACTGGTATATGAATATGTGGTAAGGTTAAAACAGGACACTGGTTATGAAAGACAGAATTACAGGACTATAGATTTAACGTAGCTTTTACTTTTTGGTTGTTACTTTTTCTGGTGGCAAGTAGTTTCCTTAGTGCGGACTTCATATTTTTTCTTTAAGCTAGCAAAATTATACTTTTAATAGTATACAATATGAATTACAAGTAGTTCAAACTGTTATCTGCTTCCATGGGAAACAGATCAGCAGTGAATTCAAAACATATCAGATCTGGTTGTACACCATCAATCAAATCACTTGTATCAATATGGGCGTCAATATCATATAGATAGCTACAACCTTCATTGTCATACCTGAATAGTAGTAATTTAGAACAAACAAGAAAAGTAGTGGCAGTAAGCAATAGGTGCATTCAGTTAGAGAACCATTTATGATGAAGAAATAGGAAAACAAAATTTAATACAAGATAAAAATTTACCTTTCTCCTCTTTTATTTGTTTCTTGATCATTTAAGACCTCTCCAAGGTATTCACAAATGAATTTCCCACGTGAAATTACTTGTGCAGCTCTAACTGCCTAGCCCTAAAATCAAACAGAAAGACAGACCAAAACATTGAAACAGAATTGGGGTCTTGTTGCACCTTGGTTTATTGATAATTTTGAAACCAAGATTTTGCTTTTTGAAAAAATGCATCTGACATTAACAAGTGAAGTTATTTACATTCTAGACCATGATTACATTTCAATAATGCTCCTAATGCACTACCAATACTAGATCTTCAATAAAAGAAAAATAACACCTTATGCTTTGTTTTATATACTTCAATTCTGACTTGCACTCCCTTCTGCAGCACCCGGTTTGGGCATTCTTTATTACAGCTGCACATAGAGTTGCATTCATATACCAAGAACCCTTCCTGGAGAAAAATAGACATTAAAGTTAGAAAAGATAGGCTAACCACTAGAACTACGATGCTAAACCTTAGCAGTGAAGTCATTACATTACTGAAGTTCACTACACATACTGACAAGAACTAAAACACAATGAGAAACAAGAAAATTCCATGGATTTTTCATGTTTCGGGCACTCTGATGTCAATTCCCAGTACAACACAATTGAAGGATAGCTACAGTGGCCAAATTATGGTAAAAAAATGACAACATTATGCACAATTATTTGCATATCATCAGAGAGGCCCTCAAATAACCCATAAAGTTGTATGCAAGAGGAATAGTACAGGACAAATCATAATGAAGTTTGTAACTTTGTTGTCAAGAACGCCCACAGATAGATAAACGTACAGTTTATCATAAAATAATATTAGATTGACAGAATTTTCACTTTACAAATCTGTTCTATAAACATAGCCTCATAGGGCGAATCCGTAGAAAGAGGAGATTTTGATGGAGAAGTAGGAGTGATAAGTTGGAGAGGAAGGGTAGGTATAAACTAAAGTCGAGAATTGATTTCAGAAATTGATGGGAATGCTGATGGATTAAGGGTAGCAGATGCTGATTCTAATGATTCTAAATATTCCAAACACAGTGGAGGGCACTTCAGGTAAGCATACCCCACATGATTCTTACCTTATATGTGTGTGCGTTTGAACTTTGAACTTTGAAACAATTTTCTTTTATATTATACTAAAAACATAAAGATCCAAAAATAAAAGGGAACCTCAACCTTGTCATGAGGCCAAATTATGCCCTAGGAGATATATTCTTCACATCATTAAGCAACCAAAAATTGCTTAGCTCTAATTTCAGAAAATACCTTGTCAAAATCTAAGTTTTATAAGCTATCAATAGTACCAAGCAATGCATCAAAAACTTACTTATAATGAATCATCCAAAGTGAATACAATACTAAGGAGTGTATATAATGCCAAAGGCTTACGAATGGCTCAAAACTAAATATTTGCAATCACTAAGCAATGATCTGTGACAAACAGGAAGGCCATGTTGGCTCCCATTTTGAGTGTATATTTTGTGTAAACTTGTAAAATCCACCATTATTTCACCATTAAATTCACCAATCCTTGAGATTAAGAAAAATTAGAATTCTTTCGAAATAAATGTCGTCGAATGTAGTGACTAAACCTATAGATAGTCCAAGCCTTCCCAAACAGGACACAACTGCCCCTCAAATTCTCAATCTAACCTAACTCCGAAAAGATACTTATATAATCCTGGAAGACTCTTCATCACAAATACCCCTTTATGCCCACATTCCTCATGAAATGGGAGGTAGATTCATGAATGAAATGTTTGTCCCAAAACTAAGGATTTTCAAAAAATAATAATAAACAGTGAAACAAGATTTTAAGAAGTTGCGATTAATCCAAAATATCGTTAATCCGACCACTAAAAACACTGAGAAAATATACACACAAACAAATTGACTTGCAGCTACAAATGCATAAAATAAAGACTAAAATACCAGTTGCTTAGCAATAGCCTGAACTTGTGCTTTAGGAAGGCATTTGTCATCTTCAAGAATCTCAAATAGTTCACCCTATCATCAAAATCATTTATAAGTCTATGATCTATATCAAATGCTTTGGGAGCAGAATTTTAATGTTGATATACTTCAAACTGGAAAGATAAAAGAGTACGCACATGCTATAATACAATCATAAATACCTACGCAAATTCTGTCACAACACAAAACTCCTGTGGACTTTCAAATGCATCTAGCATCTCTATGATATTCTCATGCTTCAGCTGTCGTAATATCTGACAAAATTGTAAACATGAATCATTTCATGCACAATCCAAGTAATATAATCGTCGCATAAAAATGGTTTTCCACCAAATGAGGTTTTCAAACCAAATTTGTGTAATATATACAAAGATATTTCCCTGGAGATAGTAATTCAATAACTAGTCAATGCATAGATTCATCAAGTTTGCTTCACAAGGGAAAAAGTCATATTCTAGCCATTGCATCTTCCTCGTTAGACTGCTGAAGGCAGGTGGTATTAACTACAAAATGAAACAACCAGTTAGCTACTCACATTCATTGTACTACTCTTACCACAACACATTCTTCAAATATACATATATGCATATATTTATATCTATATGAATGATTTGGTAATGTATTAGGAAAAGCTGACAACATGACTTTACATCTATACAAAATAAAATCAATAATCGAGACGAGAAATAAAAATGTTCTTGTTTCCATAGGGTTATCAAGCACAATTCATCTCCAAACAAATTCCAAGTAGAAAAAATTATTACCTTAGTATAATCACCTTGTTTATAAGGCTAGAGAATGATCATCTTCAAGAAACAATTATAAGGAAGAGATCAAACATCAATAATGATTTAATTCCAAATAAGCAAATCATCGTAGAAACATCAATTCTATCATGGCCATAAACATTCTATAACAACCAAAGCTAGACTCAACGATATTAATAAAATATTTTCCATACTCTTCCTGCAACAATAAACTATTATCAACAAGAATTCATGGTATCACATCAATCTTACTCAATACTCTGTCTCAGATCTGCACACACCATTAGGAATTTAGTAGGTCAAATTTTTGCCTTACACAAGATTACTTTCTGGATTCAATATCTTTTACAACATTCTTCTAGAAATGGAGTACTGCATAAGACATTAAGGAACTGATTTCTGCACCATGGTACAAAACCAGGGGGAATTATGACCTTTGATAAAAAGTATTAAGAGCTTCAATTCTGCAACAACATGTTATACTAGAGTAGATAAATGTACTAATAACTTGAAAACAATGGGAAAATAAGTCCACAAGCATCAATAACATCATTATTTCTTCCAGAATGTAGGTCATCACATTTTATTGCACTCCAAGGTTGTTCAATCAATTTTTTTCCTCCATTTTCCTGTTAAGTTTGGCATGCATATCTAAATTTTTAATTTCAACACCAAAGCTATATTCATATGATCCCAATGACCCATATAAGAACGTTATGATGCTATAACAAATGGATTTAAATGATATGTTTGATGGAGGTTTGGATGAATCTCCTTATTGTGCAGTAAAGTCCACTCTAGCTCTCTTCCATTCACAAAACAACTAACGGTTTATTAGTCTCTTGCTCATTATAGAAGTAAACTCTATCATGAACAAGATGCTTCAGCCACATTTTAAGATCTCATATGCACTAGTGTATACATGACTTCTTCAAATTGCATCATCACTCTGATATGAACAATAAAATATAACATATACAATCTTGATTACGCTACACGAGAACATACATGCTCTTCACACTATACTTCAATCCCACTACAAGATGCATTGCAACTAACCTCAATTCAAACCATGGTAAAGACCATTTAAACTTGTTTCCCATGCTCTATCAAAAACCATAATTTATCCAAAATCATCGCATATATAAATTGAGGCTCAATACTCTATATCAGTCCATTCAACACCATTAAATCAATATTCGATGCGTTCACACTTGTTGTATTGATCACAAAGACTAAATAAAATGTTATTCTAATTAGCTTGGACCAAAACAAGAAATGCCTTGATGATGACCAAATTAAATAAATAATAAAAGGCACAGATCAACCACTAAGTCCATAATTAATTTCCACATCGACTAATAAGATAAAATCAAGTTTAATCTTGTTTCAATAATTTCTTAAATTTGACTGGATCTTTCAAGTGTTAATCACCACCATCAAAAAAATATTTTAAACTGGTTGAGTGCTTTCCAACTACCATATTGGAACGAACCACAAGACACAGTTGAATTTGTGTGACAAACACGATGTCCTCAAAAAATAATGTTGATGTCTACAATGTAAAATTATGAGACATAAAGGTTGACCCAATTGTTTTCCCACGAATCCAGTTGGAAATTAGTTAGGTAAAATGGACATGACTACAAGTCTTTGTTCTCTGAATGGTAATGATAGTCAAGCAGTAGCATTACTACCAGTGTGCTTGCAGAAAGGACTTAACTATAAGGTTTTCACCCTCTAAAAGATAAGGACAATCCGACAATTGTTTTAATGCCCCATATCCGACAATTGTTTTAATGCCCCATATCAACGATAAGTAAAATCGTTTATATTTACAGTATGAACCTCATGTTTATGCAAAATGAGGTATCCAAATATGTCATATGGAAAAACATATACAAGACGCTTATACAACTAGATAAGGGAAATAACAGAAGAAAACAGGTGCCCATATTGATCCATTCCATTAAAAAATAAACAATATAAGTCCATTGACCAGCAACGATTTATGTAGTATGCAGAGGGAAACCCACCGGTCATGTGAAAGACAGAAATGATCCTATTGGAGCGTTGTCAGTCTCGCTGTGCGGATAACAGCATATTATAAAAGCGGGCCCCCAATAAAACAGCATTCCATGTGAGTAATTTACAGGCTCGCTTGAAAGTTTATCAGGCTCGCTTGATACCAATAACCATCTACAGCGTCCAAATATAAAGAATAGGGGAGACCATTCATATTGATTACTGTCAAGCTCGTTGAGTGAAATTTTGCAGCGATAATATTATCATTCCATGTGTTTAATTAAGAACAGCAGGCTCGCTTGATAACCAAAATAAAAACACATTCAACATCCGATCTGTATATAGAAACAGAGTACCTGGAGAGGGATATGAGGGTATGCAGCATATCACATTGACAGAAGACCATCGAGGATGGTGCCTATAAATTGTATCTGAAAGAAGCCACCTCCCTATTGTTCCTGTAGTATCTGGCAATTTTCGAGTTATAAAATTGCAATTTTTTTGAATCTGCACCTGTAATACGAATTATAAAGTTGTAGATTTTTTTGGATCTGCATCTGTAGTACATTTCAGAGTGTGAAACAGTTGATCTATCCCATCTTCAATTGGATGAACTCATATCAATGTGTTTCTTATTTTACTCAGTACCTCAGCCTCAAATTTCTTGATACTCCAAACTTGTGCACTTGCATGAGTTTGTCCTCACCCGCTGCTTGGTGACAGTAGATGAATGGACAATCCCTAGTAGCTGTAGAGAGAATCTAACCCGACTTAAGAGCTCCCTCATCATATCATGGGGTACCCACGAGCTCTGTTGACGAATTCTTTGCCCAATGTTTATAGGAAAGAAGAAATTGAAGACCCAGGTCAAGACGTGATCAATTCTTGCTGGTACATTTGTAATGCACGCTTCCATGATGCTACCAATTTGTCCATTACCTCGGTTGCTGACCATAAACCATACCCTTTTCTATGGTAACTCTATTTCATGAGTAGGGACAATCATCGGTGCGTGCAAAACACAACCATGTCATTGAAGATATCCTTGAGCTCACTCCGATCCCGGACAATGAAGTGACCTTGTGTTCGTTTTACCTCGAACTGTGCTTATTTCACCCCTTAGTGACGAAGACCGGGACACAACTTTCGATGCTGATTCCTCGGCTTGTCATCATAGCAAAGCAGTTTCATTCCTCAATTACATTTATTTTGCATTTCAAATGACGCGCATTGCAATTTCATTTCAAATGAACGCATATTTAAATGGCAAATGCATTTGATTTTTAGTTTAATTTTGCACAACGTCGCAATAGCAACACACAAACATAAGTATTTGTAGTGCCCCCCCGAGGGAAAACGTTGTGTTAAAGCACTGTGCCCAACGTACGACATTGCGACGCTTCCTCCAAACGTCGCAATTGCGACCGCCAAACTAGTGTCGCAATTGCGACGTTTGAAAAAGCCGTGCGCAATAACGCTGGGCATAATATTCGTGTGCCGACGAATTTCTCCAAACATCGTAATTGCGACACCTTGTCTGGTGCTTCGTGTTGCGACACTGATCTCTAACGTCGGTATCGCCAGCAATTTAAAAACAAATTGCTGAAAAAAAAAGTTTTAAAAATTTGAGGAAATTTCAAACATTTTGGTCAAAAGTGTAGAACAAGTGTCGAATTTCCGCCAGAAGCTCTTACTAGTGGTAGGATTTCATGTTCATTGTGAAAATCCATCACCATTCTCTTAACAAAAAATGGATCCTCACGACCACTAACTATTTCACCAAATGATTAGCTAAACCCTCCATATGTGGCAGTGTTATAATTATAAATTATAGAAACCAACACTGTGTCAAATTTGCATATTAAATAATATTAGAATAATGCACCAACTTGTAAATCAAATAAAATATGTTTCTCTGTTGGTGTATATATCTGTTAAATTCAACTACTTATTATAAAGGAAATAGGTTAATTGAATCTTCAAACAAAAGTTTAAATAAAATTATCAAAATACGCGATGGTAAAATTTCATGGCATGAAAGGTGATAAATGCCACTTTGCCTGGCTAATAGGCTTTTTCACAAAAAATAAATTAACGTGTCACTACATACAACAGGGTTTATGGTATGGATATTTATTTCTTCAATCTTCTTCTAGGGTTTTGGTCCTGAAACCATAATTCAAAGATTTGAAGGTTGAACCAAACCAATCTATAGAGACGTACGTCAGTTGTTCATTCATAGTCCATGGAAAAGTCTGTAACAAAAAAAAGGTTATCTAGAAATATAAAAAGATTTTTGATGAAAAGACTAGGCAGATTAACATAATTTTAGGTGATGGGTTTTAAAGTGGGATTAGAGAAGAAAGACAGAGAAATCATGGAAAATTTCATGTGTATATGTGGAAAGGACCATATACCTAATTTACATGATTTTGAAATTACAATACATTGCAAATATTTGGATGAACGGTATGGTGGAACTGTGAATGGTGAGATGTGACATTATTTCTACAAAAATAAGTTTTTCTTAGATAAGTTCTGTTAAATATAATTTATGTTACTATTTGTTAGACAGCCTATTGAGAGAAGTTGAAGCCCGTGAGGAAGGCCTAAGTTTCTAATTATTGTGCTACTATAATTACTACAAAAAAGAAAAAGAAATAAGCTAAATTCACTGAGAGCAGAGCAAGCACAACCCTGCGGTCAAGGTTCTTGGCACCTGTGTGGAAATGCCATCAGTCTGTGTGGGTCTGTGGCTTATCAGCGGATCTCAAAGTGAATTGAATATCTCACTTATTTGATATTGTAAATAGCAATTTATAAATTATTTCAAAAAAAAAATATACAAAAAATGAAAAGAGATATTAAAAAATGAATAAAGAGACAAAAAAGAAAAAGAAAAACGGGTAGAAAACGAATAAAAATAAGATGAGAACCCCAAAAGAAAAAAAAATAATATTAAAAGTGTTGTAAATATAATGCCACTATAAAATAGATAGTTTCTTCTGTTAATTAAAAATGAGGTTGTGCAACTTGTTAAATGAAATTGTTAGTCATTCGTTTAATCATACATAGCTTAATCATCGGTTAAACAATTTTGATTTGTTAATTGGCGAAGAATATTCTTAGCCAAACTGATTAATAGTGGCTAATAAGTAGTTGGGTAGAAAATGATAATGATTAAATTTTCTTAATGCGAATCAATGGAAAATAAAAGGAATGAGATAGAATAGGCATTAGTTTTTCATAAGAAGTGGTGAGTTCTAGTTTGATACACTTAAGGAAAAAAAAATTTATAAAAGCAATTTGCTTTAATTGAAAGAATTGAGATTAAATGGGCGGGGGAATAATTTTATTCAAAAGACCCATCTTTTAGGTTTTAGCTAACTTTGAAAATGTTCTGTAAAGGCGACAGAAGGTTCTTGTTCATTAATATTTTTGTCAAAGTTCTGATCAAATGAAGAAATTTTCCATGATAAAAATGTTCATCGTGTTTGGATTAAAGATACACATTTTAACCACCGATGCTACGAGCACACACGGTCAACAGTGTCTTCCTTTCACCCCTACACCACTAGTGCTGCCTTTATCGTCATGGTGGGGTGAGGGGGGGTTCCGGAAGTGGTTTTCCCTGTCCAGGACCCCACGCTACATGGCACCCACTCTCCATTTCTGCCCCCACCTCAAACCACTCCCCTTCAACCCTTTCCCGCTGCCTGCCCGCCTCCTTCCTCCACTAATTCCCTACCAGCACCATTCTCTCCTTTACCAAATCGTCCACTTCTCAAAATTACTGACCTGATAGCTGGTCGCACAGGTAACTTAGTTTGAATCCAGCAGTTTTGTGCCTACAATGGAAAAAACAAAAATATTTAAAAACACTTACGTCTCATTTAAACTTTTTTTTTTTTTTGCTCTCATCGAGTCTCATAAAAATCATTATAATTTTAAGTTCTCCAGTGTGATTTGAAATTGTTCAAGTGATTAAATGCCAATATGAGCACCAATATCATACCTTTCTCTATATATGACAAAAATACATTCTGATAATCTTCATTTTATACGATTCTTCGTAAGAATTCACTGTTGTTAAGATGCCTCCCAAGAAGGAAAAAGCAAGGAGGACTTTTGTCAGCTTTCTTTGGTTCTTACACAACAAATTTATACACCATATCCCCTTAGCTGATCCGAGATTGTAAATCACAGAACTGATGTGGTTGAACTCTGAGCTCTGCTACTGACTTGAAGACAATTTTAAATAAGTAGAAATGAAGCACCTCACAGGGTCTGATACCATTAATTTTTTCTGACCTTTGGTCTCTTAAGATTCATGGAATATTGCACACACCATTTTTGGTCATATACTTTCGTACCCTTAGATGGACCCAGTACATATGTGAACCAAGTTTTACCTAAGTAAAACCTTTACTGTGAAACAGGAAACTGAAAATATTAAACAAACCCATGTTTGTGGGTTTTCCTCATGGAATAATTAATTATTAAACCATAATTTGAGTTATTAGCTTGAATATATTTATTGACAAAAGTTAATTAGATAAACCTTTATTTATCTTATTAATTTCTAAAGATAAGTATTTTGTTGTTTAGATAATATTCCTTGTCATCTATATTAAATGCTAAATAATTAAATAAGTATTTATTTATTTGATTATCATTTTAACTTAACTAACAAAAAGATAAATCATTTTATTTCATTTATTTTTAATAATCGAGATTTGACCCAAGTCAGACACTTTCCTCATTAAATATAATAAAATATTCCATAAAGGTGGAATATAGATTTGTTCATATTTTAATCCTTTTAAGATCCCGAACCAGCCCAATATTTTGTTATAAATAAGAGGAGTTTTCCCCATCATTCTTCACCTTTTGTGGTCACTAGATCACTAAGGTCTACGCCAGTCATTCCATGTTGTCTGACTGAGCTTCATTTTGCATTAGGTTTCTACACCTACCAAGCTTCGTCCGAAGTCATGAGAACAAAAACCCATCCATTGAGGAAATTTGGATACATAATAACATTTTCTCGTTTTCTTTCTTAATAATATAATTAATTAAAATATCGTGTTCTTGTCTTGTCTGACTGGATGCATGGAGCAGGCTTCTTCTTTTCTTTGCTTAAATATACTCATTTGTGATCCCCAATTTGTTCATGACATTTTAATTACGAATCGCAGATCTGAAAGATGTTTGTGGCCTCTGTTGTTTGTTAGGGCTGTATTTGTGCAGCTAAAGTAGTTCTTGCCATTGTGACAGAAGAATTCTTCTTGGGCTGAGCTCCCTGTGGTTTTGGTCTCGGCCATTGTCGTTTTCCCTTTCTGCATATCCAGCTCATACAGACCTGGGGCTACACACCAAGCTTCTTGGTTTTCACTCTTTTATGTCATTTTCTCATAAAACCTAAAATTCAAATTTCCTTAGTGTGTTTGGCCCTATTAAGGTAAAAGGGCACTGAACACTTTAAGAAGCTGGCAACTTTAAGAAAATGCGCAGGAACAACGGGGCAGTGGTCACGCTTTTTGGCTAAACCTGGGCTTTGGCCCTCTGATGCTTGCTTTCCTTCATTTCCTGAAACACCTTTCCAGTCCAGATGGAAATTTAAGTACCTTTTCCAGCTAATTATTGTGCAATTTTTTAAAGACCTGTGTTCTGTCCAGAGTCTTTCCATTCTGTGCCAGCCCGCCTTGACAAGATGTTGGCTTTTTACTCATCTAGTGGTTGACCTGGGGCTTTGTTCCCCCTCACTTTTTGTGGAAAATTTAACTCTTCGATGATAGGTGCAAGGCCAGCCCTCTTTTCCGGATATTTACCCTACTTTCAAATGTGATCAGCCTCTCTTTCTTCCAATCACCCCTTGTCGTTTTGTTTGGACCTCCTTTGAAGGCCTCCTTGTGCCCTCTTGTTTTTTTGTGATTTCTCGCCTTTCGTACCACGCACCTCTGTCTTGGCGCGGTCTACACTGCCTCACTGTGACATATCCGGATGTCTCCTTTAGGCCTAAAATGTAACAAAACACTTTGTCTGTGTTTTATGAATTTTCCCTTTCTTTTCGACATAGTTTGAGGCCCACCTTCTTGGGTTGAATATAGATGCACGTAGCGCTGTTTTATGACTGACTAACGTATACTGACTCTGTGATTTCATTCATGACACCTTTTTTATTTTCTCAACAACGAAAGGTTTAAAAATCGGGTCACGCCGCACACACGCCGACCCTGACAGCCGCACAATTATTTGCCTGGCAAAAACTCTAAGATACGTTGTCTTTTAACTTTCCTGCATAACGCCATTGCGCCAGTTCTCCCTTTTAACCTTATCGGTTTCCTTCTTCCTGTCATCATTCGCCCCAAAGGCGCCTAGAACTTCAGCCTTCACCCACTCAGTTTAAGTTTGATCGACTACCTCGCCACCGCCGTCGTGGTCACCTCCAGTGATGCCTCCGACTCCTCCCCGATTCCTCGAGTCCTCCTTCTCTCTACAATTTCTCCCCTGTACATACTATATACCGGTCCCGAGGCTGGCCTAGTGGTTCTCCCACGACTTCAGCTGCCGGCCCTCGCCTACAGCGGAACCGCCACCAAGCACTACCCGGCCACCCGCTGCCGTGCAGCTGAAGACCTCGGCCTCCCGTTCCATCCCAGTTGATTAATGACCCATTCACCACAATGCTACCGGCACTTTCGCAGCAGCTGCCCTCTGACATCCCTAAGTTTGAGGGCAGCAATGAAGAAAATCCAACCAATCACGTCTCGGTCTTTCCCCGCGGTGTTCTGGTCTCCACATTGGGCGCGGCTAAACAAAATGTTCGTTTGTTCGCGCCGCCTTTAAATTGAAGCTTCTAAACAGGCTGTCGAACAAGCCACTCTTCCTTCCATTTCGAGACTCTTGTGGCTCCTTTTTGTCCTTCTTCGACTCCCTCTCCGTCGACAACGGCCACCAGGCTCTTACGACAACAACAATCTCTTCCACACGCCTTTATTGTACCGCTGTTCGGGGAATGGCGGCCCAAAACTTGTGTCGAGCTCCTCCCCTTTGAAGATGGGTTTACATGGACGGTTCTCCCGCACCTTCCTTTGTGACGAATGTCGCCTCTCTTTTCCTCCCAGGCGGAATAGCCGCCTCCAAATGACTTTAAAATACTTGTTCAGTCATCGATAAGATTTGTGTTTATACCGTCCTTGACATCCCGAGCCCGGTGGCGCTAATGCCGAGGCATCTCATTCACCGACGGTATGTTGGATCTCTTTCCTGTCCATACTGCTCAGCATCATCTATGAAGCTGCAGATGTCCCTCGGGGGAGGAGCGACCTCAGCTCTCTTCCCCTCCCGGGAAGCACGTGGTATCCGAGGATACGACCGTACCTCCTCCTTTTTAACCTCATAACTTATCAGTGTTGCCCAGCCCCAACCCTTACCTTCGCTCCACAACACCGAGTCGCGACTCCTCCGACATATGCGCTTCCACACTCATGCTCCTCCACAGCCAGCGACGCGAGCCTCCCGAGCAGTATTTGCACGGGCGACTAAGTACATGTGCAAAGGCGGAGAAACGACGTACGCCGCGTGCCCATCGGACCTGGTCACCGGTGAGCCTAACACTGGCAACCAGCAGCCAAGGCATTTGCACTTTGGCCAAGACAAACCGCCCGCACGAGCAAGCACATTCATGTTTAAGGTGTTTGTGGTGCGTACACTCCCGTTGTCACTTTGCCCGGATACGTGAGATGTCGGTCTCGGCCACATTCTTGTCGGACAACACACCTGCCTCATGCTCCTCCCTAATATGACACTATCGCTTGAGCGTGTTTACGGTCGCTTCCCTCGGCGAGATTCATGACTGCCCAACACTTGCAGTAACTGGGGCCGCCCACTCCCCCTCATTGCGTTCCTCGGTTACCCCGATCCTTGCGATGCCTCGGTCTCTGCCGTCAGCTAATACCCTTCCAAACTAGGGTCTAGTAATTACACAACCGCCTGTCGATGTTGCTGGTCTCCCTCTCGAGTTCTACGAGCACTCTTTCGACATCCCCCGGCCCCCTACATATCCCTCAACCCAAAAGTTGAGAATCACTTCCCTGGTCCCAAAGGACAAATGCCGTATTCGAAATACGCCACGAGCCATGTTGCTCATTCGACATATTATAGTAGATGATTTGGCGTTCCCACACTGCCATTTCCACAGAACTCTCGGTCGTGCCCTTCCCAAAAAAGGCTCTACTGCCTGCCGTCGTGGCTGAGATCCTCTCCCGGTAGTAAATGATTACATTTTTGACGCCCACTCAATCGGACCATCCTCTTTATCGTGGTCGCCTTCGTCCGGGTCAAAATCCGAGCCGCTCGTGTGTCCGGTGTATAGTTGATGAGGCGTCCACTGCGTGATGTCGGCCGGTTTCAAGCAGCACCCGGGATCACGAGCGCCCTCACGGTCACCTTTCGGCGTGGTGGTGTTTATCAGGCCATTGCTTTGTTCGCGCTATCCCATCACCCTCGCCGGTATGACCGTTTGGGTCGATATGGTCATTAACCTCTGAACAGTGTTCTTCGAGGGGCGGCTACACCTGTACCATGTCTGCTGTCCCATCGCGGTTTTCCACAAGATGTCACCACACAATGAAAATAGTCACCATTGACCGACTATCTTGTCATGAGCATATCTGAATGTCTCCCGAAACGACTATCTCTTCACGTAATAACGATAACGACATTAAATTCTTTGACCGCCGGTATATAAAGGCGTCTCTAGGAATTCACCACCGTGCCTTATCATCTTCCTCCTCCATCTCTTTGATCCCGACTTACTTCGAATGTTTGCATGATACCATCATCTCAGGCCCCACCCATAATGACTGCCCTCGGCTAATCAACAACCTCCCCCCGCCTCACGCTGCTCTCGCCATTCATCACCAGCCAGCCGGACCCCATCCTCCTTACGGCCTCTCTGACCGGTATCCACTGAACCTCTTTATCCTCCCGACCCGGGTCCCCCGCTTAACCACCTCGGAGCCGTCCCTCCCGAGTCTGGCTTCTGACCAAGAAAATACCTTTCCGCCGTCTCCCTCCGGGAGTTTTCTGTCCCCGTCATGGCCTGCCCTCTCTCTCCCTAATCGTCCCTTGACCTCCCCGTACGGTACGGCCCGGCCTCCGGCCCGCTGCCCCTCACCGGCCACCCCAAACATGCCTTGCTTTGACACGGTCGACGTTCCCCTCACCTCTTCACGGGCCTCGCACCTCCTGGGTCTGCCTGTGCGCCAACCCCCGGAAAGAAAGACAAAGCTGGGCCAAGGGGCCTTCATCGGACCGGGCCGTGACAACTCACCCACCCCACGACCACAAAGCCGCCATCCCGATGGCACGTGGCAGTATCGTACGGTCCGCCACTCACATGTGTCTGGGTGCCTTTCCTCCAAGCTTTCGGTCAAGACATTCCACAGGCTGCGATATCCCGAAGTCTGTGTCACTATCCCCGACTCTGTCTGACTCAAACACTTGCGCACAATACACCTTGTGCCTTGTGCAATTTTCACGGCCATTACACACTACGTACGCCCGACGAGTATCGTTCCTCCTTGAACATGTACCGCCAATTCAAGGCCACTTCGATCGGACCCCGAGGCATTCTCTCGCATTCCATTCCTCCTCCCGCCCTATCACGACCAACGAGCCTCCACCACCATTTGCTGTCATCATCCTTGCGCAATAGTTCACCGACCATTCAACACACGATCCCCCTCGGCTCCTCGGTCGACATGGATACGCGGTAACGCCCCTTACGAGCCCTTCTCCTCATGATGACCGTCCCCTGTCTTCTGGGTGACCATCTTCCTCGGTCTTCCCATCTTCCTCTGATGAAGACATCACGGGCTCACCAATGATCCCGACTTTCCAGGATCGATACACTGCCCGCATATTTCCACAGCCCGATCCCGCAACCAATACTGTTGTGGGGAAACCAAAGACTTCATTCATCACTCAGGTGATTAGTTTCCAGCCATCACACAGTCTTCAAAGAAGAAACATGGCCGTGTACATACCATCAAGGGTGGCAGCGCGGTCAAACAGAATACAGAAAATACATCACCATGGAGTGCCTAATGCACCCGGAAGAGTAAACTTACCAAGATTTTCAAAGAATTCAGTATCTTTTCTGGTCCTATTACGAAAATGTAGGACTAAATCCTGCATTGTGAGGCATCATGTCGACACATAACGATGTAAACTTGATCAAACAAGGTGAGACCCATTCATCCTTTAAAATAGCTATCAAAGCCGAATCGATAAATATTGGTGATTTTGTCCCCTTCGTGAATACACCACTTGGGTATACAACCCGATTCCGTTCTCCAGCAGGCACCATTAGGGCTATGCCTTGCGGACTTTCGCGACTTGAACAAAGCTTGTCCCAAAAGACAAAAGCTTCCCACACCGTTCATTGGCCAAATCATTGGCACAGTGTACGGGGCATGGTCTATCAGCTGGATGGTTTCTGGATACAACCAAATTGCTATGTTAATCCTGCTTTGATCAGCTAAAAACCGCGTTCATTGATCGGTAGAACTTTGCTTATACCGGGTCATGCCTTTCTGGCCTTAAAAGCAAGGCACGCTGTGAACCTTGTCTTATTGCTTCCATGACTTAGCTCATATTGTCCTTGCCTGTTCGACGATATCACGGGCGCATTCTAAGCATACGGGCGCAACACCTACACGGTCTGCGCTGCATCTTTCTCGCGATGTCGCCAGTGTAATATCTCCTTCTTGGCTGAAATACGTTTGCCGTTCATCGCGGCCCGTCTCTAAACTTCATCGTGTCTAGGGAAGGTATGTCTTGGCCTTTGAAAAGTTCAAGCCATTCTTGAACTCCCCCATTCCGCGCCCTCCGCCCGGCTCCCGGCCTCCAAGGCAAGCTAATTTTCTTCGTACGGTTCGTCACCGATAACACACCACCGCATGGGTTCCTTAAAACTCCCTACGCTCTCATCCCATTTTGTTTTTGGATACCACCACCGCCTGCTCACGGATGCTGATGCCCTCAAGCGAGCTCTCATCGCCCTTAATTTATTACTACAGGCACAATCGGGACTTCGTCTATGTATCTCTGGCCACCTATTCGGTCGCTGGAAGTCCTTGTCAAGAGGGATGACCATAACGCATGAGAATACAGTCTACTATGTAGGTAGAACACTTCGCAGGACCCCCTGTCTCATACTCCTATGACGAGAAATTAGCGGCGGCAGGCGCCGTGTTCTTGGTCCCAAAAACTTCGTCATTATATCCTCTGTGCTCCACCAAAATTTGTGACAGAATTCCAACCCTGGCTTTCCTATTAGTCCTTGACAACCTCCTTTGAAATACTTGAATTTGGTCGTTATTCTTCGGGAATTCGACCTTGAGTTTGTCTTTAAAAGTAAAAGCTTAGCCTCGGCGGCCTTATTTTGGATGCCATCTTTGGATCGCAAGACCCTCCCATTTAATGACGATTTCACGATGAACACTGACACCCATGCTTCGATGACCGTCGGTATGGCGATGTTCTTGTTTCGAACCAAGGTTCGCCTCCCTTGTCGGCCGTCGAGGCTGCTTGCAGCGTGTCCGACACGAGCCCAAATGCCTTCTTGTCCTTGACGACCTCCTTCGCGGGGTTCGTCTCATCCTTCGCTGGTTTTCCTCACACACGTACGAGCGGGTCGCCAGCCTGCCATCGCGGCGCTTGTAGTGTGCCTCTGCGGTCTTGCTACGCCCAAGGTATGCGGCAGAAATGCCTTTTGGCCTTCCCTCTTCGATGGTGCATTCGAAGACGTTCAAGCACGCCTGGTGCCAACATTTCGCCCCTAAGGCGAGGAAGCTCCTGGGCTCCCCTCCCATCAGGTCGTCCTCCCTTTGGTCCCGCCCGTAGGCGGGCCGTGACACATGGTGCCCACCCACCGCCATCCTCTGGTAACCACAAGTATGCTATTGGTGATAGCGCCCCTACACCAATGAGCCGAAGACCATGCCAGCGTTCTAACAACACGGCGGCTTTTCTGGCAGCCTCTTTTCTTGTGTGTGCGCTGCTTCGGTTCCCAAGCAAACGTCTCTGATCATGACAGACATTTGAAGAGTAGGCGGATAACGGGCTATCCTTTTTGGCGGTTTTGAGCTTCAATATTCCTCCTCCTATTACCCCCAAGGTAATGGCCAAGTTAGACGATCGTAAAGCCCTCAGACTATGCTTCAACGAACGGTGGAATAAGCTACAAAACCAATACGGCATCTCATGCTTTTCCTTTTATGTGGAGCCTGTGTGAACCTCTGCTTAAAACACTTGCAGGTTTCACTCTGTTCCCTCGTTTTTGGAGAGAGCGATTTTGCGGTCAAGTGTGAAATTCATCTCTGCACACCTGACATTGAAACTTCTCCCCTAACACCCCGCTAGAACAATGACTTGCGCTGGCAGGTGTGCCTCAGAGAACACCATGTTTGCTTGCAAACCATGGAAGCGGCAAAAAACGCACCAAGCTCGGTGTGACCGAAAAGTCGACCTCGTACTTTTCAAGTGACCTTGGTAATGTGGCTTGGGGCCCGCGGTGTCGCCGAGTGCGCGGGAAGTTTAAACTCATTAACATGTTAACCACATCGTCAGCGGAATCTTGGCAAAAGGCACTACCTCGGTTTGAAGGCCATCCCTTCCTAGCCCTGTGATAACTCTATCTTGAAAGTATTACCCTTCGCATTTGCCCTGCGAAATACTGTTTTTCTTTTGAATAGCGACGTAACAGGCTTTTCATTTCTTCACCGGATGACTGATAAGAAGGTTACCTCACCTCATTTAAGTCAGAATTTCACTCACTTACGACATATGTGGGGCACCATACCCATCTTACTTGTCCCATGTTTGCCATGTCGATTTTAAATCATGGGTTCCCACCTTGTACTCATGTAAAGTCCCCCATTGGGACCTTTCTTGTGTGGCGGCACCTCGAGTCGCCCTTGTTTTCCGACATCCAAGTTGAGTCATCATTGCATCCATGGATTCTATACCGACCACCACCCTCTGACCTCTGTTCTTCATTGCTTGGTCTCTCTCTTGCTTACTTACGCACATTACCGACGCCAGGGTCTTCATCTGTCATAACAGTCTTGTGTCGATGTGCCCTTGTCATCCATCGCCTTTGTGTCTAACAAAGTAAATCCCGATCGCTACAAGGTCTTCCTTCCCTATCGTCATTAGTGTCGATGTATGCTCTGTTGGTAATGGCTTTCTCTCGTGCCCCTTGGTTCGGGGTCTCTCATTGCCTGCCTGCGGACCTCCTCGTCTGTTGTCAACGTTGTTCGACCGGTCCCCTAAGCGTGTGCAGCAGTTCCCGGCCCCAACTCTTGTTCGGTGCCCGGATAGAAATGAGAGGATCTCATTTCCTTTGACTTGATTGTTTCTTCGCTCATTTCGACGCAGTCTGATTCATATACTTGATGGTCCGATGTTGACAGTGACTCTTGATGATTCCCGGTATGTGTCGGATGTCTCAACCCTCTCATGGGGGTGGCACTGGTCTTCCACATGCCGGTGTTACTCTTCTTTGTTGGTCGCTCGATTTTGATGATGTTGGCCTTGGCCGCACGGCCTCATTGCATGTAGTGGTGATTGCCGGCCCTTCCCCATTTTACAAAGACATTTAGTTATTTGTCTCCTTGTACTCGGATGTTATTGTACTAGTCTGTTTGTTATCCAGGCTTGTATGTAAGACTCTTGTTTTATTTTATAAATATGGAATTGTACATTTATTACTCTATAGTTCGGTCCCTTGTTCACAGACACTATTCTTGTACTTTGTCTACGTGAGCATAGGTATGCCTCCCCGCCAGCACGGTGCCCTCTCATAAAAAGACTTGTTACTGAGTGTGTCTCTCGAGGTCTAAGTCCTTGTTTTACTATCTACCTCTGCTTTCTCTGTTTGTCTTGTTGTCTGATAGTGTGTTCTTTAACAATTAAGTCCTTGAATTTGCTCATTCATACTGCAGAAACAATCTGTTACACCATTTTTGGTCATCTAACTTATTACCCATAGAGTAGACTGATACACCATGTAAAATGATTTTACTAAGTAAAACCACTCACTATGTTAAACATTAGAAGAAATATTAATGAAACCCATGTTTGTTTGATTTTTCCACTATTAGAATAATTAATTAAACCATAATTTAAGTGTTATTTCACAGTCATATTTATTTAAAACAAAGAAATTAATTAGATAAACCTTTATTTATCTTATTAATTTAAAGAATATTTAAATCATTTGAATGTCTTGTATTAAATATATTAAAATCATATAAATAATTAATGATGTTATTTGTTGATTATCTTCCAACCATGTAAAAAGATAAATAAGTCATTTATTTATTTATTTATTTAACTAATCAAAGGAATTTGACCCGAAGTCAAAGACCCTTTCCCTCGACAAATATAATAAAAATATTTCATAAGGAGTACAAATTCAAATTTGAATTAACATTATTTTAATCATGCACCAGAATCTAGAATGACCCAATATTTTGTTATAAATAGGAGAGTTTTTCCCATCATTCTTCACCTTTTGTGGTCTACTACGATCACTGCGGGTCTATACCTTGGTCTCATTTTTTCATCATTTGTCCCATTGAGCTTCATTTTTACGACCAGGTTTTCTACACCTACAAGGAAAACTTAGATGCGAAGTACGAGGACTACAAAAAAACCCGCTCCCATTGAGAGCGGATACCTTCTTTTTTTCTCCCAGGTGTATAATAATATAAGGTCATTTAAAAAAAATGAAGTGACTGTTGTCTTGTAAATGGATGTTGTGGAACAAACCCTTTGTTCTTGCTTAAATATATTTTCTGTTTATAGTCATTTTGTTGTGTTCAGTGCAATAACAGATGCGAAGATGTTTGCAAACCTCTATTGTTGGGAGCTATTAGTTGTGCGTGGCTAAGGTAGTTCTTTTAGAAATACTTAAGACGAAGAAATTCATGCTAACAAATATGCCAAGCCTACTATGTTCTGGCAAGACAATCATATCCCATGTGGTGAAATTACTGTACCATTACGTAAAAACCATAGATCACATGTTGATATGAGCCATACGGAAAAATAAAAATACACCATTGTCCAATAGAAATTAATAGAATTATACTAGAAAATTAGTTTTATAAGAAATGCAGATTTTTGAACTTTTCTACTGCTGATAACACAAATGCAAAGAGAAAAATCACATATCCTTCACTCAATTTTCATCTTGAAAATGACAGAAAATCATATCTGTGATGTCCTACATTTTAAGTTACTATTAATCGATGGGTAGGTAGACCCATCTTAGGTTTTGTCCATATTTTCATAGACAATAAACCTTCCATTATGTTAATTTCGGTCAATTTTTGGCTATTAGTATTTATGAACATTCTAAATATTACTAGCGAGGAAGTGTTCAAATCTACTTTAATTATAGTTTACATGTTTATGTCTTATCAGAATGAGACATATTTAAATTTCTGTGAAGAAGTTAGATGACAAAGGAAATGGGTAGTGGTCATATTCGTTCCCTGGTAGTGAAGGTAAATTGGTCACCTACGAACAAACGTTGAGTTTACACCAACAATGAAGACATGTTAAACAATTCAACGAGCCAATAGATGGTGAGGGGCAATGATTTTACCTTAATAAAGCAGAAAAGGCGGGGCGGCATATGTGATTTTAAAAATGGAGGTGTATGGGTGTAATTGCTTTCCTAAAGTGCAAAATACTTCCCCATGAGGAGTTTTTAGTAGAATATATTGAAAAATTCCCAATTCATGAAAATTTTTTTTTGAGAAAAGAAGAAATCACATTTTAGAATCAAGACACATGTTAGGTTTCTTTTTATTTGTAACAACATGTTAATAGGAGAAGAAAAATAAGATTCTCAAGGAAATGAAGTCTAGCTTAAGTTTCATATGATCCTATGACCCTCTCAGTATTGTTCCAAATTGAGAGTGGAAAACAAAACTATACATATGCTCATATAGAACAAAATTGAGAAGATATGTGAACCAGGTGTTTGGGCAAAGAATACCTTGGGAAGATAAGGAGAAATTTGTTTCATGCTTAAAACTCCTATTCATGAGAAAGCTTGAGGAAGAAAGTCACTTCAGTAATGTGGAAAATTTAAAATCATGTACATAGAACAACAAAATTAAATCCTAAGCAGTGAAGGTGAACAAGAGATAGCTATGATAGTGTAAAAACACCATTTTACCGAACGTGGAAAATTGCATCTGTGATATCATCGATGTAAATTAAATTGGATATTGGTGGTCACACTTCTATTCCACTTGAGGCTACACCATTGTCTTTCGATTTTCAGTTTTGACCAGTTCCTATTTTGACATTTCGAGGTCAGAACACGAACGTGTAGAATACTGTTGAGCGTTTTTGAGAAAACGAAAACAACATGGCTATGGTTGATGTTCTGTTCAAATTTGTGAGTCCTGGAATGTATCTTTCCTAAATAGGGTATGGTACGTGTCAGGCAGAGATTGGTAGCAAGGTCACTTTGGGGAATTAGAGCTTTAATTGTTAAACAGGACATTGTAGTTTCAGCGCTTCATCTCTAAGTTGGAGTTTGTATGTTTGGTTTTACATTGTTTAAATGACAAACCTCAAAACCTCATTTTAACTCAGTTAAGAGGCACAGCATACACATCACTAGAGACAATAGGATGCCTAGCTAGTTTTCTATTTCCATTAATATTGTTAAATTTGATTCATGATAATAATGAAATGAAAGTGTTGTTTTCACATCTGTTATAATTTATGTTTGTTGTTGTAATTCATAATCCAGTTCAGGTAAAATGTGTAAATAATCTTATGTGATCCTTCTTTGCATGTCTGGCAGTGCAAAATTATAAAGAGCTAGGAAAACTCAGTACAATGGAACAACACATGAAATCAATATACTACTGAACACCTGACGGGATGCCCATGGGGATGGTAAGTGAGGTCAGAATCCCTATCAAACCTTGCTCAGGGGCTAAAAACAAAAGTGTGATGATGGATAAAGCTTTGTGAGATCATTAGCAGCTGCCAGCGTACATAAGGCCACTGCGGGCCAACAGCTCACCTGGTACAAATGGTGCAGCATTCCCATGTTGAGGGTCAAATAAGGATGCAAATGTATGAATGAATGGTTGAATACTGTTAGAAAGATATTCACAAGTTCATGACATGAGTGAGAAAGGGTGTTTGCACTCCACTCCAGCTACCCCCATGTTGGTACAGTGAGAGTACCTATTGTAAAAACAAGACCGAACGGCCTCTCTGTTCTCGACATTCAACTTTCAGGGTATTTAGAACGCGGTCTCAGGCGCCATCTTTATCTGTGAGAGCACGGACAAAATACTCTTGTTGGACACATTAAGCAACAAAAGTCAAAAAGGTGTTGTTATGTTTGACGAATGACTTCACACCTACGCCTGGTTAGGTATCAAGGTCTAGAGAAACATCTGGTCGCTAAGTAGCAGCTATGCGAATAAGTGAGAATGAGTTCCTGACATCTCCTCACTTCATAGGTGTGACAGAAAGTTAAGCGAAGAAAGCGAGACTTTGAATCTGCGAGTCAAAAAAGGAAAAATTATTGTTTGCAGGCAAAGACTGAAAGCAAAACCTTGCGTGAAAACTCATCGAAGCACGAAAAAACATCACACATATTAAAAAGGACAGAAAGTGGTGTAGGTTATAAAACTCCCTCACAACACAAGTGGTGTGGTAACAGTGTGTGCTTGAAGATGAGGGCTACGAGTACGAGATGCACGCTGCGGCCTCGAAATCGAGAACACAAAGGAACAAAATAAGGCTCTAAGATTAATGATGTGGAGCCCAACGTATCTTGCCACTAGAATCCGGAGAGGAGGAACCGGAAGATCCGGAGGGAGGAGAACGTCTCTTGCTCCCAGTTGGTGAGGGCTCCATGGTACGATTGTTGGCAAGCCAGTGGAGCAAAACCTCATTTCAGCAGCAGAGATCTTTCGCAGAGCGACGGTTGAACCTGGCTTCCCCAGGCTCCTGCCCACATCCTTTGTCAGGGTGGCTTCACCGAGGAGCGAGATCTTGTCAGTGAGCGTTTATAACACCTGCTGTCAGGCACCTTCTGGGACAGGGTATTGTGTGACGTTGTCCTGGTGTTTGCAGTGTTTATTAGGGACAACCATGCCGCATGCAGCTTGTCATGTTGTGTGAGTCTCGCTTATAAATGTTGTTGTTACTTTGGAAGCAGTTGTCTGAGATCACAGTGCCACCCTGTGTGCCTCTCATCTCTTGGGTCATATACATTTAAATAGATGGCTCATTTCTGGCCAGAATTTGTCTTCTGGTGATCCTTTGGGGAAAGAAAGGCATGGCCTAGTGACCTCAGGCAGGGGAGCTCACACAGTGACAACAAATGTAAGGTTTGGCAGGAGAGTGGGGACATATTCACCTCACCCACAAAGTTCTCACTGTGATCAGCACCAGGTATTAGGCCAGATGCTTGCTGGCAGGAGCAGTCTGCAGGCTGTGACCAAAGAATGGTGAGTAGGCAGATTGGGGAAGTTGTTGCAGAAAGAGTCACATTAGTTAGTTCATCACCTTGTGGAAGCCCACAATCTGCGTGTTGTGATACAGAAGGAAGGATGGACATGGAGACTGTGTTCGGCTATAGAAACTAAACCAGAATCACCCAGTGCGAATAGGTTGCCCAATCACGGATTGATGTCTGTAGACCAACTCAAAAAATTGAAAAATATTTCAGCAGATGAAAACCTGAATAAGGTATCACAGTGCCAATTGAACCTCCAGGTATGCTGGAAAATGCCCAAAGCCAAGAAGGCACAGAATGGTGGTCATGCATGGGTTCAGCAGATGCTCACATTGAGGATGATGGACGACATATTGTGGCCATTCACTAGCTGAACCTGGTGGGTATGCTGGACCAGCATTGGTCTTCATCAGACTTGAAGAAACACCTTGCCCACTAAAGCAAATCCTCCAGTGCTGGCGCCTGATTTGTGTGCCAATTTGGAAAGTTCATGCAGCACGGCCCAATTCAATGTCATAGGATACATTATTGATGAAAGAGGTGCATGTGAATCTGATAAGGTCCAAGTCATTCCCGAGGATTGGCTTGTTAGCCACTACCATCGAGCTTCGCCTGTTTATGATTATTCATTCTAGGAGTTGGTGATTCTCTGTCTCACTTGGTCCTTGGTCAGTAAAGCAAAAACAGAAAAATTATTTTTGGTGGAGCCTCAACGGAAAAGCATTCACGAAAATTGAAAAATCGCCTTTGTTATTTGATGCTCACTTTGCAGAGGGGACTTTGTGACCATTTTGAGATAAAGACAAATGCCTCCTATTTCTGCTGACTGATGAAGTTCTTGCTCAGCAGAGACATCCGGTGGCATTCACGGGTGAGACATTATTAAGCACAATTTTTACCCAAGTATCCCACGCCTGACAATGTATTCATTGTGCAAGCATGTTAATGAAAGCATTACATTTTGGGGAGGAAACAATCATCCACATAGACCATTGGCCACTGGGTTATACATACACAAAGAGAAGTGCAGAATGATCGCCATCGAAGTGGTGCATGTGCAATAGTTTCATTTGAACATTCAAGTACAAGAAGGTGCTTTCAATCTCATCTTCACCGGACTACAGCAATGGGCCAGGTGTGGTGGCTCACACGTATCGCTCTTGTGGGCGGACGCTACAGTGCTTCTCTTGTGAGAGCGACCCGGAAGGTCAAACACATACTACAAAGAAACACTCTTGAAATCATGAAGTTCCCAATTTTGCCCTCAAGAATGCACTTTTATGTCACATGGAACCTTTGCGTGGCTATTCAGCGTGCAAGACAATGTGGAAACTCCCAGTCAGAGTCGCTGAGCATTGCGAGTCTGAAAGCAATTGGCAATCAACGTGTTCTATTGGCCGAACCTTCGAAGAGATGGCAGAAAGCACATCAGATCTACCCCACCATAGTGCCATTAGCAAATAGAGCAGCAAAAGCAAGACACTGTATCACTACTACCCCTGGTCAACCTTAAAATCCATCTCCCATGGATTACGTGAACTTATTACTATGGCAGAAAAGCTGACTGTGTTTTTGTGGTCTGGCCGACCACTAACAAAAATCTTCTTTGAACGAAGTGCTTTAAGGTGAGCACAGGGTCCACAGTCTATCATATCAGGTAAGGATAGCAGTTCCTAAGAACATTTGGTCAGCTATGGCAAATGATGCAGATACCTGGCTCCTGCAAGTCCCACATTTCCATCCCCAAGCAGATAGCAGACAGAGGTAAATCAGCGAATGATTGTGCACGTGCCGCACATGTACAATTCAAAGCATCCACGCACCTTGGATGAGGCCTCCCCTGTGCAACATAGTTATAAATAGAACATCACATTTCGGTGGCCCGCCCCTTTCGAGTGGGCCGAGGTTCCATTATGTCCCATTGACATAGCCATGGGCCTGCAGTGCCCGAGCCGATTCGGCTCATGGTCAGAAGTTGACAAAAGAAAGTAGCTTCATCGAGTGCACATTCCTTACATCTTCATGGGTGTGGTATATTGGACGAGCCAATGGAAAGTACAAACGTGTGATCAACAAGGTGCCACACAACTTCCGGGCGAGCGACAGTATGGCTACATTTGCAAAAGGCGCCTCCGTAGCCCCACCCACAAAGCACCCGCTCGAATGGACATACACCATCACCAAGGGCATGGGGAACAATGCCCTTGGGGCTCGGTGTTCACATTCCTTGGTAACACCAGTCCTGATAACAGATTTAGCACGATCATGCTTCCACCTCTCTTTGTGAACCACCTGAGGACATTGCTGGAGCAACTCACACAAAGAGTTAAATCTGGACCGCATGGAACGAGCCACCACGGTTGTCATGGACATGCAAATCCGAAACACTAAGCAACAGTCCAACTATATTGGGTTGTCAAGTACAATACAACTCCCTACACCAAGGAAAAGTGGTTCACCGGGGGACCAAGTTCGACCGAAAGTTCCTCATCTCCTTGGAGAACTTAACGAAATAGGGACCATTGCTTCCTAAAAGAGGAGGAATGAGTCCGAGGGTGGATATTGGTGGTGCCTATTCCCATGAGGCTCACCATTGTCTCTTTCAGTTTTTCGATTTGACACGATTTACTATTTTTCATGAAAGTTTCGGGTCACAGACTTGAGGAACCGTTTTGAGGATCTGGTGTTTTCTAGGGAAAACGGAGAGAGCAGCATGGGTCCATGGACTGATGTTTCTGCATTCAGAATTTGTAGTCCTCGAATAGATCTTTTCTAACGGGTGCCATTGCGTCAAAACCGGAGGTAAGCCTGCAAAGTTACTAGCCCACAGGAAGTTGAAGCACTGGTGTTACCATGAGGCCTGGTTCTGACGCTTCATCTCTGGGGTTAGGGTTTTGAGCTGTTTGATTTCCCATTATTTCTAAGCAATAGAAAGCAAACCTCGAGCTCATTGTAACTAGGTTCAAAGGCACCCGCGCCAGCACTTTGTCTCTTCTTCTATAGAATGACTACCGAGCGCCTAGCTAATTTTATTCCATTATTGTTTGTAAGCAAATTTTAGTTCTTTGATATTAATGAAATGATATTGTTCATTGTCTCTATATTTGTGGTTATATGTTTGTTCTATTTAAATTCATGCATAAATCCGGATGGGTATCCAGGGAGCAACAAAGACACGGTCTGAACTACAAGGTTGTTCGAGTAGAGAAAGAATGTTTTTTGTCAAAGAAAAAGATAATTTTGTGAAGTTTAGAGAAATAAAACTTGAAATGAGATTCTTAAGAATAACCCTTATACTTAGGTTTGGAGGCCTACTTCCATCATAGAAATAGAAGCACTTTTAGTTTTTGAATAGAAGAAAGGGAGAGTGAAAATGGCCTTCCTTAAGGTTCCAAATCATAACTTAAATCAATATGGGATTATAGAAGAATAATTTTGAATTTGATACTAAATATATACCTCCCATTTACCAAATGGAGATGCAAAAACAAACTAGTGAAATGATGTTCACTCTCACCAGCACTACTAATAACATTTCTGGAAATTCTGGTTCACTTTCATGTTAGGTGTCGAGTTGAAAATGGAAAATTTATTCTCTAGAAAAAGGATACTAGGATCAAATTCTTGGAAGAGTTGATGATGAATAGTCCTAATAGAATGTGTTAAACTTTTGTGCCAGCTATGCTGTCAGCAAGTGAAATTAAATTGTGTGCATAAGGATGCTGAAGTTTATTAGGTGATAAATGGTTTAATTAAATTAGCAGTTTACGTAGCAAAGGTTAAAAGCATGTAATTTTAAGCATTAGCAATAGTAAATAATAGAAAATAAACATGCACATAACGATGTAACAAATTTATTGAGCGATTTCACCTTACGAGCTTTCATCTGTTGAAATGCAACTCCCAATAACATGTCCCCATATATTATTGTCAAAAATGAGCGTGCACGCAGACAAACAAATGGATGTTTTCTCTATAAAAACAACAAAATGATTGAATTGATAGAACAGCTATTCATTTTTAATAAAGAATAGATACCCAATACACTAAAAACACCCTAATGACGCTTCGTGGCTCTTGACCTCTCCCACGAAGAATAGCTTTGCACAATATCACCTACGGTAGACTTAAAACCTCTTCCAATGTGTTCCAAAATGTCAAAGTGGTCTAGGTGCGACTCTTGTTTCACCAAATTTGTTGAAAATTAGGCACCTCATCCATTTTCCCCCCGCAGCACCTAGGGAAAACTCAGTCAAGTGTGGAGACTATTAGTTGACAGACTAAATTCAATAAAAAATGAAATTTGGGAACGTGCTCCAAAGTAAATGGGTGGTTGGGTGTTGGCATTTGAACAAGGCGTGGAGTGGTCGCAAGACATCTCACAAGAAACACATTTGAGTTTTAAGCGCGCGAGGATACATGTTGTTGTGCGCAAGATATCGTCACAAAGCAGCGAAGACCGACTTTGGTATAAATAGCTGCAAAACTCTGGTAGTGATCCCATAGAATGTGGTTACGACGAAGCGGTTGGCTTCCTTTCTTTGTCGGTGAAACATATGAAGTTTTTAATATAAATTGTTATTACCATGTTAAGAAGCATAAGTAGCCGAATAGTTTGGCGCTGCGCATGTGGGGCGGTCGTTTGTTCAATACTCATAGACTTAAAATAATTTTTTCCATGCCATGCAACCTGGCACCAGGGCACGTGGCGACCCCAGAAGGCCATGTGGCCTTGGTGACCAATAAAACTTTAATATAAAAATAATTTTGGCAAATATGTATATTTTTAAAATTTTCTGACAGTAATTAAAGTCCGATTTTGAGTTTATTGAGCTTTTCAAACACCATAACTTGCGTAACGACCTGTTTTGCAAACCATTCACAACGAATCGTAGTGGTGAGACATTTCCAATGGCTAGGGTTGCTAATATTTTTTAGCACTTTCATTTTTTAGCATTTTTGAACTATGGGCAAGTCTCACGATCGTTGAAAATGGGTTATGATCCAAAAACATGAAAGATGCGGAGGATTTGATAAATAAGAAGAATGCGGCATTACAACATTTGAAGCTATTGAAATTTCTAGAAAGCGAAGATACTCCTAAAAGACATTGAAGGATCAGAACTAAAAAATAAAAGACATTAAGTTATTAATCATGGAAAAAAATGTCAGATTAGACATGTGGGGCAAAATGGAGGAAAATAGTTAAGGAAAAACCAGTTAAAGAAATTTACATGGTTTATCAGATATTGTTCCTCACAATTCACACAATAGCTAAACATCTACTACACCTTCTACAAAATCCATGGGGATTTGACCAATTGATAAAGGCTATTGAGAATTTGTCAATTGAGATAGAAGAAATTAGAAAATTGTAGGGACAAGTGAAAGCACTACACAAGATGGAAGACCGGATTTAAGCTTGGGATCTTGCTGAGCTCCCAAAATCTCGGGATGATGAAGGCTACAAAAATTAGAAAGATAATCAACTATTGGTTCTTGTTAGCGAGAAAAGAGAATTTGGACTGATGTTTTGAATTATGTGTGCAGAAATTTGTGCACGTATCTGAATTATTTTTAGCATAAGGACAAATTAAGAGAAAGAAAATAGTTTTTTGACATGCCCTACAAAAGATATAAACATCATCAAGTTCTTTAATTAAAGTAATAAGTATGAGTTGGTGGAATTGATGACGGAATAGAAATAATTTTGGAGGTAAAGAAGATTATGACTAAAAATAATATTGTTCTCAGTTGGAGGAAAAATGTCAAAGTTTTGAAATAGCAGTAAACAAATTTTCTCCAGGATGGAAGCTTTGGTCAAGAATGGGTTACCGATTGTTTATAATTAATGATAACTTAATCACTAGAAGTGATCAGAATTTGGATCAGAGGACCAATGATAGCTCAGGTAGTGAGCCCACACACAGAAATTTGTATGTTCAGCAACCAGCTAGGTCTCGTCTTCCTTGTTCAGCGCCACTAACGGTTTGGCGACGCGTATGAAGAAGTTATCGCGTTTTGAAAATTCAATCAAACAACAAATTTCAACGATTGACGAGGGTTGACTGAAAGCATTGTACGATTAAAAAAAATAATATTCCGGGGGAATATTCCTAGAATATTCTTGAAATATTCCTTAGAATATTCCTTAAAAATTCCTTTACGGTGACCGTCTCGGCAGCAAGTGGCACAATGCGGTTTGATAGTGGGTTGCAACTTTTACATTTTGAGTTTGGTTAATCAAAGGCTACCATGTTGTGGGCCGGAGAGTGCCCGTGGCCTAGGATTGGTTGTGTGAAATTTTTTTTTTTGGGTCCCCATAGGGAATCAAATATTGAGACCTCACCACACCAGATAGCGGCGCGTGTCTGCTGATGCCAATACTCCACAATAGTTCTTCTTGTCTGTGGATGTGACATGTTGAAGTTTAAATGTGTGTTGTTATGTTGGGGAATGATGGGCCATCCCCCCATAAGACCATGCCCATGCCCAGGGGCTGGACACAACATATGAATGTAACCTCCGTAAGTAATGGTGGTCACCATGTATGTTACGGTTAAATGATCCGACGGTTAACAACTAACTCTCCCTCTTAAGCAGGGTTCAATGCCAATCCAAACCACAATGACAACTTGGGTTCCCGCCTAACCTCAAGCGGTTGTGTAGTCATGGGGAGTGTGCATGTACGCCCACCCCCATCCACTAACATTTAATATAATGGCTATTTCGGAAGATATTTTTGAGTGTTTAAATTTTGAGCGAAGTACTGATTTATCTCTAAAGTTAAAGCCCAAGTCCTCACATTTAGTGGATATGTTTGAAGTGGAGGTGGACTAATAGGTTGGAGACTCATTAGTCGACCATTATGAGTGTGAATAACATCGTTTCAACTTTCTTGGAATTCGAGCCATTGGTAGTGTTGCAGAGCGAGATGAGGACTTTTGGCTTTTGAATTTTCTTCCGGGGTCGCGGGGGCCAGGGCCATTGAGGACGACGAAAATGAGGCCCTGGCAGGCCTGATGGGTGGCTATTATCATCAACCAATGAAAGGTTTTGTTCTATTGAAGGCATTCGGGATCTATTAATTGAGTTTTCGAGCAGGTGAGGCATACTGAAAAGATGAGATGCTTGAGAGAAGTTCCAAGGGCCACAGGGGCCATCGTGTGAGGAGAATGAGGCCTAGCTAGGGCAACGTTAACTGTTATTGAAAAAAATGATTTACTGTAACTATGAAACCTTGTAGAATCCGTGGAATGATTTTGAGGAGCTTTAAGCTTCTAAAGGCCTAGATGCCTTCGAGGAAGTTTTTTAGTGAGCCTAGAGTCATAGGGTGCCACCAAGTGTTGGAGCGTGACGGGTGTCGGAGGTTGTTTTCTTCGTGAATAGTATATTCTGACTATTTTTGACATCATAAATCCATTGAAGGATTTTCCAGCCATTGGTCTGCTAGAGCTGAAGAATCCGAGGTAAGTTTTCGATGGTGCGAGGCCAGGGGTTGGAGAGCCTAATTGAACGTAGCTCATTTGGAGAAAATGAACAATCTATTTTAGGTGACAAATGTGCGGTGGAGAACATTAGAAAAGTTTCAGGACAGTGCATAAAGATTCCAACAGTACCATAGAAAAGCTAGGGGGGAAGTTTAAAGAACGCTGACGGAAGGTCAAGTCTAGGGGAACCTCGTCCATCTTCGGAAGATATGAGAACCATTCGAGGTGTATGGTGGTATAAACACGTTGGTATAGTCAAAATAACCATTGGAGAGTTTGAGTTAATATTGTAAAATTAATTTTCACTATCGTCCCAAAAAATTGATCGATCGACATGACTCAAGGAAAGCGTAAGCACGATATTCGGGTGAATTCTTTATTAAATTTTTGTTATGTGTTGATTCTTATTTGTGAAATTTGGTTGATGTGTTTACATACTTAATATCAGCAAAAAAAAAATGTTTAATTCCTCACCTTGTTAATAATTTAAAAGCCATACACTACGTTAATAATTCAATTCCTCACAGTCAGAAAGTATAAACTAGATCTTAATTTGTTTAGCGAGTGGAGGAGGTGCTTGCAAAGCATAATTGTCACCCATTTTAGATCAGGTGGAAGCATAAGTTTGCTAACCCGGCGAGCACTAGGTTTCTTACTTAAGCATGAAAAGAGTTGCTTGTTTCGCTTGAAAAGGTGTTTAACGGTGCAAAGATTGTATTTGCATATTGTTTGGTCTTTAAGTTTGAGTTTACCCCGAGTGAAAGGGAAACTAATAATGAGCGAAAGCACGAAGAAAGCAGAAAGAGTAAGCTAAGTCTGTTCTCCTTACCAAGGACCTCAAAATTGTTAACCAAACATAAGAAAGGATTGTTACAAAGGTAGCTGTATGGATAAAGCATATTGTTGAAGCTTTTTAATTTTTACATTTGTGAATTTTTTGAATTTCTTTGGTTCATTTACATAAACCTTGAAAACTTCATCAGTGAGTTTAAAAATCTTCTCATTCAAAACTCTTTGATGAAAGAGATGTATGAAGTTCATCTTGAAGGATATAAGTGGAAATTCTATGTGAATATGAAAGAAGCACTAGACTTGCAGAAAATTGGTTACCTGAATCAAGATAAATAAAGATACCAAAGAATGTGAGATAGATACTGACTCATGTTAAAGAAACCTTACCCAAACATGTTGACAAAGGATAAATATTCAAGTTGTCTTAGAATTCCTCTTGAGATAGATGTGGTTTGTTTGGCTTTCAAGGTATAGGGTCCAATTTGATGTTGAAAATGAGATGAAAACAGTACTGACTTATTTGACATGATTGAGTCTATATTATAGTTTAGGGAAATGCCTAAGAAGTTTGGTGTGGATATCTAAATATGAAAAAATCCAACTTGAAGAGCTTTAAGATATTAAAAAAGCTTTTTATTGCAGTTCCAGAAATACAAACTTATGTCAATTTGTTCAAATTAATTACCATTATTTTAGGCTATATTGTATGAATCTGTTTGTCGAACATGTGTGTTATTGTTAAAGGGATTAAGTAACTATCAAGACATGAACATTGATGTTGATGGTCTTCGAAAGATGGACCTGTTCAAGTTCATCCTCAAGAAGGTTAAAAATATGGACATACAAAAGAATTAGAGGCTACTTCTTATAGTGGGTGGATATTAATATTAAACATGACAAATATGCAGGTGAATGGAAAAGGATTGCATTCTCTGGAGTTGTGTATGTGAAGTTTCGTGTTGAAGAAGAGCTGAAGACATCTGGAAAAAGTTATGACAGAAGCTTGAGCATTACAAAGAACTTGTTACGGAAGGACATTTTGTTGGCCAATGTTGGACATTTGTCAACTTTAATGTTAAATTTGAATCAAGAGATGAAATCACAGGAAAGAATGGAACAAATATTACATCATCAATGTGAATGGATATTACAAGAAGAATATTTTAAACAAGAAAAATGTATGAGTGGCTTGGTATGAGGCAGTTTGACTTGGTATGGAAATTAAGACATACATTCATTTGCAACATCCAGAAAATTTTAGTCATATATCATTATGATTAATTTAAAGTTATGTTTGTTGGTCACGTTGATGATCAAGGAAATGATGTTCAACTAACTAAATTGAATATTTCTATGGAAATTTCTGAATATGAAAAACAGACACAATTATTGATGGAGGAAAAGAGTATCAAAGAGGAAAGTGTTGACTACGTAAAGGTTGAGCTCAAAACACTAAGCCAAGCAAGGAAAGGTATTAAAGGTGACAGAAATGTGGGGTTATATATCTTGAACAAGGAGGAGTGATCAGATTTGGATCAAGGTTAAGTGATAGCTAAAATTTCAAATTGTTCAATGTCATCAAACTAATATGACATGAATGATCTCGCTCTTGCAGTTAGGTTAATGAAGAGTTGAAAATGACTTTAATATGGAAAAATTATTTGGCAGTTGCTTGAAATTAATTAAACAGTATATATTAGTTAGAAAAAACAATATTCCAACGAATATTCTTGAATGTTGTCTATGAAATATTCTAGAATATTCTTCAGAATAGCCAATGACAATGGCAGTCTGATTTGATGATGGGTTGTACGTTTTTAAATTTTAATAATGTTGCCAATGGTGGAGCCAGGCTCACGCGTGAGTTGGTTATTAACGAGGATTTGTTTGGTCTCTCGGGAATCGAATGTGGACTCTTGGTAGCTAGCGTGCTCGCGTGTAACATGCCACACTATGAACACACAATCTATATTATTGATAATATGTTGAGTTTAATCCATGTTGTGTGTGGAAGGAGGGACTGGCTTCTCCCCCATAGGACATGTGTACCCGAAAACCTGAATACCCATCTAATTTAACACTCACTGTAATGCATTCGTGGTCACATGCATGTTACGGATAAATGCTCCAATAGTTAACAACTAACCTCCTTGCTTAAACAAAGTTCAAGCACGTGCATTAGGATACAACGTGGGTTCACCTAACCTGCGGTGATTATATGCTTGTGGTCACACCTTGTCCCAACACAATTGTCTCAGCATGCTTCGGTGGAATTTGGGCTTTTGGAAATTTTGAGCAAAAGTATAGTTTATCCTAAGTTGTTTGAAGTCACTCACATTTAGAGCATTTTATTTGGAGTGAGAAACTAGAAAAATGAGTTGAAGATAATGAACGATGAGATTTTGAATAGTAAATTTTACTTTATTTGTTCGAGCCATTGGTGAAGGTTTTAGATCCGGATAAAGAACTTTGGGCGTGATTTTCCCCTCGGAAGAAGTTCTGAGCCTCCTGAGCCATGACGGGGGACAATAGGAGAATGAGGCCTAGCCGGAAAGCGATCAGCGACGGTATCATCGCTGGCCATTAATTTTGAATATCTTGAGAATTACGGATATAATGGTGTGGTTTTCAGATCCATTAGATGACTTATAAAATTGAGATGCTTGTTCAAAAAGGGCACGGTGGGTGGGAGAATGAGGCCTAGCCAGGTCAACTGTGTTCGTGTCATAAAACCAATTATTTTGTTCTTTGGAACCTTAAGAATCAATGGAAGGTTGCTAAGAGACTTTTAAGTAATTCTAAAGGCCAATATGCTTCGGGGAAAGGTTTCGGGTGGGCTGAACCCGGGTGTTAACACGGTGTGGAGCATGGCAAGGGCAACAGGAAGGCACCAGCAAGTGAATAGTCTGTTCTAACTATTGGACATTATGAATCATTGAATTTATTTTAGAGCCATTTGGAGACATCTGAAGGTCGAAGAAGCCACATGGGTTTCGGGCAGCCTAAGACGATAGGGGTTGGAGGCTGGATGGGGCTAGAGCTCATTTGGAAAATGAGCAGTGCTCTTTGGGTGGCTGATGTATTCTAGAGACAGAAAATTTTAAAGAATAGAAAGTTTCCTGAGTTTAGTGCCACGGAAGAAGCTCGGGGGAAGCTTAAGGGCATAAACGAAGAAGGTCAGTCTGAAGACGGTTCATGTGACCGGTACCAACCATTTCAGTGTATTCATTATTTTAAAATCAGTACAATCCAAATAACCATTGAGTTGATTGACGCTTGTAAAGAAATTTTCCATCATAATCCCAAAATTTATCACCTAGTAATTCTTGGTGTTGGGATTTGGTTTTATATAGTTAAAGAAAATCGAGGGTAACCCGAAAAGAACCTCTTTTTAAATTGAGATCTGCTTCCTAAGTTGGGAGAGATCTCTCCTTAATATTTAGCTTTGTTTTCTAATGTATTTTTAGTGAATATGAGTGGAAAATTTGGTTTTGATTTTTTGAATGTTGGTAGAATAAAGGACTACGAGGAAACCATAGAAATATCTACCTAACCATTTGGAAATGGAGTCAAGTTGCATAATAAGCAAGACTAGAAAATAAGGTCAAAAGAAAAAATATACAAAAAAGACACGATAGATGATCTTCAGAGGTTTAAAGGATGTTTTGAATGAAGTGGTATCGTTTGGACTGAGCGATTAAGAATCCTTGAATCACAGAAAATGAAGAAAGTGAATTGAACGAGACTAAAGAGCAATTAAGAATTCTAAAGTCAAAATCGGCCAGAAGAAAACATAAACATGAAAACTAGTAAGAGCAGAGAGCTTTATGCCCAGTTCTGTTAATACCTTGCCTAATATTCATTTAAGATAGAAGAAAATAACACAAGATGTATGAATGAAAATTAAAGAAATAAACAATGAAAAATGAAGATAGTATATAATTTGATCAGCACGAAATCATTAATTGTGTGTGATGTTCTTTGCTTCGATTTCGACCTCTTTATTTAAACATCTATTAAAATCCTTGTTGTTTTCAACAAAAAAAAAGTCTATAGCGATCTTGATAATTTGTTCCACTGAATACTTCCCGAAAGATGAAGTATTTATACAGTAAGATGCTTACAAAATATCTCAAGAAAAAAAATACGATTGTTGTAAGAAAAGAGAGCCAATGACAAAATTTTTTGTAAAAATTTGTCCTCTTTGGGGAAAAATAAATGCTTTTGTCCTAATAAAGCCTTGATTTTTGATTGGCTAGGTACCGCATAGAAATTGAGACATTATCTCATGGAAGATGACTTATGGGAATATCCTCTGTGCCTTGTTTTGATATCTTTAACTTTGCTTTGTTCATTTCTTCTTTGTGATTAAATTTGTGGATTGGAATAACGAAAAATACTGTGAAAAGGTATAATTTACGGTACGATGAAGTTTGTGGTGGTGCATTCACTTCAATTCAGGTGAATTGTGACTATCGAGAGGTCATGGAGGTTCTTGAAATGATTTTCGAGTAAATGGCTGATCTAATGGAAAATTAGTTTGATCATTTCAAAAATGGTATAAAGAGGGCTGCGCAAGGTTTCTAAACTGGTTTATAGAAAATTGAGTGAAATACGGTGAAGACGTTCAGATTTTAATGCATTAAACCTTTAAGTCCCCATCTCATTCCAATCATATTAATTGCGGGGAATGGTAAGGAGCGGTTTTTTTGATTTAACCATGGCGGTTTTAACGATACGAGGTATTGTGATTTCTTTTACACTGAGTACGAATAGAAAAACCAGCACTATCGATAGGAGGTGGTAACAGGAAAACAACTCATATCACGTGATTTTTGGAAACATGGAGTCGAGAGCATTTTAATTGCGCGATATGGGATTAACGCCCGTTGGATTTTGAAGAAGGAAGCAGTCAAAGATTTAAATGAAAGTTGCGGGGGGGGGGAAATGTCGTGGGGGCCGGAGCTGTGAATGATGGCCATGGATACGGTGGAACGGCAGATCAACGGTATATATTAAGTGCGATGAGTAGTGGTGGGGACGGGGGCTGGAGCTATCGGTTGCATTGACAGATCGTCGGATCTAAAGGTTGATGAAGATGTGATTTGATATTCACAATGCAGCGTAGGAAAGGTGAACGTGATTCTGACGATCATTAATATAAATCGTTGGATTTGCAAGGACAGCCCGGCGATTTCCAAATTCAACGTGATAGGGAATGATGAATATTAAAGAATTATCGCCGCGTTCGGTGAGAACCACTCGGATTAATGAAGTGTTGGGGGATCAAATGAATTTCGGTTAATCCAGAGTAGGGTTGAAAGGGATTTATGTTTATTTATGTATAAATCATGCTTTGTACAATGAAAGGTGTTAGGGAAGGTATAAAGGAGCTTTGCAAGGTTGTGCTTGTGACAATACGGGATATATCGAGGAAAGGGTTGGGTTATAGTTTTAACATGCCAGGTGAAGAGGGTGTGGAAATAAACAAAGGGATGGGTTTTCTTTGAGAAGTTTAGTTTAATAAACTTTTGGTTTGTGTTTTGACTTTTATATTAAAATATGTTTATTCTGACACATCTATATGTGCATAAAAACTTTAGTTTACTCTTGAAAAACATAAAAAATTAAAAAGCATATAGAAGACTTAAAATAAAAAAAATGGTCAAAACATTTTTGCCAATAAGGAGGAACCTTGTCATTTTATTTCAGGTTAAATAAAATCAAATTCTATTTAATAACCATAAGATAAAATGATAAGGTTTTGTTCACTCATACGGCTCTTGTCAGGTGGGTTAGCTATAAGGAGAATAAAACCTTGCTCATACTATTCTCATAAATGATTTTAAAATGATAGGGAGAACCTTATCATTTTTTGTTTCTGATTAAATAAAATCAATTCTATTTAATAACCATAGTGAGATATTTGAATAAGGTTATTTCTAATAGGGGGTATAATGGGGTTTATTTACACATGTGGGGATAATTAACTTTGGATAAAGGATTATTTAATGAGTTTTTGAAATTTATTTTATAAAAGGAAAATTATATAATTAGAAAGGATTGTTATATAACAAAGGTTATAAATAAGTTAAGGTGTATATTATTTGGGACAATGTATATCAAAACACATTAACATAAGTAAGAAAATTGAAGTTTTAAGGCAAATTTGCATTTTAATAACTTCATCACTTGAAATTAAATTAAAACTACATTTTGAGGACTTTATGTAGCACATGATATTGAACAGAATTAATCAGGTAGAAGTTGAAGAGCATCTTTAACTAAAATGATTTTTTCTTGCGATTTTCAAAATGAATGTGAATAGAAAAATAGTCTTAAAATTTTGTAGGGATTAATATCAGACATTTTACATTTGCTGGTGACTAGCCATGGGGAACTTGGGTCCGGTCCCAGCAGAAGTCAAAAAAGTATGGAAACGCTAGGACTAACCAAACACGAATAGCAATAGCTGTGGGGAAGGGAATTTCATTGTTTACAATATAAGTGAATAATATTTACATTGATACTTCTCCATCTTCTACCACTGATGCTTTGCTAATTTTTTTCTTTCATTACGATTGATGCATTTGAAACTGTAAACTTTGCATTATTCTTTTGGAAAGCAGTAAAACTTTCTAATTCTAAACAACTTTATCAAGAATCTCGTTAAAATGTTGGATTCCACTTTTTCTCTACCTGTCTGAATTGTCAAGATTGAATTGTACGTAATTCTTAAGCCCTATATCTATAATAAGAAATTGAAATACCAAAAGCGATTCCAAAGATTAATTTATTCTGGCTACATCACGGTCATAAGAATTTATTGACATAACATAATCAATAACAAAATTTATAATTAGCATTGGCTTGCACACTGTTTTATTCATTTTTCTTTCAGGGTCTATTATTTTTTCTATGTCCTTTGATTATTTATTTTAGGACTTCTTCCTCTTTTTGATTTTTAATTTTTTTTTTAATTTTTAATTTTTTTACAAAATATGTGAATACAACTTAGGAAGGAAAAGTATGTACGGTTTATAAATACACCATCAATCAAGTCAAGGTATGAATCCTATATTTATGGATTACTAACGGTGATACGATTGTTGAAGCTCAGGGGCCTATTGTGATATTGGTTAAATCCTTTAATAAATTTTTTTATGTTGATCTTCTTGCTTACTTTATGGTTGTTGTACATACATGGTATTCTAATTTTTTTTTTTTTCTTAATTACTCACACTTAAATCATTTAAAACATTTTAAAAACACATACATGAATCTTGAAATTGATTAAGAATTGATATAAGCTAGATCTTAATTTGTTTAAGCTGGTGAGTACTTTATGTAAAATTATCCACCTTTCATGTCAGAAGAATATTATATTAAAAAACTAAAATAGATGAAATAGTTCATTGCAAACATCAAAGGCATCATGACAGGTAGAGAATTCCTGGAAGCAATGGAAAATGATTGGTTACACCAACATGAGGTAAATCACATTTTCGTGGTAAGTCCAACATTCGCCAAGAAGTATCTTTTGAGTTGATGAGTTTCTTGGGATATAACCAAAATTCCGTGTGAAGACAAATGGGATGAATTATTATGAATTTTGATTTGTTGGTAGTTTAGAGCGATTCTGAGATTATTTGACGTAAACCAACGCAACACCATAACATGCCCAGTTCATCAACTAAGTCTAATAGAAACCACCCATGTACTTGTTCACTATTTCTGCTACTATGAATGAATATGAATAATTTTGTTTAGAATAGTTCTAAATATGTAAAATGCCATTGAGACAATGATTTTATAAGGTATTATTTAAATACTTGTTTTGAAGTATTGAGGTTGGAATCAGTGAATACAGCATATAAATTGTTTGTAATTTCTAGTTGATGGACATATTAATAATAAAAGGACATTCATAGATTCATGTGAGCTGTGAATTGGTGGCATGTTCTCTTGTTCATGCATGGGCATGTTTTCATTTTCTTTGTTATCTTAAGATTGGTACATTGTAAAATAGTGATGAATATGATTTGTTGAAATATGCACCCTATTAGCTTGTAAATCAATTTCTATGTTTTCTCCTAAATTCAAATTAAAGAAATTCTTAAAATTCTCCCCTTGGCTTTTATTGAACCTTTCATTTCATTATTTCATATAATTAAATTATGAAATATCTGACAAATACAACCTAGCTTTCCTGCAAAATACTTTCCAATTTTGAAAATTATAGATCCGATCCCAATTTTTGAACTCACTAGCCCAATAAAATTGTAAGAATTCAATCAAATCTGAGCAAGCAAACTAGCTTAAATAAGAAAGAAAATAGCCTTCTTGAAAATAAGCACTTTCGAAACCTCATACATTACATCAATGAACAATTCTTCGATGATAAAGACAAAAAAAATCCTTCTATATATAGAGTCCATAGGTGCGTATAATTACAACAAACTAACAATAATAGTTTTAAAGGGCACAATAATAACAATATTGAGGCTAGCAAAAGGTGCCAACAATAACAATAAGAGGCACACTAACAACAATAGAGGACTACCTGAGCGTATGAGGACCTAGCCTTTATCCTTCGAAAAGTATTGTCTCAACATGGCAGGTGGTTTGGGTTCTTCTATGTAAAATTCTCAACCTCCCAAGTAGAATCTTGGGTGGAGTGGGGATGCCTTGCTTGATGAGATATAAGAAATTAATTGATTTCATAGCTTTCGAGTTCTTGTTTCCGTGAATGTTTTAGGTTCCAATATGATTTTTCCTTCCTCTCATCATGTTTTGAAATATTGTTTAAACTAAGTTTTTCACCTAACCTTCTTTAAACGCCAAACATGGAAACTTGATGCACTCACGAAAGACGAGAAGCTCAATTTGTATGCCATAGGTACCAATATTTGCAACACCTTGTAAGGACCATAGTACTTTAGCAGTAGTTTAACGTATCGTAGCAACTTGCTTGAGGACATTTGTTTGTGGGTGCTGTGTAAAAATATCATTCTCCTACATCAAAAAAGTTCTCTCAACCTTGATGTTACAGTCTCACTATTGTTTCATTCTCTTTTTTGGCCTTGCGTTTAGGTTGTCCTTTAAGGATTGGAAAACTTCTTGTTGAGTATAAGTGTGATCTTCCATATTGAACCTTAACGATTTTCTCTTAAATACGATGTGATGGACGGTGGATGATATCCATAAATTTCCTGAAAATGGGGTCATTTTTATTTGTGACCATGGAAGGAAGTGTTACTCTTACCATTCGGTGGGAAAGTAGCACTTAAATGACCCATTGTGTTTGTTTATCGGGATAAAAAACATGAAGATATCGCTTCCAAACATTTGTTCACTGTCTCAGTGGCCATCAGTTGAGGATGATAACATGAGCTATGAGCTAGTTGGTCCCAAATAGAAAATAATTCCATACAAAAATTTCTATAAAATGGGATCTTTGTTGCTTACAATGTGTTGGGTTTCCATGTAGCTTTTAAATTATTTCATAAAATGTAATAACAATTGTACTTGCTAATGGATGAGATAATGCAAAAGTGTGCAATAGCAATCTAAGTCTATCAACTACCACCATGATGACACTACTCCCCACTGGACTTAAAATAAACTTGTGATAAAATCCATTTAAAATATATCCCAACGTTGACTTGGAATGGACCAAGGTTATAGAAGGCAAGGTCTGGTATGTAACTTTATTTCTTTTGGAAAACTATTAGCATTCCACTACAAAATTTTAATATTGAATTTAGTTGATAAAAAATTATTTTTTTCTATACATATGTGAAATTTTTAAAAATCCCAAGTGTCCTCCTAAAAGGAGAAATTAACATGCAATTCCAAAAAAAATCTTTTCTTTTAGTTTAGGTCTTACAAAATGTAAAAGCGATCATTGTGTAAGGAATCATTTACTAAATGTGATGGATACACAAGATCTTACTACAAATTTTGAATGAGTGTCTACACTTCTTTGTCCTTCTTCCATTCATCCTTGTACTGAATTTATCAATCTAATTGAGTAATGAAATGGCTTTTAAAAAATGGTATTCACCTCTTCATTGTAGGTGCATATACGCAACATTTAACTTCCATGAGATGATTTCAATGTAACCAACATCCTTGTGACCTATTTTTTGCTGTCTGCAGAAATATTCTTTTAAAAGAAAGTGTTAGAATATCATGAAATATTGAACCTTTACCTTGGAAAGCATGTTTATTTAATTAAGGTTTCATTCTTTTAGTATTAATCTTGCTAACATTTCTGTTCTGTAAATATATTTTGTTAAGTTTATTTGATTGGGTGACTTTAAAAAAAGTGAATTATTACATACATAAAATAACTGATTGTTACTGAGCGCTCACATTCCACAATAAAGTTTTTTGTGGTCTTAATTGTAGCTTCAAAGACGATCATTAGGTTGTACCCTTTAATATTTTCAAAAGGCATAAGTGCCAACTAAAATTCAAAGGTGATATTTCTTCAATAATGCTATAAATTGCTAATATTGTCCAATTATTAGCAATTGCTATAATATACTGTTAACTAAAGTATTGCTGTGGATATGAGGTTTTCATTAACCAGTGGCTTTAATTTTTTTGGGGTCTACCTTAACACCTCATAGAATACAATGGTACGGATATTCACACTCTTTATCAAAAGATTTTGATTATTTTTGTAATTTTCTCTCATCTCGTTTGAGCATACCATCAGCATTATTGAATATGATTATTGAACCTACTATAGTTAGTATATATGAAAAATATTTAATTTCTGGAAAAAGGTTTGAAAATCAGATGTATTATGAAATATAAAGGTGCAGTGGTGATAAAGGACATGACAAAAATTCGCAATACGGTATTATCATGATTAGAAATGATGGCGCAAATATCTTGGTTTAATTCTAATTTGGTGGTATCGTGACGAATACATACATTGACAAAAATGAACATGCTACTTTATTAACAATAATTTATCAATCAAAGAATTGAAGGTACATCTTTAATAATTATTGCTGTTTTTGCAATTATCTAATCGCGTTTATTATATATGGACCTTACATTTACTACAAATGGTCATTTTAAGTAAATCAAACTATGAAAAAATAACCAATAAACTATTTTATTAAGTTGTTAAATGGTCTAATAAAACTTGTTGAAGCAGCAAATAAATCATGTTGTTAGGTTGCTATGAAAATGGTTAAACGTGATTTAATTAATATTCCTGAACATATTATTTAAACAAGAAATTAATTAGATAAATCATTATTTATCTTATTAACGCTTTCAAAGAATAACTATTTAAACATTACTTAAATAATATGTACGCCAGTAATCGTCTCCCTTAAATAATTAAATAAAGCATTGTTACTTTAAGTTCTTATCATGTCTTAAAATGATAAATAAATCAATTTTATTTAATACATTATTCACTTAAATGCATCCTTAAAGTGATAAAATAGTCATTTGTTTATTTAACCATTTACAAATACGAAGGTTGACTCCAGAGGTCAAATGTGTCTCCACCCTCCAACAAATATATTAAAATACTATTCACAAAAAATTGGATCTTAGTTTAATTAATAATATTTTGGTATGTGATGTATCTTATCTGACTATCAATATTTTTGCCAATAGGAAAGGAACTTGTTCATTTGTCTGCTTTTGTGCCCTAAAAATCCTTGAATCTCAACTCTTGGTTTATCAGTCTGCCAATCATTGTATTTTCAGGTACATATACATAGTTTTCTACTATAAGAGAGAATTGAAGTCTAAGAAGTCTTTGAGACTTTGAACCATCCATGAGGAAAACAGACATATATATGTTTTCTCCATTAACATTAATAATTTGTTGGATATATTGTATGTCAACCAGTTCAACATGATCTTTTCCTGCTATTAACAGTATATTCCTAATAAGATCTGAATTTTGTAGCATTTTATGTTGAGTGTCTAATTGTAGGTGAAGATATTAGTTAATTTCTTTTGTTAGGATTTCTTTATTATACAAAATAAGTGCAGTATTTTTGTTTGCTTAAATTAAATTCATACTAACAAATGGCATTCTGTGAGTTTTAAATTATGACATATGGCTGTTGAATCACTTGTATCTGCTTCTTAAAACCCTAGGTTTCTCCTTGTTGTGTTTTTTTATTTTCTTGATGTTTTTTAGCTACATAAAACATAAGTGATAAAATGTATTTGGTATGTTTACAGACTATTAGGGTATTGAGACATCAACTTTGGTGGAACAACAACTTATTTTTTGATATTTGACAGAAATTTTGATGGTCATGTACCAGCTTATTCACGACTGAACTCAGGTGCACTTTAATACCCAAAAAGTCACGACCTCTAAGAAAACGAGGTCAAAACATTAGACTTTGAGGTTTTAATTTTACCATGATTGTCAAATGTCTGCATTGAGATAATCTGACATCTCTTATGTTTCTGGACCTGTCTTTTCATTTATCAAATAAGTGAACTATTACAGTGTGCTTGATTCCTCCACTTTTTGTGGAAGTTTTCTTTCATTGTGGTTGTCTAAAGTGTGGAGTCTTCAACTTGTTTTGGATAAAATGCCTACCTTATTAGGATCTACTTTGAATCAAACTTCATCATTAAATCTCCTCATTGAGCACACTGGTTTTTTTTTTCTTGGTGCACTCACTTCCTCAGAATGGCCTTTGCCCTCTTTTGTACTCTTCTGTGATTTGTTGTTGTTTATATACCATGTGGTGATTTTGTCCTTTAGATCCCTATCACCATGACCTTGGTCTGGACATTTTGATGTGTTTTTAATTGCTTTTTTTCACTCCTGTTAATTGACAGAAGATACACATCTTGATGTAGTTGTTTGCATTATTTCCTTTGGTGCAGAAAACATATCTTGTATTTCTGGTTGTTTAGCTATACTTATCTTATGTTTTTCTCGTCAGGTTTAAAAATTAAAATTTGCTACACACCCTGGCAAAAAGGTCTTGGACAAAACATGAGCAGGAGCATAAAAACACAATCAGGTGGTCTTGCATGCTTTGTTCAACAGTGTTCACATTGAATCTGCCTCCCTGTGCTTGTTCTCCCACTGTTTGTACCTAATATAATAAACGTGCTGAACAATTTGCTCAACACTCTCATGGGCTCTTAGTTTTCCCTAGGAGACAGCACACTCTTACTGTCTTATAAAAATGGCATGTATTTGGATGCAACCTTTCTCTCTTCTGCCCAACCTCCTGACACACGTGTGCCCTTCAACATAACATTGTAAAATGCCTTTGGTGACTGGGTTCTCACGGTGAAAGTGATCTCAACTGTTCTGGCATTCAGTAACTAAGACAATTCCGTCATTAATAATCACTCCCACATCATTATTATAAAGACACTTTTAAGTCTCTCACGGTGTCTTTAAACCACTGAGTTACACAGATCCTGATGAGTGAACTTATGAATCCCTAAGGGACCATAAAAACAAAATCTTTGCTTCTTGGTAGCCATTAATAAATGAGGCAAATGGAGTTGGCACAATCCCCTGTTGCTTTATTTGAACTCCTCAGTCGTGCCCTTACAATGAAAAGATGTTCTCCATGGTGTTTGTTAGCAGTCTTTAAAAATGGTCAGTTGTGATGACAGTGGAACATCCTCCTCTCTGCAGCAATGTTCCCGATCCCGGTCCAGTCTCAAGGCACCAGCAACAAACATTGTTGGTGAGAAGGTCACCTGTGATGTCACTTTGAACACGGCAACAACTCAAATCTCATGAGTTGGCTCCTTTCGCAGTGCTCTTCGGTGTAGGATAGCCACGCCTCCGCTTGTTGTTACTTCTCGGTGTCTGTCACTCTGTGGAAAGGCAGTTTACCGGCCTCGCCATGTCTCCAGGTGCGGGCACCTTCGTTACAACATTCTGTTGGGTCATAGCTACATATGTGATGCTCTGCTTTGTCCTTTGATCCCCCGCAAAGATGTCACCCCCCACAATGGAAAAATCGTCCACCATTGACCCGGAGTTCGCGCTACGCTCGAACAAAAATCTCGGACCTCCCCACCTGGTCCTCCTTTCTTTGGTGTATTCCCAGCGAAAAAGCTGCCTTTCACCTTGCCCAGCCGGTGTCTGCGTCTCAAAGGACTGCTGCTTGCTTGGAACATGCGGTCTTCCTCCTCCATCTTTCTGATCCGGCTCTCGTAAATGTTTGGATGAAAATCGTCATGTGTCTAAAGGCACGCCCTCGCTGGTGTTAACCCCTCACCCTCACGGGCGCCTCCTAGCCTTCGATGTGGCCTTTGGACTGCTCGCCTGACCCATGCTTTGGTGCTCACGGGCCTCTTGTCCTCGAAAGTAGGTCGGTTCCTCCCGAAACCTTAACCCAGGTTAGGGTGTCCCACCTAGCCTTGTTACCCCTTGGGTCAAATACACCATTCCTAGTCCCTCCACTAGGCATCTCCGACACTTGTCCGCCTTCCCTCTCTCTTCCTAACACGACATTCGGCTTCCGTTTGGTACCTTGATCCTGCTTGCGCCACCCCGCGGTCAACCTAAACATATCTTGCTTTGACCCAGGTTCAGGCAATTTTAACTTCCCTTGTTGTCACGGTCTCGGCCACCTCAACGGGAACCGCCCTCTGTTGCGGCGCCGGGTAAGAAGGGCGGGCACTGAGGGCCTGCAAAGGACAAGGCTGCCCGATAACCCTGCCGCCTCTTCCTCCAAAGCCTGGCACAGCGCGGTGTCATCGGTCATGCCACCCAGCAACCGCGTAAGGTTGCCCCGTCATTTAATGTTAATGTTGCGTTCCCTAAATCTCCGTTCTGGAAACCTCACCAGCTTCATCATAAGTACATAACCAAGAACACCAAGAATAGCCACACCAAACACCCTTGTGCTTTGTGTGGTCTCCGTGGCCATTACTCATCAACGTACGCCTTCGCACTACGTGCACTCTTTAGGGGGCGGTTCGGTATAAAGTTGAATAGAACAGCACCTTCTCCACATGCTACAGGTATATTTGAGCCAGGCCCGAGGATTTACACATCTCGTGACATTCCCCCCACCAGTGGCAAAATGATGGAGCATGCGGCCTGTCTATCTGCCTTTCATCATCCTTGAGACCCTAGAAGCTCCCTGAATCTTCTCCTGTTGTTTGATTTCCATTGCTGAAGAAGTCACCACAATTCAACATTAGAAGATCCTTTATTTGCTTGTTCTTGTGTCGTCTGTGATGATGCACATTTGAACTTATTCTTCTCATGATGATGGAGTCGGGTGGCTCGCTGCGTCATGATCTCCCCTTCCTCTTTGTAGCCACCTCTGTTGTGGCAGCTACATCGCCCAGAAATACCATGTCCACCGCCCAGCTTCCTTCTTTCCTACCTAATAGGGGATGCCACTCATCCCTTACCTTGGTAACTTATGCGATTTCAGCTCGGCCCCTCCGACCAACTCCCACTCCCCACTCCTGGCCGACGCCAAGTGAACATGTTGAGATAACTCACTTAAGGATACATTCAATTCTCCCCAGTCTTGCTCGGTGTGACATTGTTCTTCATCATCATTTAGTATCTTGTGCTTTAGCATGATTTACATCAACACCTTATGGTTTTCCAATGGTATGGTATCCTCCAGTTATTTCTGTTGGTTGAACATTTTTTGTGCATGTGTGTTCTTCCAGTGGTGTATACATTAATGCCTACAAATAATTAGTGAATATTGATGTAGTGAGGTATATTGGCCGATGCCCTTTCACCATAGCATCTCCCACCTTGTATTAGTTTAAGTTCTGCACTTATGTTACCCAATTGAATGGTGTATATCGTGTGCTGCATCTATCAACACAGAAATGTTCTGATGAAGCTTTGGTCGTGAATTTGAAATCATTAACAATTCTGTACAAACATAAAAATCACTATGTGAATAGCATTAAACCATTCTCGTTCCTTTAAAACACACATTTAACACAGGCAATAGCATGAAAATATTTTAAATGATGCACATATGTAAAATGTGTGTCATATAAAATGTTTGAGTTCTGGTCATACGAATACATGACATATATAACGTATACATCAAGCGAGCACCACTGTTCACTAATCACTACGGAATCACGGTACAATAGCTTGCCCACAGCTCCCTTAATCATACCTGTTTAGCATTGCCATCGCCGCATGACCCCTCGCATTCTGAGAGTGAAAGCAATACATGGCTCTATGTCTTGATCATCTAAGGTTTTAAAATACATTTCGAAACATGGTGGAGAAGCCTCTCACATCTGTAGCGATGTCCTGCGAGAAGGTTGTTGCATCACCTCATTGTGGTCACCCTTGATCCACTAGATCCTGCGGCCCCAATCTTCTTCGGTCATCCTCATCTTGGCCGGTTTCTTTGATGTTTGTATACACGCTACAAAGTAAAAAAAATCGATGCCACATATAATATTCTCGAAAATTTATGTGAACATAAAATATTAGCAATTGTCACCCATATCGGGTCCCCATATCTGTTGGGCGGCGGTGGCGAGATCTCGGGTCCTACAATAACTCGCCACTATAAGAGTAGTCATCTATGTCTGCAAACATCTGATCCCAATAGAAAAAAAGAAATCAGGCCGAACACCGAATCCCAGTGTCCCCTCCTCCTGCGGGTGGTCGCCCCCGCGGGCGCATCCTAGGCTCTCTCGGGGCCCCCTCTGGAAGCATATGTGAAAGGTCGAAGTATCGGATCTTCTCAAAGAAAAGAGCACAAAAATATTACCATATGTGGGTCATGGTTCCGCCACGCCATAGCGACAGCGCCATTCAACAACGACGACATCATGGGGCCCACCATGGTAGTCCCCTCAAAACACTCTCCACAAGCATCATTTTCCCCCACGGGCGCGATGGGTGTCGGTTGCACGGTTCGCCCCGGAGCCCCGCTTTGTGGCTAACACAAGTCTCTCTAACCTCTCCAAATCCTTGATGGTGTCTAAGTCCCATTGACAGAATGCGGCCAATGATGGTGCTCTACAAACTGCAGCAATGTTCCACCCATGCGGTAATACCGCTCGGTATTCCCTGCCATCCCAAGTGGGCCCAGGAGACTAGTCGAGAAATATATATCACGGGCCAATCGCTAAGTTAAATGCCCTGATAAAGACCTCATGAAATGCAGGTCCTAATAAGTGACAATCCAGGCAATACGAGGCTCCCCGGCTCTCATCAAGGGTTATCCACAAACTTGGGCTTCCCCAAACCTAGCCAAAAACGTGCAGACACCCTAATCCTCCCGGATCTCTGTGAGCGTAATGCTTTAAGGTCTCTCTCTCTCCAGTTGTCTTTGTAACTCTACTATAGCATCATGTTTGACGGTATACGGTCAAGAAGAACTTCTTCTCGTAATCCCAGTATAGGACAAAAAACGACATGAAAACACCTTCCCTGCAGTGCTGTTAGGCTTTAAAGACGGTCGCCGCACCCCACGCCCAAAAACACCTTTTCCCAGTTGCACCTTTTAAAGGTACAGCGGTACAGCGAGGAGGAGTGGGGGCTTTTCACCGAGCCTAGGACCTAACCTTGACTTTTAATCACAAAAATAAGAAGCCAGGTTAGGCCTCTTATAGGCAGCAAATCTCCAATTCCAACGGTCGGTTTTTCTGCTACAATCATGCATTTGTAAAGATTTGAGGCCTTCTCCTGTCTTGTTCATTATGGCTCCTGAGAAAATGGTGGTCGTTTGGAGGAAAATGCCTTGTTAAAGAAAACCCCTATTTTTTCTTTTCTCGCATAAGTCAACATGAATCTGTTACCAAACCATCACCTTGTTGGAAATCTCTCACTGAGCCTCAAATGGTATAACAGCCCCATTTTTAGTGATTTGATACCTCATGAGACACATTTTTCCATGAACGCCACTTCACCCTTCCTAAAAATCAAATTTCTTAGCACGCTTGCTAAGTACGGGGCACCGCAGGCCATGCTTGACCACATACGTTTGACTTTGGTAAGCCCAGGTGCCATTTTGTACTCATGCTTTATGGTCCCCATTGGACCCTTTTCTATGTGTACTTTGTCGAGTCTTGCTGTTTTGAGCATCAAAAAAGTTGGTCATGTTAACAAAGTCTGTTCACGATCATACCGCACCACACTATGGTTCTCCATCATCGTTGCTTGTTCCTCTCCTTCGCATGCGCTCATTATAGCCTTCAGTCCTTGTCTCCCTATCCTCATGATATTGTTAGTCGCTAGGATACATCCATACTGTTGTCGCCACTGGGGGGCTCGATCGTCCCGCCGCTCTTTGAGTTCCCCCATTTCATCATGTGGTGGTATCGATGCTGATCACTCTCTTTTCTCTCCTTCACCTTAGTTGGGGATCCCTTATTGCCTCACACAACGGATGCTCATCTTGTCGACATCAACTCGCTGGCCTTTCTAGAAAACGGTCTGAAGGTCGGTGTGCCTTGGTTCCAGCTTGTCTTGTTGGTGCCGGATACGGAAAGGACTCCTGCGCGTGACTTGGTTTCTATTGTCTCCTGGCTCACTTTCAACATGATCCAAGATCGGTATACTCGATGGTCCATTGATGTGGCCCACCGGCCGGTGGTGATTCCCCGAGTGTACGGCAAGATGTCTCAGCCTCTCTGTGAGGGGTGGCCCTACGGGTAGCCCCACCTCGGATAGCCTCTTCATTATAGCCTTGGTCGCTCCATATATTTGATGATGTGGCCCTCATTCGCTTACATCCACCTTTTTGTTTACATGCATTAGTTGAATTTTGAAATAACCTCCTATTTAGGCATCAGAGTTGTATTTATATCTCATGTATGAATATCATTGTGATAAGCCATTTTATCCTAGGCATAATATGTATGTGAGTTCATTACGTGTTTTTATAAAGCTGTGTTTGTACAGCATTATATCATCCATTAATTTAAGTTTGTATTGTTTATTACTATTACCTGGTGGTATAGGTATACCTCTGCATTATAATGGTGTCACTTATAAAAAGACTTATCGCGATATCATAAACCTAGTTTTCATCACTTTGGTCTGCCTTACAATCGCTTTCTCTTTGACTTCCCCATTGTTCTAGTGATTGAGTTCTGCAACATACTTCAGTCGCTTAATTAACTCTAATGCTAGCATCTTTGAGGGGCAATGTTGTTACACCATTTTTGGTCATCTAATCCATTGTTATTAGATGGACCCAAAAATGCACCAATTAAGACCAATTTTACCCAAGTAAAAATAGCATTCACTATAATAACTTGGTAAACACCTTTATTAAGTTTTTTATAGTCTAAACAAGAAACATAAGGAAAAATTAAAAATAAATCCCTTGTTGTTTGATTTTTTCCTCAAGAAATAATTGGTTAAACAACAATTTAATTAATATTCTTGATTTGTATTTAATCCAAAACAAGGAAATTAATTAGATAAATCATTATTTATTTTGTTATTTTTCTAAGAATAACTATTTAAACATTGCTTGAATAATAGCTATTTTGTTAAATACTGGCTCATCTCCCTTAAAATAATTAAATAAATCATTGTTGTTTTGATTATTATCAACCATATCCTTAAAATGATAAATTAATCATTTATTTATTTATTATTTACAAATAAGGATTTGACTCCGTCAATTCATTCCCCTCCAAAAAATATAATAAAAATATTCCATAAAGTTTTGATCTTGATTTGGTTAATAATATTTAACTATGCTAATATCTAGACTAACTCAATATTTTGTTGTACGTAAAGTGCACCCATTCATTTGTCACCTTTTGTTGCCTAAAGATCATCCAGATCTCAACTCTTGGTTTGGCTATTGATTCACAATCATAGCCATATTTTTCCATTTTTTTTTGGGTTTATACCATCCAAGAAGAGAAAATTCTAAATACGAAGTGCGGGGACTTTAGGGGACCCATCCATGAGAGAACGAGGGGAACACCCTCTGTGTTTTCCTCCCAGGCGTCGACCAAGGGCTAGGTAGATATGTTCTTGTCTTGTCTCCATTGGGATCTACAGAGTAAATCTTATTTTTCTCTTGTTTAATATTCTAATGAGAATCTGAATTTTACGACATTTTTTTTTTATCATCTAATTGTAAATGAATATATTTAGCGTTGTTCTGTTTGACATTGAAATTTTATTGTTGTCTTGTGACTAAAATGGTCTTTGCGGCCACACACTTTGAATCAAGATTCATACTAGGTGAGATTATTGAACTCCCCTATAATATTGACACGTACGCGTGATCCATCCTTCTTGTGCACCAATACTACGAAATGACAACTTTGGCTTGGTTAGAATTATGCAAACCCTCTAAAATTTTGCCAATGATAATTCAATTTCTCTCATATGAGCAGAGATATCTATAAGGCCTGATGTATGTAGGAACACTTCCTAGAATCAAATGAATAGCATGATCATGAAATCACAAATAGGTAGAGTCCTTTGGGAGTTTTCAAACACCTTAGATGATTATACTGAACTTTTTGGATATGTGGAGAAATAGATGATTTTGATGTTGGAACTTCTAAGTGAAGCATAATTGCAAGTACACCTGTTGTTCTTTCTTTAGAAATTTGTCATGACATTAGAGCTTATTATCTTTGTTGGCTTCACTGATACAATAATTAAATTGCTTTTAATTCGAACTTTTTTTTTTTTAAGAAAAATTCTTGAAAATTAAAAAGCTACCATCCCCAAATATTGTAACCATTGTACTCTAGTACAACATCGGAAAATCATGGAATGAAATAATTGGATATTCAATACATATTCCCATGTGGTTAGCTTGATATTGTGTTGTTTTCCAAAGAAATTTATAGTTCCTTTGTGCAACCATCATACAACATGATACAAGTCTTGGTGTAGAAACAATTAGATTAGCAACTCTGCTTTGATGAATAAAATTATGGGTACACTAAGATCAATCAACATTGTTTATTTTCTTCTTGATATTTCATTCTCTCTTGAGAGTTTGAGGTAGTGGTCTCACCTTAATGCATTACAAAGATGTGCTTGAGACTCATTTATTCTTCTTTTGACGTTGGTTCTTTGGTATATGTCCTCTTCTTTGAATTTTCTTGTTCATTTTCTTCCTCCTCTTCAAAATCTCTGAAAAATAATTTCTTACGAGCACACTTATGACGCTGTGCATTTCTGTCACCATTGTAGAAAATCATTTCTCTTTTTCTTCCTATTGTTGTGTCAACCTTGTAGGTTATAGTGGGAGTAACAACATTTCCATCTTTTCACAGGATGTGAGTGCATGAGCTTCATGCCATACATAATTTTGTTTTAATTTTCTTTCCAACTTGAATGCCTCTCCAATATAGATGGGGTTCCAAAACGTGAACCTCATATTGGATATTATCCTTTAAAGTCTATAAAGACATCAATCCTGTGTTCCTATGGAATATCAATTACCCTTATATTCAATTTTGGAAGTCCTCAATATGCTCCACCATGAACCCTTTTGTTTGAGATTTATCGATTTGGCTAAAAAATGCCCATGCTCTTTGTATCCTCATAATGTGCTATCATTCCTCATTAATTTATCAAGTGACAATTTTCACAAGGAGAAAATATGAATACCATGCAAATGTATTTTGTTCTAATTTTAAAAAATTTCATATTGCCTTTTGTGTTTGCATTAATATGAGATCAAAAAATTGTCCATGTAGTATCCATGTGGGATCCTTTCATCTGAGAATTCCTCATATCGATCTTTGAATATGGTGGTTGTTCATCACATCATTAGAGTTTGTAAATCATGATTAACATTTATTTTGTTCTGTCATCATGATTTCCTCTACTATATCTTGCTTAAATGGGAAATGTTTCTACGTAAACTTTTGTCAAAAAGCCCTTCCATGTCTTGATTTTAGATGATTCTTCATGTTTTCCATTTTTTCATCTATCTTAGCTTCCATGTCATCCATGTTAACTCCCTTTTTAACTTCCATACCATCCATTCCATTATTCATTCCTTCACTGCTTCAGCTTCCACTTTCTTCAAACTATCCATCTTAGTTTCCACACCCTTTTCTTCAAAACTTCCATTTCATTTTTTTTTTCCTCTTTAAAGGCAGTGGTCTTGCTGCTCTTGTTTAGTATGTCATATTCATTTCTTCATCTTCATAGGTCATAAAGACGACAATGGGTGTTGAATTATTTTTGAGGAATTTGGGAACTGATAAATGTATCTGTTGTGCAATATTCCTTGGAATCATTCATTGAATTTTCGACAAGGCTTATGCAATTAGAAAAACAAATACACACCTTTTTCTGCCAGTTTTGAGAACTCATTGAAAATTTAATTATCTTTGTGATTTTAGATCTTCAATATCTAAAGATTAAATCTGTATTAATATACAGATGTTCTTTAGATACTGATCGGCCAAAATTAGTTCTTCAAGAAAAATTGTTTAATCTCTAATAGCTAATTGTAAAATACAGATTTAGGTAGAGATAACCTTCTGACATGTTATGATGTCTTTGTTTTATCTTTCGGCTTTGAAATTTATATATAAAAACTAGTCCATCTGCTTATGGATAACACACACCAGAATTCCAATATGATGCTCGAGAAGAGTTATGATGATTTTTCCATGGTCACTGACACAGATGAAATTTGAGAGCTTGAAAAATCTGTTACAGATCATGTCTCAGAAAACATTGTGGTTAAGATCTAAGAATTTTTACACGAAGATCCTCCAAGATTTGTTCCATTGTGATTAAAATTTCAACTTGAAACTTCACGGAGAAAATTTTGCAACGACGTGCACGATGACCTATTTGGAGCAACAAAAATCATAGAATCCCAAGGCTACTGATACAAAATGTTATGAAACCAACTACAAAAATAGAAGAAAAGAATCCTTTGTATAAATCGTGGTCGGGGGGTGAACACTCCTTTTACATTACATAAATAAAAAAATTCTTAGAGGTGATACAAATGAAAGAAAAAGCTGGCACACTATGCTGAGTCTGGGATCACTGGTGTAATCCTAAGCCAAACCTAACAATAATAATGTAAGGGCACAATAATAACAATATTTTGGGGTTGTAAAGGTGCAACAATAACAAACGGGTGCACCACCTGTGATAAGGGACTACACTAGTAATATAGGGACCTATCTTCAGCTTCGTTGCATAGTTATAACTAACCTAAAATTTCATAAAACAAAGTGAAGTTGTGCAGAGATCCCTCTCTTGAAGCTAGCGAGACTAGATCCCAACACAGGGTAGTTTTGATGTTTTCCTATGTGTTTACTCTCACAATCTCGAAGTGTAAAGCAAATATGAGTCCTTGTCTTCATAGCATTGGTAGTCACAACAAAATGCTTGTGCTTTGTTTTATCATAGAATATTTAATAGAGGATTTTGCTATTGTCTTAATTCATAATTATTTTTAGTGGTTTTATGTCTCTTGATATTGGGGGTCTTTTGAGGGAAAGGTGTTATGTCTCTCACAGTCCTCTATGAAGGGCCCAGATTAAGCGAAATGTTCCCACTAACGTACAATCGGTGAGAGGTGGATACGACCACCACTGCCTACATTTTTCTATTTCACTTCACAGTCTAAATTGGAGGAGAACTTCTCCTTCATAAAAAATAATTGTCCTCTAACACTTTGCAAAGAAATCAAATGGGTCTTATTGTAAGCAGTTTATAATATGTTTAAAGAGAATAATGAATTAGGTTTCATATGAATTTAAAACAAACAATATATACATGGAATCTCAGCATGAAAAACATGAAGGGGACAAAACAAAATTGTTGACGAGAGGTTCACACCTCTTGGGCTACATCTTGGTACATAATAAATTGTGTATAGTTATTAATTGATAAGTAATACATTTATTTCTCGAGGATATTGACAGGTGTCCTTTAAAATTTTTCCACATTCCAATCAAGGAGAGTACAAATGATAATAGGTGAATTTTATCATGAGTATATCGAGGAGAAAGGTACCTAAGTAGAGAAGAGACAATGCATATCATATGATTGATTGGTTAATACCTTGTGTTTTTATTAAAGGTTTGTATTATATTACACAATCTATGAAACATTTACACCGAAATAAGTTTATTTTGTGACCAAAATATTTGAGAAAAGTGAATTCATCCAAGTGTACGGATAGCAAATCCTAAATGATTATATGTGCACAGTTAAAGAAGTAACAGCGTTATTGAGTTCGTAGCTAATTAAGTTACGCATGATATTTGGGACAATGTCATATGTAAAGGTTTAATATACACTTATGTAATTGAAATCGGGCCTTGAATGGGAATGTTTGTAAACATGTATTGAAAGTCGAGATATTTGGTGAGTAACGATAGTTTGAGTAAAAATATAATACATAATGTCACTAATCCTACTAGAAGAAAAGAGCTTATAATTTTATTTGATTTGAATGAAACACCTATGTTAATTGTTTATCCAAAACGGACGTCACACAATGCTTTGATTCTCCTCCCAATTTAAGTCTTATATTTAGAAACAACCATTGATAATTTAGATAATTTATCATACTGATATTAGAATCAGCAATGTATGAAAAAATAGTACATTGTTGAAGATGAAAGTGATGTAAACGTGTTAACTCATTAACTCACGAGAAATTGGTCATAATACCTACAAATTACAGAATGTACATTGAACAACTTGTTGAATAGCTGTCAAAATACAACATATTGTGTTTTAATACTATAACACCATCATGATCACTACTAGTGAAAACATAGTTTCATGAGCCACTAAATAAGAAAAATGTAATATGAAATCTAAACTAGGAAAAGATAAACTACATTTTGAAAGAATTAGATGGGTCTGTTAAAAAATCCATGGATGAACAAACTTGAAGTTATCTTCTCAACAACAAATAAATATGAACATACTGTTAAATAAAACATTATTCTTATAAAAAAGATGGTGTGATTTGATGTTATGCATTTTTTTGTTCTGTAATCCCAGGTATATTATCATTTTCGATGCATTGGCATAACTATGTGAACTTTTATTGTTATGGTGAAGACACATCTCAAAACATTCTGACTTTCTTCCAATTCAATTGTTGGTGGCTGTATTTGTGAAAAAAACATAACATTAATATTGTTTACAACAAATCAATTAAATATCTAAAATTTCGCTTCTTGAGGGTGGCCACTCCTGTTGTACAACCAATAGGGATGTGTGCAGCACACCACCAAATTTTTCTTTAACAAAATTATTTATTTTCATATTTTGTCCAAAAACCCTTCAATTACACCCTACCCTTTTAGTCCTTTTTTCTCCTTTCTAATCATCCCACCCTTGACATTCCAATTCCCCCCCGGGGTGATTCCTATGTCATCCTGACCGATGGGGTGTTCCTTACAACTTCGTACCCTTTCTCCTTTTAAAACACCATGCCTTCCTTCGTCGTCACAAGCCATGTACATCCACCATATACCTAAGAAAAGGCGGTCTGTCATTTCTGTATATTTTCATGGTGAGTGTTAACGGTAAATCAACATTTGAACTACATCGAGCATAAGTGAGCATCTTAAGCTTGAGCTGTTCTTATAGTTTGATTTGGTTTTGGAAAGTGGTTGGATCTCCGAGCACTGCGAAGGCTGAGCAGATGAAATATACGACACATGTAAGGGCACTCTCTGCAGTGTATTGTAAATTTGTCATTCAATTATTAGAAGAATAGAATATGGTGGGTATGTAGGACGAAAATCTGTTAGGAGGAAACAATTTCTGAAATTTTAGACCTACTGTGTCTAATGAAAAGAAGGCTTTTAGAAAGACTTACAAAAATCCTCGTTACATTTTAAAATCTATTTCAGAATGCTTTTGACTAACATGACATCTTGAAATAGGAATGTTAAATAAAATCAGGTGACAAAAAATAGTTAACATGAATGCTAGATGAAAATACTTATTAAAAAACATGGAAACAGGTTTTAATTATAATTATTATGAACGATCTTCAATTCATACTAGATAAAGGAAAGCTTGGAGCAAGCCTTAAAAAAACAAATCCATATGTCTTGAAATTATAAAACTTATAATAGCTATAAGATGGAACTTGCAGTGATATACAGGAAGATAGATGAATTGTGTAAAACATAAAGGAAAACAATACACACACCATATGATTTTTGAGTCTATGAGCGTAAACTTGGGGAGTCTGTGTGTTCATTGCATTACCAACATTCAAGAATGAGAATCGGGAATAGGGGAACTCGTGCAGCAACCATGCCCACCAACCATCACAGGTACTTCATAGAAGCTTGTCACATATACAAAAATATAAACATCATCCCCACAAAGAATACAAATCATATAAATTGCAATCTGCATGTGTAAAAAAGTGAAACATCAATAGCCATTTCTGCAAAATAATCAAAATAAACAACATCAGAGCTAAAAATTCTGTGGAAGTGTGCATGATGTGGCGAATACATCAGAATACTCCTCCTGTTTTGATGAAATCATCAACACAAAAGTGTAAACAACGATGAATGTGACGTGTGAATTTTTCCTTGAATTTTAGCAATTCTGTTAATGAGAAATGTGCAGATGTGAATAATAAAATGTAGTCATTGAAAACTATTATACTCTTCTTTTTTTTTTTTTGATCTTGTTTTGTCCATGATGATTTTAGAATAAAACATGGAAAAAGTGTTCGAGTGTGACTTGTATAAGATGGTTTTCAAAAAAAAAGAGTTTGGGCATGAAATATATGAGAAGAGCATATAACCAGATTGTGGCGAAGCATGAGAAATAAAGAAGGAGCGAAAATATTCGGAGGAGTTAAAGCAGTTGTAAGGGCAGTTAAAGAATGCTAGGGTTTCCCACTTTATTAGCGAGAGAGACTATTAAATAAGTGATGAGCGGAGAGAAAAAAGCAACTTTATACATATATATATGTGAAATGAGATCCTGGGGTCATGTGTTTAACATAAAGACACAAGTAGGGGGAATGAGGAGCTTCTCCTTTATTTTGGTGCAATAACTCATAAAAGGTGTAAACAATGATGGTAACAACAGCATGGATATTCGACGAATGCTGCCCTATAATGCCTTGACACGGATGAAATTAGAGTAATGGTAGAAATATGTTTGGAAGAAACTGCAAGTTGTTCACTTTCCTTTGGTTTGTTTTCACCATGGGATTTCGAAATAAAGTGGAAATAGTGTTGTGGGTGGAAAAACCCATATGAATGAGTTTCAAACAAAGGATAGAACATGAAAGATATGAGAAGGAACACATTGAATTGTGGGCCAGCAAGAGAAATAAAGGGTAGAAATATGGAGGTTAAATAGGTTATGGAGGTGGATAGAAAAGAGCTAGCGAGTTTAATTTTATTAGCGGAGAAATATTAAATAAATGATGAGCGGCAAGGATAGCTCCTTTGTATATATCATAATCGCAGAGATAAAGTCAGAAATTTTAAATATAGAACACAAGTGGAGAGAATACGTTTGTGATGGCAGAGTGATAATTGTGAGAGCTGGAGAGGGCAACTTTCAAAGGTATTATAACTGATGCTAATAGTGAGAATGAGTAGTTGATCAAAAATCTTATCATGAATTAACAGAAATTGATTCTATGCATTTTGGTTTTACAACTAATTGGTTATTGAATTTTGTAGAAATATCAATTTAAGATGCTTAGGAAATTATAGAAGTAGCAAGGGTGACCTATAAACAGATTTATAGATACGATTCATGATTCAATTTTGCTATTATGTCATTTATGGGCATGAGCTTCCATTATCTATGTTGGGAAAGTAAGTTCATTTTTATGAAAAGAAAAATATGTAGCTGAATTAGAAATTGAAATACAAATGCAAGAATTTAGTTTATGTATATGACAATGTCTTGATTACGTTGTTTATGATGTGGTTGATGTTATATTCTATCATTGTTTACATTGTTTGCATATGAATATAGTTAATGGATTTATTTGTTGTTTACAAATTATCAGGATTTCAAGTAAGTTACTTTTATATTTATGTCTTACTCAATGTTGCTTCACATGAACAACTATATTATTTACTTTGAACTTTGTAGGCCCACTAATAATAAATGTATCACTGTACATGAAAGATCATATATGTAAGTTTATATTTTCATTTTGAATTTCAAGAAAAACTAAAGTTTAAATATGAGTATACATGTCTGATAATCAAATCTGTAAAAATGGGTAAAGTTTTGAGCTTTTATGGAATTTTTTTTGTTTGGTTATATATATATATTTAACAATTCCTTTATTTATACGTAAATATGGCAAAAAAATTTATTGTAAGAATACAAAGTGTATAATATTTTTTTTGAGATATGGGCCCCTCATTTGTGGATTTTTGCCCATAATTTGGAACCTTGACCTTTACACCATAGGCATGCTTAACATAACACCCTATCACTGTCTGCTACAAGGTTATTAAATTAATTAAAAAAAAAATTATTAACATTGTTAATAATATACATATATATATATATATATATATATATATATATATATATATATATATATATATATATATATATATATATATATATATATATATATATATATATATATATATATATATATATATATATGCACACACACTCTTCCTTTACTATTGGATATTTTTAACGTATGTCTTCAATAGTTATCAACAATTTTACATTAAACTTTATCATGTCGTTTGAACTACGTTTCATGTTCAGGATTAAGAACAGTATTAATGGATGAATTATATCGTTATTAATGTTGTTGTGTTTTTTAAAAAATATACATATATTTAATAATATATTTATTTTATTTAATTAATAATAATAATAATAATAAGTTATTATTGTTATTGTTTTAAATTAATGTTATATTTTGTTCAGGTGCAATTTGCAGAATCTTAGCAATGTAATTGTGTCATCAAATAAGTGTTTGGATGAGTTAATCAATTTCATTAAAAGGAAAAACAACTCCTTGTTTTTTTGAGATAAATCTCTACCTTTGATATAGACAACCAATAATGTTCTAGAATATTATGTAGGAGATTAAATCCCCTGATCTATCGTAATTATTGGTAATTGAATTAATTATTAATACTTATTCCAAAATATACATTAATGTAATATATATATATATATATATATATATATATATATATTAATTAATGAAAATTACTTTAATATTTAATATAAACAATATCGGTATGATAACGAAGATCAAATCTCACATATGATTTTTGAGTTGGACTCTTATCTTGTACCTTCCATTTCATGGAAAATAAAAAACAACAAGGGTTTGTTCGGCTAGTAAAGATAAATTTGTTATCTTTATCACTCCCATGGAGGAAGTCATTATTACAAGTACTACCCAATTTGTTAATGTTCACATATTTTGTATTGATAATAGTTAGGACTTTTAACTTAATAAATACTTTAAATTAAGATTTTTTATAAAAATGTGATTTGTTTGCTGGTTTGATATCGCCAATATGGGACAAATAATTTTCGAAATATTACCCATTCAATGATCATTTAGTTAAATAGGTGTCTTTTCAATTCCTTCTGTATTTCTGATAAAAACAACACGTTAAAAATATATTTTTAATTTGTGATGTCTACCATTGTAATATCTCATCAAACATCAAATAATAGTGCTATTACATCGAATATAATATTACCAATATATTTACCTTTAAGTCATGACATAAGAGAACTCAACTAGTTTTTGTAACTAGTTGCTATATGATACATTTAAATATGTTTTTAAATACACTTAAAATGAATCTGAAAATATGAAAAAAAGTTGAGGAACAGCATTATATAAATGAGCATTAAACTTTAATTCCAATCATTTCCAACTAAATTTCCGACAAATTAATTTTCCGGAACACTGATATCCATGGTGGAAATTGTGGAATATCTGAAAAATCACAATGGAGTCCGGTGGCCTTGGAATGGTTCGAAACGGAAGTCACTAAATACATGCTATAATGCCATATTCATAAATGGAAAAATAAAGAAAGCCTCACGCTTATCCTTCATGGTATTGAATCTCTTGTATTATGACATTATTCTTCTCATACACCATATGTTAACGTTGTTATGATATTAAAATAAATGTCTTAATGTAAATTGAAAAATTTAAATAGTCAACTGTACATATATTGAATTCAAATTTTTGATTAAAAAATGTCTGCAACATATAACTGGAACTAAAGTAGATAAAAAATTACAGAACGAGCAAAACTTGAAGTGATTTGATCGAAATTTTACTTACAAAACACATTCATTCATTAATAAAGAAACCATGTTTAAAAACCAAAAAGGAAAATTTTATTTTGATATTGAGAAATTTTTATTATAATAATTACATATATTGTGGGTTATAATCCCAATGCATTCTGAGAAATAGGGGGCCCATATTTTCATGACATGGATACCCGGCTTGCATGGGTCCCATGGTCTCATGCCTTATCAGTTCTCAATTCGCAATTTACTCATATGCCCTACTATCGTTGTATCTTTTCCCCTATGGTTCTTGTTCCTTAAGTCTTACGCAGGATAGCTGCGCATGACCATGGGGCATGGAATTGGTGTATGTTCTTCTCATCTGAAACGTTAATGAGCATTGTGGAAAACCAAAACTTTCAGTTTCAACGAGCAAGTCTTCAGAGCATCTTGTCACTTAATGAACCCAAAGTGAGCTTTTAAGGTTATATGACATACTGGTGGTAGTGGGTGTTACACATGTTTTGGTCACTTTCTAGTTGTTTATGTTTGGAGTGGTCTATAATGTAGGTTTATAATTCAACTTGCATGACAACCTTGTGCATGGTGATACGTACATGGTATCATAGATGGTCAAATAGATTAATGAATGAATGATATTTTAACATCCACAGGCTAAATAGTCTATGGGACTACTGACTCCTTGTTGCTTTTTTAATTACGTAATTTCAACCTTTCTTACTCAAATTGATAACAAACTGACCCAACCTTCTAAGAAATTTCCTGTTGAAAATGCATGCTACACGGAAATTGAAGCTAGCATCTTGTGTGTCTCACAGAAATGTCCAGAAACTCACGTTAAGACTGTATTCTACTTTTCTAATTCACTTCCTTGGGAAATGAAAAAGTACACACCCCTTTCTTCTAAGTTGTTTAGGTCTCTTCATACATTTTTGAAGTTGATGCTTTGAGTTGCTTCTTATTGTTAGCAGAATATTTTCTCTCCATGAGTATGCCAGCTCAATATACTCTTTTTGTTGGAGATCAGAACAGGTTGGTCCTGGACATAATACTTCTTCTTTCTTAAATGTTTTACATATACCATTGCAGAACTTCTCCCTTTAATTGTTTAACTCCTTCTTTATTAATGGGACATTAAAATGGTATTTTAATTTACATCCATTTGTTGTTTCTGTCATTCATAGGTTCTTTCTTTCCTCATGCATGTTGATGATAATTGGGCCATCTTGTCATCCCCATTTGTCATTATTTTGATACCTTATAGATGCTGTCAATTTGTTGAGTAAGGCTATGTTTGTTCACTCCAGCATTATCCTTGTAGCAGTTAAACATTTTGTTAAAGACTTGCTCATAGTCATGATTTTTAAAATTTTTCAGACCATTTCCATTTTGGCTTCAGGGATGCTGCTAATTCACCAACAATTCCTTTCCTGTAATATCAACGGACAAACTAGGTCAAAAATAACTTTAATCTTGTTTGATCCCATTCAGCTATGCTCTATGTCTGTTTTAGAGTACATATATTAACTTTCCAACCTCCTAAAATTCTTTTCTTTCTGGAAATCCTCTCAATTAAGCTTGTGTTGTTGAAATAGATCTGAGGTACTTGTATTCATTTACTTCTTCGAAATGTTTCCTTCAAAAAGAAGAAATGTCTTGGATTTTCTTCCATTTTTAGAAAAATCATTATGGTCTTATTAGTATTGACTTGCATCCCCATTTCTTTAGAAATTCTCAAAAGGTCATGTAAATTGTCACAATCCATGTGGGCTGGACAGCAACTAGTACCAAGGTCATAGGCGTATAGAAGAAGCTTTATCGAAACTCCCAGATAAGACATATCTCTGTATGAAAGGTTTATCACTCTTGGTTGCTCAGTATATAAAGACAAAGGGTAGAGGACAAAGACAGAGCATATCAACTTGGAAGTGTCACTTCAAACTTTTAAAATATTAGCAGGGTTTTGATTTTGACCATAACACTCTTCATACAAATCCTGAACAACAGCTCTATCATTGTATTGGTTTAATTATTTAAAATTATACATACATAACTTATCTCTGAGAGTGAACATCCAATAAAAACACTGGTCAACAAGCGATAAATGCTTCTTCTCCCCACCAACAAGCATTTTAAAAAAGTAATAGCAGAATCATAATACCATAATTATATATGAATACTTATTTATGTTCCTTTTTGTACTTATAACATTGTTTAATAACATGTGATTATATTTTGTCTATATGCTCCAAATGTTTGGAAAAAAGTTAAGACATATTGTTCTGTGGTTTGAAGGACAACCAAGTAATATGCTTTTAAAAAGGCTGTTTGCCAAAAATTTCGTTGTCAATCACATCGAGAATGGTTATTGAATGACATTGTTAAATATTTCCATGATGTGGGTGCCAAAATGTTCATTCCTCTTTGAATGATCTACTTTAAGTTCAACCAAGTCTTTCCTATAATTTCAACTGATGTCTTTGTTGTGCCTAAATTTTTACTGTACAATGTTCTGGATAAACAACAGCAAAACAAGTTAAACGCCGATTAAAGAATACGATGTTGCCATTTAAGATTTAAATTTTGAATTTTTGAAGAAGGTAGGTACGACTACGTATGAATATTTATGAAGGGAGGCAGACTTTCATATAGATTATATCAAACATAACACCCTTATTTCAATGGTTGGAATTTTCAAGTATACATACACTTTTCCTCCCCTCTTGAATCTTAGATGGAAGCCTAATTGTTTGGGAAAGTCGATGGAGAGGAGTAGGTTGATAATAACCTGTCTTCAATATTGTGAAATTGAATCTTCAGGTGTCTTTGTTTTCTGTTTTCAAGTTGAGCTTCTTTCGTAATAATAGTTGCTTATCGCATCTCAGGCAAATGTGGACTTATCCTTAAGTTTGAGGCTAACATCTCTAGCGCCTGTTAAAAATTTCCCAATTGAGCATAACTTTCCAGCGATTCGCTATAATTAATATGAACATGGAGTCCGGCGCTCAGAAAACAGAAAAGTTTTCGCACATATAATCTCCTTCTGAAATGCTACGTTCAGGTCTTATCCTGATCTTTGATTTTGTAACTCCTGAAAGATGAGATGAACACCGCAACCGCGCTAATAAATTATTAGCAAACGGGTAGCAGGCAAAATCTGCCGCCAAATTTTGGTTGAGATACATACGTGATATTGATGAGCATTTAAGATCACGAGAATATGAACAACAGCCATCAAAACCATGAAGAAGCATACGCATTCTTGAGACAAGGTGAGTTTGATGAGTTAAATAAAGGAGACAGAACAACCTCTGAATCTGAAGCTAAAGGTATGTTACTGGCAATTTGTTGTTTTGTTGGGAGGACTATGTGGTGTTACTGTCCGATTAATGTTACATTGCGAAAATGAAAGGAACCAAATATTTATTTATGAACTAATATATTAGTTCTCATAAAACTGTAGCTTTTGGTTATTAATATATAAAAACATAACACATGTTCATTGTTTTATTATTTATTATATAATAGCTATTGTAATCTTGTATATATATTATTTTCTGTTAATATTATAGGTTTTACAAAATATATACATATATGTATATATATAATTAATATCTCGAATGAATATTAATTATTTAGGGTTAGCATTACAGTTTTTATAGAATATCACACTTTGGATTTATTTGAAATTTTTCTTTTATAAGTATATATCTGTAATGATAATTACTTAAATCAAATTTCAAATTTTATATTTAAGAAATTTAAATATAAAGGATAATTGTAAAATATTTTAAACATTTTTCTTTAATAAATTGTTGAAGTAATTTTAAAAAAATACTCTTATAAATATTTTTATAGAAAGTTTATTAGAAATTATAAATGTATGTTGAATAATTTTTTTAAGCATTAGTTTAAATTATGCTAATAAATTGAAATTATTAATAATATATTATTGAGAGTGTAAACACCTAACTATTTTTAAGTTTTTAACAATATATAGTTTTCAATTTTATAGTGTGAAAAAATGTTATTCAATTCTCACATGTTGTTCCGAAACATTTATAATATAAGATATTATAAAAGAAAGAATAATTAAATTTATATATATATATATATATATATATATATATATATATATATATATATAAAATATGTCATAGCGAATCTTCATTGTGGTAAAAATAACTTTAATTAAAATGAATTAATAAATAAATGTTTATGAACAAAAATAAAAAATTATTTCTTTTGCATTCTGATATATGCCAAAAAAAATAAAAAAAAATATTGTCTGTTTTATCAAGAAAATATTATTATTGGGAATTGAAATAAATACAGACCTTATTGAAGATTTTCATTACTGTTATGAAGACTTAGAACTCATGCAAAAACATGGTTGAAAATTTAGAATTTGTAAAATGAGATGTGTTTTAGTTTATAAACCAAGCTAAGTTGTTAATACTTACCTAAAGTCAATGTCGTTGTTTGTTTTCCAGATGAAATTTGCTCATTACACCTTTTAAAACAAGGTGCTACATTCTTTTAAAATTAATGTAATTTTGCCATACAAACAGGGTGATAATTCTAACAAATTAATGCATGCCACTATATAAACTGATGAAAAAGTTAATTATCAATATTCTTTGGTTAGTAATATTCATTAACCAAAACAATTAACATTTTATAATAACATGGTACATATGTTAATGTCATGCATTGTAGGCAAGAGAAGATGCATACAACGAGATGATAAATGTGATTCAATCTTTGGTCAAATTAATTCTTGGTATAACAAAAAAAATATAAAATAGTAGATTTTTTCTTCATATTGTTTCATTGGAGTAGATTTTTTTCTTAATTTGTCTATTGGGACATTGTCATTGTGTGATAGGACTACTCTTGAAAAATTCTACACCATGTTTGAATAAACTTATATAAGTTGGTAACTACTCTTGAAAAATTGCTACCATGTTGAATGGGTATAGGTTAATTTACTCTTGAAAAATTGCTACACCGTGTTTGAATGAACTTGTAAGTTCACGATTTTTAATTATTTAGTGGAGTTTGTTCAAATTTTCTTTCATTTTATGATGTAGTAATAAATGTTTATAAATCAAAATAAAAAATGAAACGTTATTAATTTGTTCTGCTTTGAGATAAGTTACAAGAGTATAATGAATGTAGACAAATCGTTTTAAATAATTAAAAATGAAAATATGTTAAAAAACATTATACAATAATTGTTATAAATTTATAAAAACTATGGAATTTGTTCATATCTCATAGTGAAATTTCAAACCATATGAATAATTAAGGTTTATTAAACCTGTGATAGGATTACGAGCTTCAAAGAATAATCTAGAACTATTTTATCTTGTAATTATTTAATAATATATTTGTGTTTGTATGATATATACTTTTAAATATTATTTAATAACATACTGTATAAAAGTACTTTGTACAACCCAAAATATATAAAATCATTGAATTAATAGAAGGATAATTTTCTATAAAATATTAAATATATTATGAATTAATTAATCTATTTAAATATAGGAGAAAAATTCTATAATTTTTTAAATAATAAATTAATTTTTTATATTTAGTTGTTAAATAATGTATATATATATAATTTAAATTAATTTAATTTTCTGAATTAAATGGTTATATTTAATTTTATAATTGATATGAATATATGTATTAGTTTTAGGAGGAATATGTGATTTATTATATTTTATAGTTCTACATGTAATATAAAAATTACTAATAAGGAAAAATAACACTTTGCTTTGTCTTTTAAAGTGGATTAATTATAAACAACTCCCATGAAATACCTGTTCGGTCATAAACAAGTTGCCTCTCCTTGACCTTAAAATCGCTTTCTATTTGTTGGGATCATGATTGATGTTGCATCAAAACCCACAAGTTTTAGTAAAAAAACACATTTGTCATAGTTGATAGATCCTCGAGAGCGATTAAGCACATGTCGTGAGAGAAATACACGGGAAGCGTTTGATTACTTGTGCCCAACAATCTCCCCCCCAAAAAAAAACATAATTGAGCATGTTTTAAACTTGAGACCTTTATCTTTGTATACCATTGTTGGGATCACAATTGTTGTTAAATAGCAGCCATAGGTGTTATTAAATGAACATATCTGTGGGTTAAAGATTCTCAGGCAGTTTAATAGCCTCTTGGTATAGAGGCATTGAATTGTCATTCTACATTCAATAAATTAGCTCCTTTGTCTTCACTGATCATTCTGTATGTTGAAGGCTTATTGCCTTTGTATAGTCAAAAGTATCTTACAACTCCCCATTTGTAAGGATGCCTAATCTACCAACTTTAGGTATCATACTTACCTTTGAATCACTCAACTTATCATGGGAGACACTGACAGAGAGTTCATAACAAATACTAGCTCTTATCTCGCAGTTAGAAAGAGACAAACAACAACAAACACTAATCTTCTTCTTGGTCTGATTTTCATTCATAAATCTCATTGGATGGTGCTGTATTTTATTGCTAAGCTTGTTTATAAACAAATAGTTTCTCCCAGAGAAATAGATCTTAAGATAAGATTTTAATCTATATATTAAACATTTCTTTATAGTGATTTTTACTTAATGAAAGATATAGATTGGATCCTCTGACACTATTTTCCATATTCAATGGAGAAATATAGCATATTTATCGAAATTTTGGGACCTAAACATTTTACTATATCTCTGGCTTGTCCTCTCCTTAATTATTTATTATAATGACTTATAGGTACTATACTACACATTTTAAGGATATAATTTTCTATTTGACAGGAAATTCTATAAGTAAATTTCATTTTACAATAGGAGTAAACAAATTGAATACATGTATATTGTATACATACCTTCTTTTTTGTGGTGAATAATTTTTCATTAATTTGAGTTAAAATGATTATAAATATTATATCAAATTCAAAGAATGGATTCATATGAAAATGACCTTCATATGTAGATGATTTTTTTTGAAACATGACACATTCATGTGCATTTTAATAATTTTGAGATATGGTGTAAAAACATTTCATCAATATCCTATTTACAAATTTGTCAAAGTGGATACACAACTATTGGTTAATTGGGATCCTTTGAGTCCACATCAACTCATGCTTATATGTATCTTGAAATATATCTCTGTATTTTATTCCTTGTCAACAGAAGAAGCATCTAAAGCAATCCCTTATGACGTCCAAATAATAGGACCCCTTCCACTACTGCAGTTGTATAATACAAATTTTTGAAGAAAATACAAAGGCATAACTTCAAATCTTCAATCAATTGAAGGTGAGACAATTAATCAAAGACAAGGATATGATCTTATTTCTCAATAAATAAATGATATGATCTTATTATAAAGATTTTTGTATGATGCATATAAGTTCACAACTACATGTGAATTGTAACCACAATTTATGGGTTTCATTTTAAGGAATGTATACAGAAGCCAATTTTAAAACTACTAACTAATAATAAAGAAGAGGAAAAAATGATGCCTTTTTTAAAAAACAAAATGTATTGTTGTCACACTTGTAATATCACATACATGAAAAAATCTCTTGTTTGCCAATCTATTCTCTTCTCCATGAATTTGTGAATTATGATCTTTAGAAACTAAGACCACATATCAATAATAATTTTAGTTATTGGCTCAGAATTCTCCATGTACAAAAAATTTTAAAATTTTAACATTTTAGCTCAAATTCTATTATTATTATCTTGATGATGATATCGTCCATTGACCTGAAGCTCGTACAAACAAATTAAGCAACAGATGTGACAAGCGATGACGAACAATCGTACCTGGCAAACGCATTGGTGGAGAAATTTATTGATTGCTAATCATCTCATTTACGCTACTAGCCCTTGAACTATTCACCATCACCACCATCGTAGTTGTAAAGACAAAAACTATACTTCAATCAACTGCATCGGTTGGAACGAAACATTCAAAACAACATTCAATTATTAATTTGTTTTCATTATTTGTTCATGAGAAGATCACTTGAATATTGCTTCATGAAGGATATTAAACTTTGCTTGTCATTACAGATAATCATTGGCAAAAGACATTCTTAGAACAACTTCACGTGAGCTTTTCATAATGTTTTCTATTCTATCAAAAAATATTCATGGTATTTTCATGGCTATAAGAAAATTGAACGCCAGCTTTTAAATATTGATTTGCTTATATATGACAACGTAAGATGAAGAAGATACTGGAATTTTTATAAAGATTGTTAAACTTGTTGTGGTGCAGATGCTATGCCATATGGGATGGATGTACTTGAAAGAAATTTATCTTATCTGTATAGCTTGACAAATAATACATTCTTGGTAGATGGTATGTATACTAAAGATATTATTTGAGCTCAATATATACGAAATTTGATGAAGAATACCCAACACAGTTGTTCTCTTTATTCTCTTCATTTTTCTTCAATAACACAACATCAAACAATAGGGGAGAAAAATAAAATATTTGAAACACCTTTTTGATAATAAGGCCAATGAAATAGGAGCTATTTGGAGAACTTCCTTTATTCTAGAAAATACAATTCTCTTATTCATAAATTCATGCAACTCGCATATTATTCATATCTGAATTCTTTCATTTTATATTAATATCGCATAATTTGATACAAATATTCTTAAAAAATTAATATTTCCAAAATTAAGATATCAATTCTTTCTCTTGGGTAAGGTACTTTTGGATTAGCCTACCCATATAGGATAAATTTTACCCCTTATTGGAGACTATCTTATTTAAAAAGTTTGCATGTTGAGAAAATAAAGAATTTTAGAAGTTAAGTGACAAATAAAAACTTTCACTTTAAAAGTTCATTGCAAATATTCTAAATGTTCATCGTCTGATCCCGAAAAATAGCCAATGTATTAAATATGTAACCATGTATCCAACAGTGCTATACATAGCCCCTTTGAAAAAGTTTTGCATTCATTAGCTTCATTGAATTCTGCTCTTAATTGTACTACAATACCCTCAATTTGGTATTTATTTAAAGCTGGTCTCTAGGTAAAGAAATCTAACATTGACACAGAGCACTCAAAATTGTTCCTTTGTTACCCTTCAAATTCTGTCAAGGGTTTGGTCTCTTAACAACCCGGTCGCATAGTCGATAAGTCGCAAGACTCATAAAACCAGAACGGTCGACTATGTTTATGTATTTAATAACCAATGACTAAATTAGCGAGTAACAAGGTCACATATTGAACCAAGAAGAAATTAGTTACGTACGCAAACCATGTGGGCCTTGAGACTTTGGGTTGCAAAGTTGCCAAGGTCGCGTCGCATCCCTTAACCAGCCATTGTCTATGACCTTGCATTAGTGCAATTTCCACAAATGTGACATGGGACTGGCCCAAACCCTGCGCGACGAAATGGTGGCGCCTGCGGCAGGGATGGGTGTTTTTCTAGTTAAGTTGCCTAATCCTCCTTTTTTCCTTTTTTGGTTAATTGTTTCCAATCCTACCCTTTCACCTTGCCTGTTATCCCTTCCTTGGACTCATTCAAACTCCCCGACATCACTTGTTCGGTACGGGATGCTCCCCCTCATGGCATATACCTTTCTGTCTCCTTCTTTGAAGCCTCTCCGCCTAGTCTGTCTCAAGCACCCTTCCTGAATGTGAGAAACCTTAAAAGTTGTTCCCATTCCACTTGGTGTTTTCCTTTCTCACCATTCATCTTCATGGAATCCTCGAAGGGCCCTGGTGCGACCTAGCGACTCTGTGACACCGTGCCGCTCGTGCAAGGGTCGCCGTCGCCTCATCGCTAAACATTGGCCACCTCGCGACGCAGCGACCCGATGACCTTGCGGCCCTGGTCACACGTCAACAGAAATCTCTTAATTCATGGTTCCCCTAATTGCAACCCTGATAGCAAAATCACCAAAGTGTTGACCCTTGAGGGTGTGCCTTGGGTGGCTTTGATGTGATGTGGTCTCCATTTCTTTGAATAATAATTATTAACATAAATGTGTTTGTAAACTGTACCATCTTGTCTTATCAAGTTGTTCCTTGAATATGCTACGAGAACAGCGGGCAAACGGTGTGTGTCAATCTCTTTGGCCTCAAGTGATATAAGGCCCCAGTTCGAAAAGAAAACGAGGTCACAGAGAAATAGAAATATCTGGAAAGAAGAAATACCTCCTTCCTCCCCTATCTCGCAGGAACTTCTTTTTGTGTTCGGAAGAAGAGATAATATGAGTTAGTATCGAGTATGCGAGAGTTTAAAAGCACAGTTCCAAAAATCCCGGACCGGCGGTGTATATCCGAGTCAAAGTTAAACTCCACTATCTTAGTGTTTACATCCACCAATATCTCCTTGTGGGGTGTTAGATGGTCTCTAAAATTCGACTCTAGCATTTGGGTCATTTGAGATCACTCGGGAAATCGTTTTCTAACTGCGACGGAACCATGAGAAGTCTCTATGCATCCCCACTAGGCAGTAGCGATCCAACGTTGAATGGTGCCGCGATCCTTTGTTCCATGCAGCAGGCTTAACTTGAAGGATGGTGGAGGACCCATAAAAGTTCAAATTTGGGAAATGTCGGGGGTATAAAGAAAGGGCCTGGAGAAAAAGTATGGTTGCTCAGCGGTGATGATGTGCATGTTGTGTGGCTAACTTAGTGCCACTACTTTCAATGTTACTTTGATCTCTCTCCTTGTGTAATACGCTACACTACATATGTAGCACCCACTTCAGGCGGGCTAACTTAATGGTAGCAGCAGCAAGTCAAACATGTTAGTAACACCAAACACGAAAGGGTGTTCGTTAAAATTTTATATATGGCTTCCTACCCTTCAGACGCCGATGTGTACAAGATGCCAATTTACATGATGGCCTCAAAATAGGATCATGAAACATGGCAGGCAATCCCTTAAAGTTAAAGGTGTTTTAGGCCTCCAGTACAATCAAGATATGGGTACGATCTTGCAAGAGTCATTCACTCTCCCAAAGGTGTTGTAAAGATGCCTATGCATGTCTAGGGTACGTGCAAACAATAATCCGAGTAGCCAACTAGTTTTCCCATCACCACGGTGCCTTCATGAGGTCTTGGTCCTTCAAGGCACCTCACATGCGCAGGTGCGTCAACGATAGAAATACTCTTATAAGAAGTGTGCTACCGGATGATGAGTGAGTTTCCGTTCCTCACAAGGGCAAGAAAAATCCATGGCCTATCTCCCCGCCTATCGGCGCATATGGGTTAAAGTTTTCAAAAGTAAACGGAAGGTGGAAAACCAAGGATTTCATTTTCTTGTCAACACAGGTGTATGATCCTGAAAGGATCGTCCCCTCACATTTTCAAGCAAGGTTTCGGTCAGAATGGAATTACCAACACATGGAATTCTATCCAAAGAACAAGCAGAACTGGTACAACAAGGATGAGGCTGGAAAGATTCAATGCCGATCGAGAAGCGAGGATGAGTAAAACCACATGAAAGGGTAACATGCTGGGAAGTGGCCTCATATTCCAAAACGAAGCCGAGGACTATTGGATAGTGAGCTCTCTAACAGCAATAGGAAAAAATAGACATAGAGAGCTGAAGCTGACAAGGCACCAAGAAAAAGCCAAAGAAGAGAATCCAAAAGGGCCCAAGATACTATTGAAAGCCACCAAGAAGAACACAAATAAAAGAAGCAAGATGAAGACAACGAAAGAAACAACTAAAGGAGAATAGAGCGAGAATCGAGCGGAGAAGAAGCCATGAAAAAGGAGGAAGAAGAACACAAGAAAAAAGAAAGAGGAGAAAAGTGGAAGAAGAAATTTGATCAGTTAAAGAAGAACAAGAAAGCGAAAGGTGAGGAGAGAAGCGGCTAGAAGAAAGCCATAATCATGGGAAGATTCTTCAAGAATCGGAAGGAACACTTCCCCCGGAGACAAAGAAAAATGAGCCTGAAAAGGCACCTTCGCACATTGATGCCTCAAACATCTATGATAGTGTTTCTCTCTCAAACCTTGGTACCTTGGAGGGAACGGAAAGATGAGGTCCTGGATCTGTAAGACGACTACAAACAAGTACCCTCGCACAAGATCGAGCAAGAAAATAGCGCTGCGTACGAAACCTAGCCGCACCTCTCGCCAGTGCCACGAAGGACATCGTGCCGGACACTGAGATAATCCCGGTCATGATCACCATCGGGGGACCACATTTTGGTAACCCTGGAAAAGAAAATATTGGCAGATGAGCGAAGAAGATTCTGTCTCTGTAATAGCTACGAGTTTCGAGCAAGGGCGACTCGGTCAAAACAAAGAAGAAGGTGCGGAGGAATAGATCCAAGCTTCATCTCACCAACCATAATAATGATGCCGCCTAGTTAAAAGGGATCTTGTCACTGTGGCTGCCATAAACAAGTGTGCAAGGAGATGTTTGCAGTAAACCACAATCACACCACTCAAAGCACAAGCATAAACCAAAGGAACTGCACAGGCAGAAAGGCCTCCTTTTAACTGGGTAACGTGTAGAATGGTAAAACATGTATCACGGGCCCCTACTGTCACCTTTAGGAAGGATTGGGTTTTCCCATAATGACAAAGTTTGAATCTAGATGAAGATACAATCCAAAGATAAAGCTGGTTGAGATCTGAAGAAAGTAAGTATCCACGCATATGAACATTTGATTGATGGCATCGATTCAACGGCAGTACATACATTCCTTCTGTGGTGTTGGACCTTTGAAAAAGAGAGAGATGTGAGGACTAAGAATTCGCCTGACCCATGAGGCAAGTAGCTGCCTTGCGAATCTTCTAGCATCACGGAAAGATATTATTAGGTTCATCGTGCAGTTGAATCTACACCAAGTTGGATTCTCTATCCAGTACGAGATCATGGTAAAGAACGCTTTGCCAGTGCTAGATTCTGTGAATGTTTTCATAGATTAAAGGAATATATACACGCCACTCCGATTTATACGATTATCAAGCATGGCAAAAAGGCACATAAAGTGGCAACGGACAGATGTACAGGATGTCTCAATATTGTTCAACACAGCAAGCGAGAAATGGCAGGTCACGAGTCACAACAAACGGGAGATGTAAATTTATGAGCTACCTCCTAAGTAACGAGCATGCTGGCAGTTGGGAATGTGAAAGGTCAAGGACACCCAAGGGTCGATTTTGTTCTATAAGTACTCCCTCCGAGAAATTTTTAAAGGATCTTTTTTTTTGGAATCCAAAGAGGATCGAGAGAAAATTGCACAGCATTGAATATATTTCCAGTGAATGAATACAAACAAGTGTTTTTGAGTTCCACTATTAGTTCAAATCAAGGACTCCTTATTGTTGTTAACATTATGATGTTCCATCTCATGTGTTAGCTGTCTTTTATGATTGGTGATACCTTTTTCTTCTCATGTCATTTATACATTTTTAAGCTCACTTGATGTGTTGACGGTATGGGGATATTCAATTAGATATGTTGCTTAAATTAATTATTAACATTGTCTCATGTTTAAAACTTAAAGATTGAGGTGTTTTTACCATGAAAAACTATTTTGTGAGTTTAAACGACTTTTACAAAGCATGGCTTCCCTAATAATTATACTAATAGCGACATCGTAGCTACATGTTTAACTCACTTTTCTATTTGCAATGTTTTGGCTTTTCTTCAAGGCTGCGTCAACCATTTCTCTTGTATTGTTCCCTTCAACATTTTATTCACTTAGTCCTAGGAAAAACATTCTTCATCCCAAGAAAAGAATATTGCTTGTTAGCCAGGGCCACCAAACAAGATCCCTATATTAAAAAGTTTGGAGTCAATTGGGTTATACCAAGGAAGTTCCCCTCTCTTGTTGCTGCAGGCATTTGTTCAATAAACAGATTTGGTGTAAAGGAGGAGCAGTGTTGGGCTCACAACACACAAGTAACTTGTGTTGTTGCAAACCCCACAAGGAGAGATTATGTGTAGAGAAATATTGGTCCTCCACCGCCGCCAGAATTCCCTGAAGGATGAACCCCTTGTTGTGAGGTCACCTCGAACCCCGGTGAGGGCCTATGCCCAGTCTCTAACGCTGATCTTGTTAGAGAGCTCGAAAAATGTCCCCGCTGTTGGTTCCCTGGCCAATCCTCAAACTCTGACTAATCAAACTTTCCCGAGGGGCTGGTAAAAGATTCATGCCTTAGGCGGGCGGTCTTGTATCAAAGATTATGAGATGAGGACAGGCATAATTTGGAAAGTCCCCAGCGATTATCGAGGTTGAAGAGGTAACCCCAAGTCCTGAACCCCCAAATTGGTGCTTGACCAACCCGGCACCGACACCAACTTGATGACCTTTGAATGACCGCACTCAAGAAAATAACCCACGGAGGAGGAACAAGGAGGGTTGGAGAGCGAAGGTCGAGGGATAGAGAGCCTAGATAAGGTCAGAAAATATTGACCACCACCACAATCGAGCAAAATAGTTTCGCCTGCTTGCACAACACAGAATGTGGGAATATAAAACCTCGGTGGAAATAATGACATGCATCTCACCATGAGGTGAAACCTGCGGATTTGTGGGAAGTGGATACGAGAATGAAATGGAACCTGTCTACATACACACCACCAACGGACGGTGTCGGTACCAACGGCTTGGATAGCGCAGGTCTCACTAAACCTCCACGGTCCCCTCTATGACATGCCCTAACGCCGAAGTACCCTAGTTCGACCCCGAAAAGGGTACGGTAAGACGAAGAATTGTGGTAACTACTGCTTGGCCTTGTAAATTTTCGAAGTACGGTCGATGATGCTGTGTCGACCTTTCCTCACCTTAGAAAAATTGGCTACATGGTACCCGTTCTTTCCTATTGTTGTTCTCCTGGGAGAAGATTTTCCGTACTTTCACTCAAAAAATTTGGGAAGATAAGACTCCTTTTATGCTCATACAAAGCTTGGTAGCACCGAAATGCTGGAGAAGAAAGTCAGGAGCTTCAATAGCGACAATACTATATTGAACAAGTTCCCTCTTTGAACATGGCCATAAGATGGTATACATCTTTTAGGCGGTTACTGTAAAGGGCTCTCCCTTGGGATATCGCCGTGTTAAGCAAAACCTTGGAAATGAATACTATTAAGTGCTACCTTGTAGCATGAAAAGGACATGCTGTCCATAGGAGCCATGATCATGATGGTCAAGATGACCCAACACCAGCCACTAAAAGAACCCAATCCTCAACTCGCCAGGTACGGAACAAAGACAAAGACCCTTCAACTTCGGTATCACCAAGTCATCCAAGTTGTGTAGTGATCTCCCAGTCTGAAGGAAAAAAAAATAGCTCCACCTTAGGTACCAAAACACGGAAACCATTCTTTGGAGAAAAAAAACCCCACTATTCGCCGGCCTCCGTAAACCCAAATGTCGGCCTCAACGTTCAAGAAAGTCGGCAAGAGATAATTTCTACTCACTTCATTAAGCCTCCCACTTGGAAAAATTGTCCTGGGTGGATCAATAGCATGTGAACGATAAGCTGGTAAGTCAACTTTTGAAATGTAGGACAGAGTTGCAAGAGGAGAGCTGTTGGATAGCAGAAAGCCTCTCCCCCGAGGAAGGAGAAGCCTGGGGGATCTGGTGTCCTTGCGTTAAAGATGGTCCCATGAGAAGACACGCTCTGGTCAGGCAAGCTGGCAGCCGACCCTCAGGCCCGACCCCCACAGTGTAAACCGAGGAGCAAGGAAGCAGCAGGTCTCCAGGCAGTTAACTTCGAAAGAAAGGAAAAACTTTCAAGAAAAAGGTCTACTTTTAAACAAAGAAAAATCAATACAATAACTCTGAAAAGTCTGGTGGCCTCTACACAGGCAAACCCAAAGCTAGATCATCATAAGTTCTTTGGTATATACTAACCCTCTCCCCCGCACGATACGAGTGTCTGTTATCAAAGATATGAAAAAAATGATGGCCAACATTTCCCTCTATGAGATCACCTGAATAGCTGTTGATGAGATGCTATTCTGGAAATCTTTCACTGACAATCTTCCGGCAGCTCAAAATCATGAGTTCCCTTCTGCCTAGGAGAAACTGTGGCCCATAGTCCATCATGAATGTTTTCAATGCAAATTCACGGAATCCACCCCCTTTTCTCACATGCTTTGAGATCTTTTAACCAATATTTCATGCTTGTTGAAAGCTAGTTGCATCCACAAATGTGTACCCTATCACCTTTGAAAACTAAATATCTTGTCTTGAAAAATACGAGTGCAAAGAATAATTCAGCCCGGTGATCTCAGTCTCCCTGTGGGTGAGTTGAATAACGTTCTTGTCCACCTCTGTAATCCATTCTGGTGCATCGGTGCATCAACATAGTAATCATGGATATCCGAAGCCTGAATTTGCTCTTAACTTGGAATTGGTCTAACTTGGTGCAAGATAACTGCTGCAAGTTGTTCTGTGGCTCCCATACAAGGCGAACAATCATCTCCAAGTCCAAAAAGACATACATGAAGCACATGGTGACCAGCGAAACACTTCAGTGAACCGTGATTTTCACAAGAAAGGAGCACAAACATGTATTTCTAGAATCTGCACTGTGTTCGTTCATTTTATAAACCTCAATATAAAATGTGAACATCAGGTAGGAAGTTTTGTTATTTTGGTAGTAATGTCTACCTCGTGGAATAATTGATGAGCGCCACAGGTACATCTCTTCATCATGCTTGTTACTTAAAAATCACAAAGCGAAAGTTTGGACAGCCCATAGCGGTTCCAAACCATGATGAAGTAGCAAGGGCGTTGTATTTTGCTGAACCCCTGAAAGAGCAAAGTTTGCTAATCTCTTGCCAGTTGGGGTTTCCGGTGTACCAATAACTTTAACCGAGTATGAAATGTTATCCTTGGGCTCAAGAAATCCACATGAATATCAAGTGGACATTTAAGAGAGTAATTGGAGCCTAAAATTATCACCACAGATGCGTAACACCATCCACTACTTATATAAACGAAAGGTTGCAAGCAAGATTTATAGTGTTTTATTTGTTCTTCTTGTAACCCTTTTGGTGATAGTTTGTACTTTAATTCTTTGATAAATGAGTAGTACCTTACGTAATGCTTACGCTAATTTACTCACTGAAAATGGGTTCTCTATTAGGGTATTTACAAACCTACATGGAATCGTGTAATAATATTGTTGTTTTAATGATGATCAGCAGTGCGGACTTCATGTCGTAAATGTGTTCAAGGGCGGTTGTCAAAGAATAGGACAACAGACGGCAACTGCCAAAGGCCGAGAGGAGAATAAGGAAATTCCTTACCTAAGGGGATTTGTGGCTTGAAAGATTATTTGATCTGTAGAACCATTTTGGGACCCCCAACCTGAAGGTGAAGTTCACGGATAGCCTGAGGATGGAGAAAGAACCCAGATTATTTAACCTTGGTGCTAGAATGCACCCCTCGGAAAGCTTAATCTTCAGCAAGATTGTTCAAAAATATTTGAGATGTTTCTGCTTTGAATATTGTGATGAAGTTAGGACTATGACATAAAATCATCGCCACGTGATACTGATGAAATAAAGAGTGTTCATTCCTTGGCAAAATACCCACTGGGCTTGGTGATGAGAGTACAGGCAAACTCACGGAATTACACTATAATCTTGATCAGCCTTCTTTCGTTCTGATTTTCTTGATTTGTAAAGTCTGAAGCGGTCGCTTATGTGTGGACTTCCAAGTCTGAACGGAAACTTCAAACAAATACAACTGCCAGTGCCTGTGGAGCTGGATCCTCCAAAGCGATGTCTGTCTCGGAAAGTATTCCTAATTATTGGATTTGATTTTGATTGTTAATGCTAGTGGTAAGACTTAACCATCAAAGCACATCACTAGCTAAGTAAGACGTTAACATTGGATACACTACGATTAATCTTTGGTGACTTTCAGGAAAACCATGGACATCACCTTATGTAGGGCCTAATAGAAACGTGGTAATGTACGCCAGTGACATCACTATATTTTCCAGCTTTGGGTGCAATATTCCACCACCTCCAGGAATTTTTGAAAGGTCTTGAAAGTATGGATCTCATCAACCCAAAAAAAATAATTTTCTGTCTGCGAGGGAAATTTTATTGAATATTTTAGTTATGGTGGTGTGAGATCTAGATATTCTGAAAAGCAATACTTGATTCCTCCCCAAGAAAACAAGGCCATACATTGCTATAAGGAAAAATCAACATTAAAATATTTAAATCCAGACTTCGCCCAAGTAAACAGAAACCTATTGCACAGTATGATCTGGAAAACAGCTTTAAGATGGAATATACGGAAAATAAGCGTTCAAAAATATCAGTGACCATCAAAGCACTGCCCTTCTGGTCGATTTCATGAAAACTTTGTCTACCTTTCTGGACTCATCCCTATGACCATCCTCCTTAGAAAATGCAGTAATGGTGGCAGCCCTTTGTTCAACAGGCGGGATTTACTGAAAATTGGGAATGAAGATTATCTGAATATATAGCAGCTAAAGCCAGGTATTCCAAGAAATCAAACATTTGAACAATATATTTTAAAAATCATGTCAAAATGTTTGTACACGGCAGTTCACTCACTATTGCAGCGGAGGTTGAGCAGGGCAATGGATGACATGCCTTGATCGACACAATTCAAGTCTACACTTTCCAAGGGCAAGGGCTATGGGACAGCTATTAAAAACATGAGACTTACAATGAGTGAAGGTATTTAGGGACCATAAATGTGTATGATAGGTGACGGTACAGTAGGCAAGTACCCCCTCATGGTATGTTGATAGTAACAATAACAGAACCACGATATGTGGAAGCTCACTTTAACACCCAACATAAATGTGAAAATAATCAAAGCTACATCCTACTAGCTAGTACACGAGTGAATGTTCCAGCACCCTAGCAGTTCTACTACTGTTGGAACATGGTAGTGAGAGAAAGGTCTTGAAAAAACTACATGATGAAGTGATGCAGGCACTATGTAAAGAGACACAATACCAATATCATTTTTTTTTTGGTTTCTGTTAGCTTGTCTGTTCCAATATGCACACGCTTATGTTCGGAAATAATTTCCCTTGTATATTAATTTGTATGGAAATTAAGCTATCACTTCGTTACGATCTAATTCTGGGTGGAAGGCACTTTTCAATAAGTGAGACTCAATGTGATTGGGAAATTTTGCCTCTTCCAAGAAAACATGAATACATCCTCACAAATGGACATATTACAGGTGGGTTGAAACATCTTGTTCGTCAAATCAATGATGTCGAAAAGGTAATAGCTTTCATCACTCAACATATCATCATGACCTTGATTTAGCATTCCAACACTCACTTATTTTGATAGAAAAACTTATTTTGTAATCATTAAATTATGTGAATTTTCTCTAGCGAAAATTACATAAAATATAAACACTCTACCAACTATTACCCCCCAAAGAGGCTGGCCAGGGTCAACAATGAACCTCCATGTCTCAAAGGCTGCCGCCATCCCAACAATGAAGGCAACAACACACTCCCATAATACCCTATGGGTGATCGGGTACATAGTATCCGTGGTCCTCCAATTTTCTTCATGTGGCCAGAAGCAATCCTTCCTCACACAACCTACTCTCCAGCACTTGATTTATCATGAGAAACCATGTTTACATATACCCTTGAGACCATATATGAACGTGGGCCAGCTGGAGGAGGAAGGCTGGCCCGGAAAAAATTAGCATCACGACGTCGGATAAACGATGGTTCGAGCACACCCCCAAAATTTGAGCCACATTTTGGCTTGCGGAACCCTGGTCTGCGATAAAGAAAGTCTAACGTGGCCTTGGCCTGGAACCCTCAAGAGGAATTCTTTCCATGGACATCATTAAAGTCTATCACGGTTTTCTTCTCTTGGTGGGTGTGGCATCACTAAGTCACAAGACTCATAAGGCAAGGCCTGCCTGATTGTATGACACGTGCGACCCCTAAGTTTAAGTACGAAAAGTCATATTGGCGGTGAAAAACTTGGTTGTGACCATGTGACCATCAAACCTTATGACCCTTTAGGTTGTGAAGTTGCAAGGTCACACATCCATCGCAAGCCATGATCTATGACCTTGTGACATGCATTAAATACTCTTGTGTACATTTATAAATAAAAGGTCGCGTGGTGGCAAAAACTGGTGAGAGCAGGTAATGCTGACAGCTAGGTGGGTGCATTTTGTTCAAAATTGATTGCACAATCCTCTTGTTTTTTCCTTTTGAGTTAATTAATTATTAATAAACATTTTTTACTTTTATTTATCCCTGCCCTTGGCCTCATTCCAAACTCCCCCGACATTTTGTTCGAAGTAAAGTCTACCCCTCATGAATGTACCTATTCTCTATTCAAACCTCTCATATTGGGTACATCTAGGCACCCTTCCCTGGCTGTGGGGAACCTTGGCTCCATTTCCCATTCCATCGCATTTTTATTCTCTGCAGCTAAATATCAATTAAATAAAGGGCCCTAGTGGGCCCCATGACCTTCGACCTGGATGGAAAGCTTGGTCTCTCAGTCTTCTAAGTGCCAAGTTACTGAAGGTGTGGGCTCCCCTAATTTTCACCCAAGCACGGTGGCGTTCATGACCTTTAAGCCTAGTTTGTAAGGATTGTAAGAGAGTCACTGTTCATGAAGGGTGTACTGTGAACACAGCATACAAAGACTAAAAGTGACTTGGTTTGCCAAGTCTCCAAGTCGCCAGTCTGTCATTCTGAATAATAATTGGCAACAACCTCAAAATATTTATAATTGTGTGATGTTATAGGCATTGTTTTCATGAATATGCAGAAACATTGAAGGCAAGCTCAGTGCTAATCTCTTGACCTCAAACGTCTGGGGTCCCAGTAGTTGAAAAGAGAAACAAGGATGCCAAATAGAAATATTAAAGAAAAGGCCCTCTTCTCCCCTATCTGTGGAGACACCCTGGTGACACGGAAAGGACAATGTGAGTTGGTGTCGGTGTACCTGAAAATTCCACAAAACTAGTTTCTAAAGAATCCTAAGGCCAGTAGGTGTATGTTCGGGTCAGAAAGTTAAGCACTACTACTGAACTTTCATCACAACTTCCATAGAATATTATTGAGATGGATCTTTGCAAAAATTAAACAAAATTTGGGTCATTCGAGATGCTCGGAAATCGTTTTACTACTTTGAAAAGACAGAGCCTTTAACAAGAAGTATACTATGCCTCTACTAAAGAGAAAAATTTCAATACTGAATAGGCTTCCCTCATGGTTATACCGAGACCTTGAAGGATGGTGGAAGGACTGTAAAGTTCGAGTTAGGGATGGTGGTATAAAATGGAGGGCCTTAGAAAAATTACCAGTTTATAGCGATGATGTAGTTTATATGACCGACAGATACCACTACTTTCAATGGTATAGGTCTCTCTCATGTGGATATTCACTACATATGGTACCACTTTAAGCCAGGCTAATCTATTAGTAGAAACCCTTAGATCGAGCATAAATGCAAGCCCCTAAAGAAGGGTGTTCATCTTGAATTTTGCTAGGCTTCCCTGTGCCATTGGATGTGGTATGCTAAGATGTCAATTTACGGGATGGCCTTATAAGCGGGATGTCAAGCAACGAGAGACTGATATTAAAGGTTAAAGGTTTTACGGGCCTCCAAGTACAAACAAGATATGGATTAGATGCTGAATTCGTTCTGTGCTCTACAAAAAATTGTTTGGCGAAGATGCCTTGTGCATGTCTAGGCGAGCAAAGCACACATAAGCACAATTGGCCAACTATTTGTCACACACAATACATTCATTTAGGTCTTGGATTAGTTCAAACACCTCATGTGATGTCGAATATTCACCGATAAAATACTCTTGCAAAAAGTGTCTTCTAGATGACGAGTGGGTTTTAAGGTCCTCACCAAGGAAAGAAAAAGCCATGCCCTACTCTCCGCTTACTATTGGTGCCCTGTCATTCTGGGGATTTCATAGAGGGCGAAATCGGTACAGAAACCAAGGGCTTTCATTTTTCTTATTGTACACGGATCATATGGTCCTAAAGGATACGCACATTAAGATAGACGGAATTCAGTGGAATACAACACACAGTATGCATGTAAGAACAAACTGGAAACTAATTACAACAAGGATAGGAGGCTGGAAAAGTCAACTAATAAAGAGGCGGAGGATGATCAAGCTATGGAAAAGTAACATGAGGAGGAGCCTCATCTTCCAAAGCAGTCGAGGAGACTAGTATGGGCGTTAAAACAAAAAACAACAAAAAAAAGAGACATAGAGGTTAAAGGAGCATAGTGAGAGCCGAAGAAGGCAAGGAATCCAAAAGGGCCCAAAATGCTAACGTGTGGTAAAGGAAGAAGATAAAAAAATAAGCAAGGTGGATATTGGTGTTCTCGGGCTGGGATGATCTGTCACCTAATCTAATATTAATCTTATCAGTACGGAGCATATCCTTTCAAGGCTACGCGCAACGAGGGTATGTGCGAGAAAAAACGGCCAATCCCATTCAACCCGGGGTTTACAATCAAAACTCAAAGCATTGCCGTGGGCGTGTGTAGAACGTTCAGCAATACGGATACGACAAGAGAGATAAAATAACACCCATGTCACAAGGAGAAATAAATCACACACATGTACAGACGCAACACCTAATGGGAAGAGCGGGCCCGAGCTCACGGTCAAGGCACGTTAACTACAAAACAATTTAAGGCAATAAACCGGTGTATTTTATTATGTGAAATGTGATTACGACCTTTTCTTGGAACCCCAAATTATGAACAATGTCCATTTTATACACAATACAAGGGAATATGATTTCACTGAAACATGAAAATTGTGTGTTAAAAATGGACTGCGGATTAGCTTGTCTGGAACAACGATATTGAATGGAGCAAGGAGTGGAAACCGTGTTCGAGGAAACGTCTAGCTCGTTCTCCCTTTGGCTTGCCATTAAGAGTTCTTGCTCGGTCTGCTGGAGCGAGACCTATCTTCATTCTGTGACCTTTAAACCTTGGTACCTCCGTTAGGTAAAACCCCACGATTTTACTTCATCGTCAAAATATCCCAATCGGACAAGTTAGGGTATTTGCATAAAGTTTATCATAACAAATGTGGGTAAATTAAGAAAAAACGGGTCCAAAAAGGATGACAAAAGTGGAAAGAAATAACCAAATTTGGTACCCAACATCTCCCCCGACGTGTATACACGCGCATGAACAAGCACCGCTCTGGATCCGATTGCCTTTGTTAAAAACTAACAGGCAACAGATCTTACTCGGTCATTTTGTGTCACGAGACTTTAAGCCCATGCGAAAGAAGGACACTCCTTCTCCCAAATTATTAATTATAAGATGGGTGAACACGGCAATAGCCAAAGAACAGTCTTTTAATCGAAGCTCATCCTTTGGGTGCACATGTTTGGACACATTCATGCTGCTTGGTAACACTGGTGGCGATACTGGTACAGAATTGGTGCCCAAAGGTATACTGCTCTGACGGTGTTGAAGTGAAAACATCTGTCTCTCTGGCGAGCATCAGGAGCTTCTTCTGAAAAACGATTGTACGGTTAAGCACACAAAATCAAACACCACCTTTGTGTCCTCAACATTCACGCTTTGTTTTCCTCAAACTTCAAAAAACATAGCGTAGCGAAACAACATCAGCCTTTTCATGTGCCTTATTATAAATGGCTTCAGTGACTTGATTTAGATTCAAAGTGTCAAAACCTTAGCAATGAAATTTGGTTCAGTATAAGAGGTGAGAATGCAGGTTGAATCTCCCCCATGTGAGGACAAGTTAAATTTCTAAATGTGCAAGCTGGCAAATACCCATGTAAATAAAACTCACACATCAAGTCCACGAGTTCGGCACTTCGTGATTCTCATAATCTGGAGAGGGTGTACACCATCCTCAATCTCATAGTGACCTCATTCTTAATGCTTTCAGTAAAATAAAATAAAACGTTCTTAGAAAAAAAAACAAAGAATAGCAAAACGGGGGGCAACATGCCATCACCTCTTGCACGGTGCAGACATTTGTTCCTTGTCATTTCAACTTGTACCTTCTTTTCAGCTGTCATCTTGGTCTTTGTCGCATGCCTCAACTTCATAATATCCTACCTCCCCATATCGAAAGATAGTTGAAGCCGCCTTCTCTTTACGGTTCTTTTGATTTTGTTTTGTCTTTGATGTGATGGTTTTATCATCTCTAATAGGTACGTTGGGGGCCATTCTCGGGCTTTAGGGCCTATTCAAAGTGGTTGTCTCGGGTTCTGTACGACCACATCATGCAGGTGTCTTGGCTGCGTCTGCCTGTTTGTACATACACGCATATTACATATATCACATCAAGCTATCGCATTCAACACCGCCGACCCATTTCTCTGGCAGTGTTTAAAATGTCTTGATGAACAATTAACTTTCCATGACTTTTAACTCCTGCTTCCTCTTGTTTCACCTATGCTTCAGCTACGGCGGTGGGGGTAAATTTCTCGGACTGCCTCACAGGTTAATGATTAATTTTCCACTTGCCTTCTTCTGTCTTTCTTTCTTTCCTTTGATACATTAACCGCGCCCTTCATTGGTTACAGCGAGACCATGGCAGTGCATATCCTCTCTCACTGGCTGGCATTATTGATACATCTTATATCAACATTGTGGGTAGGATCCTTTATTTGATGTACTGTGAAGGTTTCTTCATTGTAACCTTCATTTCAAGCTTGGGCGTTGAAATGACGCGTTTTCTTCTTCTCTTTATATGTAGAAATAGGTTACACACGTAAGAACGAAGCTTAAACATGATTTTCTCACATCAATCTTGGGGTTGACATGGTGCCGACAGGCGTCAACCTCACTCCTCGCCTGCTTGTTCACGATGTGGCCATAATGGGGTGATGCGACTGTTCTTCTGTCATCGTTCATATTATTCGAGGTCCTATTAGGGTGGCCTCTATATCGCTACTTTGTCTATCTTTGAATTGGCTCTACGAGCGAGTTGAACAACGGAAGGCTAGAAGCTGGTGCCGGTAATAATTTCAACTTCATTTGTTCGGCTTGCATTTGTAAGCGACTCCTCTTGTCCCTCGGCTTTCGCATGTCCATTTCTTGAACGTCTTCTGATCATATAATCGTCCTCCTCGTCTCTGCCCGCTCGTCACTGCCATCATTTCCCAGGTTCCTGCGCTAACACAGCCTTCCTCCTTGACTTCTAATTTTGTTCTTCAATGGAATTTGAGAACCACTCCTGAAGAATGGAATATTTATAAATGGTCAATACCTGTCATGTGATCCATGGTGGGAAAGGACGCCTTTTCTTTACGCTATAAATTTGAGTTCGCCCGCCAGTTAGCTAAAAATAAGTGCATTTATTGAAAAACTGCTTGGGAAACCGCAGTTTATGCTAATGTACGCAAATGAACGCTGAGAACGGTGGGAATATCTCCCTTCGCAAATTTCATGTTTGACTGGCCTCTGCCATCACTCTGAGGCACCACGACAGCAGCATTCTATCGTGCCCCGACCTTTTGCGCGAAATGTCTGCCGTCGCCGAGCGCCTTGGGGAATTACAGAAGAGAAGGAGTTCTTCTGAAGAAAACCATCATTCTCACAGCAACGGGTCCTCTAACACTCTGTGTGCCACTCTTTAAGCGGGATTTTGAGTGCGCGAACGAGAAAAATCGCTATTGGGGTTCAATGCAAATTCGACGTAATTTCTCATCCCAGCCATTGGTCTATACGAGCGGGCATCCAAACCTACATTTACAAATATCTACCCATACTTGGGTGTAGCCGGACTCCTTGATGAATGTCGGCTCATGGTGCACCTCATGAGCAATCCATTGTACGAAGGTGGAAATGCCACGATAGCTAAGGTAGGTGGCGGGTAAAAATGCTTGAAATGAAGCTGACAATATTGTAACAACGTCATGGCCATTCCAAATATAATGGATAAATAATGCTGAAAATAATTTGAAATTAGTGTTTTAACTGGTGGTATTAGATACAACAAGTTTTAATACGGAATGTTTACAGGTATTTGATAAACCATATCGTGCAAATGCATCCCAACTCAATGGTATAATTACGAGTACTTAAAGTCATTAAATTTAATTTGTATTAATGGTCATGTTTCGCCATTACCTTTATTAAATCATGATCAGTTAATATGACAGTACTTTCCACTAATGATGACATTGTCCTGTTTATCATTGTCCTTTAAGGACAATACACAATTAAATCATGAAAATTAGCGAGCAATATCTATGAACTTACCTTAAGGTGAAATGTAACAATGCTATGAATAGTGAAGTAGCAGCAGAAGTGAATAACTGACGATTACAAAATAACGGTAATAACGATAACGATTCTGCGATAACAGCGATGGCGGAGTAACAAATTACCAGGCGCGCCTTTATGGAATAAGGCGCTGCCAGGTAACGATGTCGACGATGTAACAACAACTTCAAAGTAACCAAAAATGCTTCGCTTATTAACGATTAACAATAACAACTTAGGATTAACGCCGAAAGCTGATGTGGCCAACTGCGGAGTAATAGCACCAACAATAGCTTTCTCACAGCAAAAAAACTATTTAATTCACCAAAAAGACAAACAAGTGAGAAATAACCACATTTTTTAATGAAGGTGTGAAATAATATTTTGTTGCAATAGTAATTAATCAATTTGAATAAGTTTTTGTAGAAACATATTTGGTACAGGCGATGATATAATTTTAAGGCGTGTCATTTATAAAATGGTCTTATTCTCATCAAATTGTAATTAGTCTAACTATTAAATGTAAACACGCGTCCACTTGATGTGGTCCCCATCATTGATACGAGATTTGTGAAATTCATAAATCCAAGAAGCATATAACGCCCTATATATATCTCTCACTGCTACCATGAAAACATAGTTTTAATATTGTTTCATTGCCATTCATCTCTGTTGTTTGACAGTGGTTACGTTCAACGATAGGTCCTCTAACTGTTCAGTTTTTTCAGGTCAAGCTATACTGCTTTTGATGGTCAACCTGTTTAGGTTGTTTTGGATATGTGCTAATTTCAAATTCATGAGCAGAGGAGAATTTCATAGAATAATTCCATGAAATCATTGTGTTCCATGTGTCTATCGTTGCCAGCTTGGTTGCTAGCCTTCCAGTACGACGATGACTTGTCTGTCTTTGTTAAGAATATTTTCCGTGTTCTTTGTCTCTTTGTGTCCATTCACTGTGGATGATAGGGGTTTTTATTGTGTTTGGCTATGCTTCTCGCATCAATTTTCTCATGTGAGATGTGGTGTGATGTCATCGTCTGGTGTCTTAGGTCCCACTTTGTAAAGAATTTCATTAAAAGTATTTTCTTGCTCTATTTGTGTTGCTCTAGCTTCCATAAATGGTTATAATCGGTACAAACTAGGATGTAAACTTGTTGAAAGGGTAGGTTAAAGGTAACAAAATCAATGGCCCATCTCTCAAATGGTTCAAGACTATACGAGGTTGAAAGCGTTGCATCTTCTTTCTCGGTTGCTCCCATCCTTTTAATAAGATATCACACATCGAATATAATCTCGAGCATCACGAAAAATGGAGGGCCAATAGTATCCATATACAACACTTTATGCTTGCTTTGTCTTTTTATCTAAAAAATTTCCTCCAGGGTCCTTCTTGTACGGCTTTGGGATCTCATAAATATACATCTCTTGCCACACATTGCCGAATGTAACATGGTCAATCCCTATATATAAAATATCCTGCCATCCGTGTGTCATGGACACTCTTATGAATGATCTTCTGTCCTTTATAAGATAAGTGATGGGACACTTCACCTGTAGCAAGATAATTAGCAATATCTGCATACCACGGAGTATTAGTAGATACTGAAAAAAGATGCTCATCTAGAAAATTATCATCAATTGGCATATTCCTACCATCATGTTCTCACCTAGATAAGAAATATGCAACGACATTGTCCTTCCCTGGTTTATCTACTATAGTAATATCAAATTCCTATTGTAGCAATAGCCATCGTGTAACATGAATAGGGGTAATAGGTTTATTCATTAAATACCTGATGGTAGCATGATCAGTGTGCACAAAGGTAGAATACCCAGTAATATAATGCTGAAACTTTTTGATGGTGTAGACAACAACAAGGAACTCCTTCTCAGTCACCGTGTAATTTAATTCAGTCGGAGCCAAATTTTTACTAACATAGTAGACTGCATAAGGGACTTTATCTTCTTGTTGTCCTAATACTACATCAATTATTGTTTGAGAAGCATCTATATGAATATGGAAAGGTAATGCCTAATCTGGTCCCCTAAGAACTGGAGCACTACAGACTAATTCTTTAATCTTTGCGAAGGCTACCTCATAGTCCTGTGTCCACACAAATTCTGAGTCTTTTGTCAGTAATTGAAATAATGGGTGGGCTAATTTTGCAAAATTTTCCATAAAGCGCCTATAATAACCAGCATACCCAATAAAACTACGTACCTGTGTGGGCGTTTTAGGTGTTGGAAAGTTCAGAATTACCTTTACCTTTGCTGGGTCCATCTTGATTCCTTCAGCTGAAAGCAAATGTCCCAGAACAATTCCTTGTTCCATCATCATGTGACACTTTAATATACTCAGGGAAACACGCGCTTGTATGCACATTTCAATGAATTTTTCTAAATTTTTCAGCCCCTCTAGGAATGAGTCCCCATAAGGAGTGAAATCATCCATATAGATTTCAACACAATCATCTATTAAATCAGAGAAAATTCCTAATATTTCCCTCTGAAATGTTGCAGGGCCATTACATAGGCCAAAAGGAAGGACCCGGTATGCAAATGTTCCCCAAGGGCATGTGAAAGTGGTCTTGTCCTAATCTTCAGGAGAAATTTGAATTTGGTTGTATCCACTAAACCCATCCAGAAATGAGAAAAATTTCTTACCAGCCAATGTGTCTAATACTTGATCGATAAATGGCAGAGGGAAATGATCCTTCTGCATTGCCTTATTTAATTCTTGGTAGCCCATGCAGATTCTCCACTTACCATTTTTCTTAGGAACCATTACCAATGGTGAAACCCATTGGCTATCTGAGATAGGGTAGATAAAACCTGCATGTAGTAATTTCTGAAGCTCTTCTTTCACAATGTTTTTTAATGTTGGGTTCATCCTTCTCTGAGGCTATCTTATAGGGAGACAATCTTCTTTGATGTATATATGATGGGTGCACAAATTATTAGGAATCCCCTTCATGTCTAATTAATCCCAGGCGAAAGCTTCCTTATACTTCTGAAGAACATCTATTAGTTGCCTCCTCTGGGGTTTTGATAGACCTGGATTGATATTCAAGGTTTTTCCTGGTTCTATCTCCACTTGGATGCTTTCATGAGGTGCATCAACATATTATTCAAGTTCTTCTACTGTCTCAATATCTTCTTGAGTCTCACAGCTAAAAATATATTCTAATGCTTGCTGATTTAATTCTGAAATGAAACAAGGATCGTTCATAAAGGAAGTGATCACATCATCTTCTGATTCCATCTTCCACTGAAGGGCCTGGCCGATAGTAAGGACCAGTCTCACCTCTTCCTCTTGCTCTTTGACTTCCACCATAGATACAGCCTCCTTGCTAGCTGCTGAATTCTTGGATGCATCTGGTTCTTCCGGTGGGTATAGCACTAGATTCTTGGTGTTATGACCATTGGAAATGACCATATTCCCTGATCGGCATCCAATATAAGTGTCTGTAGTAGCCATCCATGGCCTCCCCAAAATCAAAGGGTGGCCTCCCACTGAGGACTGTGTATTCAACACCAGGAAATCGACTGGTTAATGCCATGCATCTACTGAAATTGTCACATCCTCCAACTTTCCCACAGGCTTGACTGTGGACCTGTCTTCCAATTCCAGCACTGTAGGTGTATATTTCAAATTCTGAAGGCCTAATGTATGCATGGTTTTAGTAGTGACGACATTGATGGCAGCACCTAGTTCTATCAATACGTTTGGAATTTCTACCCCATTAATATGTACTATCAGAAATAGGTTTTCCGGGGTCTCCATACTTTACTAGTGTTGATTTCCCCATCATGAAGTCCGATAGTTTTCCCATAACATGTATAGTGAGGGGGTCCTTAGTTTTCTTTGCAGGCTTCTTCAAACAATACTCCCTAAGAGTCTTTGCATATATTGGGACATATTTCATGGCTTGTAACAAGGGAATTTTAACAAATAAATTCTGTAATTCTCCTAATAACTCAAATTCAGCTTGTGGACTGGGTTTACTCTCAATCAGTCTCTCTGGGTAGGGTGGTTCAGATTGAGATTGTTTTACAGGAGGCACTTTAATAGTTTCTTTCCGTTCTTTATCAGTTGGTTATGCCTCTCTGTCTTCATTATCAAGCTGTTCAATGATAACCAGAGGGGGTTGGGTATTAACTGTCCAGCCAGATCGCAAATTCATTTCATACAGATCTGCCGTAGAAATGCTATACAAAGGCAGGTTAAGGACATTGGCTTGATGAGCTCCTTTATTATTTGGGTTAGGGTTAGGCTGCATTGGAAGTTGAGGATGGATAGGTTGGTTACCAGGAGGCAAAGTGGAGGGTAGTTGGAGCTGATGTGGTATCTGTTGTTGTGCAATATGCTGAGGGAACTACCCTATAGATGGTCCTCGCCAAGTTGGAGCCCATGATGAGCTCACACTAGCCTGAGGGTTCCATTGCTGCCATAGTGGGTGCTAGTACTGTGGCCACATAGGGGAGCGAGGTATGGGTTGGGGATTCATGTTATAATTATTGAAATATTGAGATGGATCTAGATACATACCTTGATTTTCTATTGGTGGTTGAAATTGCCACGACTTTCTAGCGCCCATAAGATACAGCTGCTCTGTGTCCTCCCCTTCTCCTTGAAATACAGCTTTCAGGACCAGCAAGGAAGGGCATGAGCTGGTAACATGATTTAACTAAAAAATGTCACACTTCTCTATAGAATTTAATGGAAATTCCTTTCTAAATGATTCTTCTTGCATTTCGGGCAGAAGATTGCCATAGCCCTTTCCTGGTCCAACTGCTTCTGCCTCACTTGCAAAGTATCCATCTGTGTTGAACGGGTACTAAGAATATCTGTCTTCAAGTTGTCTAACAGGTTCCCAATTTTTTCTTTCGTAATATCCCCACTAGATCCTTTTACTGAACGAACCCCAGATCTATTTCTGGCAAGCCCTCTTGAGCATTGGACACACAAGTCGTAGATATTTTCAAAAATTTCCTTGGAGATGTCTCCTTTCCCCACAATATTCAACATTTCTATTGAATCCTCTCGAAAAGACCAAAGGAGGATAACCTTCAAAATTTCTTTGTCCAAGTCAGAATGTCCTAACCTCTGTAAGAGGTACTTGAACCTTTCCACGCAGTCTTCCAGATTTTCATCTTCTTTTTGTGTAAACTTGAAAAAATCCTCCTTGATATTCCAGGATTTACAATAGTCCTAATACTTTTCCAGGAAATTTGTTCGCATGCCATCCCATGTGGTAATGGATTTCCCTCCAAGGCCCATAAACCATCGCAGAGCCATCCCCTTAAGTGTAGAAGGAAAAATCTTCAATTTCTGGGCATCGGTCATATAATCATACCCCTGGCACACTATATCAAACTCAAACAGAAATCATGTGTCAGGGTCCTCTAACATGATCCCATGGAAGTTTGGTAAAGATTTCAATGGGATAGGTTTTTTAGGTGCACCTCCTCCCATTTTCTCAATGGGAAACTCGACAGTAGAGGTTGTGGGAGCCATGAAAATCTTCCAATAGTCATTGGGGATTTCAACAGGTTCTGTAGAAGATGACTGGGGACTCCTTACTACTGGAAATTGAGTGGCCTTAGTAGCACTCCCCTTGTCTCTCAGTGATACAAATATTGCTTCATTCCTACTGTCTACGTCTTGATAGCTCAATCCCTCAACGAAAAATTCCTCTCCCCTATTGAAGTAATCTGATTCTACAAATACTCTACTTGTGATTTCTTCTCCTTCTATCCCCAATGCAAAATCCTCTTGATCAGGTTCAATGCTACTTGAGCCTTCCGCTAATGGAGGACCCCGCTGTACTGAATCGCTAATGGATACCGAAGAATGCACCGGTTGATCTAATGATTTTTCTTCAGATCATACTCTCCTAGCCCCTAGCCTGATGACTGCACGAGAAGATGCTTCAAACTTTACCTTTTCGATGATTTGTTGTATGTAAGTGTTTCTTCCCAAATCTAGTCTTCCCCTCTTTGGGGCTCTCGCTCCGCCCCTCTTATTTGATTCTCTGTTCATACAAAAATTAATGTAGAAAATATATGCATGAGCCTACAACACTTCGATCCTGAAGTAAGGTGTCGAAGGACCATTCCTTTCCCAAGACAAAAGGATTTAGAAAGAAGAAAAACAACAAGACAGAGACTAGAGTTTCAAACCCAGAGTAGGGCGTCAAAAGGCTCCTCCCTCCCCAAGACAAGAAGTTGGCCCAAAACTCAAAATAAAAGCAAAAAAAAACAACCAAAAATCAAAACCTACGCTCAGGACCTGAAGTAGAGTGACAAAACACGTTCTCTCCCCAGGACGAGAGGTCGACCCTCTGGTTTCCTCGATCGTTGCTTGCACCTTGTAGCCTCCCCGGAAACGGCGCCAAAATGTTGGTGTTCAAGCTGGTATGATATATCCACCCTAATTAGACATTAATATTATCAATCCGGGAGTGTATCCTTTCAGGGCTACGCGCAAGGTATATGTAGGAACAAACACTCGATCCGTTCAACTGAGGGTTTACAATCAAAACTCAAATAATTTTCGTGAAGTAACTAATACAGAAAATTCAAAAATCTGAATCAGCAAGAGATAAAATAACAACCATAGCACAACAGAAATAAATCCACACACATACACAGACGCAACACCTAATCAGAAGAGCGGGCCCAGCTCTCTGATCAGGGCTAAATTAACTGCAAAATGCTTTAGAGCAGTAAAACCAGATGTATTTTATTGATATATGAAATTTGATTACAACCTTCTCTTCGGAACCCCGAATTACAGGAACAATGTCCATTTTATACACAATACAAGGGAATAATATATTTCCCTGAAACATGAAAATTGTGTGTTAAAAAATGGACTCTGGTTTAAATGGCACGAACAACAAATATTCTGAATGGAGCAAAGGGCCGAGAATATGCCCAGGAAGTCATAGTCCAACTGCTCATTCTCCCTTTAGCTTTCCATTACCAATTCTTGCTGCGATATGCTGGAGCGAGGGTTCTTATCTTCATTCTGCAGCCAAACACAAACCTTAGTGCCAAAATTAGGTAAAACCTTGTGATTTTACTTCATTAATCAAAATATCGCAATCAGACAAGTCAGGGTATTTACCTCAGAAGTTTATCATAAAAAATGTGGGTAAATTAATAAAAAAGCGGTAAAAAACAATGAAAAAAGTGGTCAAAGAAATAGCCGAATTCGGTGCCCAACACTGAGGAGCAATGAAAGAAACAAATAAGGGAGGAACAGAAGTAGAAGCAGGCAGAAGAAGCCCATAGGGAAAAGGAGGAAGAAAAACACAAGAGGAAAGAAGAGGAAGAGCGGAAGGAGGCTGAGAAAAAGTTAAAAGAAGAATAGGAAAAAGAAGAGGCTGAGGAGAGAAAGAAGGAAGAAGAAAGCCATAAATCATGGGAAGATTCTAAAGAAGCAGGGGGAAGCAAGACACCGCTGCAAGAGACAGGAGAACAGAAAAAGCTACCTGACATTGATGTACCTCAGACAACCCCTATGACAAGTGTGCACTTTCCTCTCTCAAACCTTGGTACCTAGAAGGAACAAAGATGAGGTCCTGGATCTAACAAGGCTGACCTACGACCAGTTCACACACAAGATCAGGCAAAAGAAAATAAAATGCCTCGCGTGGAACCCAACCGCACCTCTCATTGTCACCACAGAAAAGGACATAGTCTTGGACACCAGGACTAATCCGACTATGATCGCATCAGTAGGTACCACCTTTGCAGTAGCCACAGAATAAAATGTTAGCAAAATGAGCAGAGAGATTCTGTCTCTACAAAACAGGCTACATATTTCTGAGCAGAAGGCAGCTTAGTCGAAACAAGATAAGAAGGTGTTGGAGGAAGAAATCCAAAATCTTCATCTCACAACCACCCAAACCAATGAAGTGCCACTTACCATTCAAAGGGAGCTGGTCACTCTGGAAGCCACCATAAAGCAATTGTACAAGGAGATGTTTACAATAAAACAGACAATCGCATCACTACTGAAAGCACAAGCAGAAACCAAAAGGAGAACTGCACAACTAAAGGAGGCCTCCACTGCTTTGGACAACATGCTATAATGGTCAAACATATATCCAAATTCCCTTGACACCCTGCCTAGGAAGGATTGGATTTGCACCCAGAATGAAAAAGCTCAGATCCGAATGAAGATACACTCCAAAGATAAACTGGTCAAGGATGTAGAGAAAGTGATGTCCACATATGAACATCTGATTAGTGGCATCGATTCAATGGCCAAATTATACCACATTCCTTCTTTGCGTGCATTGGACACTAAAAAAGTAAGAGAATAGGTTTCCCAGGACATTCAAGAATTCCTACAACCCATAAGGCAAGAAATTTCTTTCCAAGATCTTTCGGCATCACAGGAAAATATTATTTAGTTCATCGTTACACCAGTCTGGATCTACACCAAGCTGGATTCTCTATCCAATCAGATCACGGTAAAGAGGTGCATTTTGGTCCCAAATGCTCTTGAGTGTTTTCATAGATTAACGGAATATAATCCCCAGGTCACTCTAGTTGTTTCAAATTATCAAGGATGGAAAAAGTACCTTAAAGAGCAGCAACAGATAGATGTACCATATCTCTCAATCACCCAATTGCTTCCTTGACCAAGGAAATGGCATAGGTCATAGGCCGCATTCGGAGCTGGGTCGCAAGTCACAAATGCCTCCTAGGTCATAGAGCATGCCAACAGTCAGGAATGTGAAGGGTCAGGGACACCCAAGGGTCAATTTTGTTCTATAAGTACTCCCTCTGGGGAATTGTAAAGGATCTTTTTTTTGGACTCCAAAAGGAGTAGAGAGGATTTTATAGCATTGAATGCATATTTCCGTGAATGAATACACACATGTTTTTTTATTCCACTACTGGATTTGATGAGGACTCATGTGCATTAACATTATGAATATTATGTCTCATGTATTGGCTATCTTTTTATGATTGACTAATCTGCATTTTTCTGCTCTTTTCATTTATATGTTTAAGCTCACTTGATGTGTTGATGGTATGGGGATATTCAATTGAGAGATGTTGGAAACTTCGTTATTAACATTATCTCCTCTTTCAGAAAATTCTTAAGGAATTAAAGGGCGTTTTTACCATAGAGAACTATTTCCTTTGTGGTTTAAACAACTTTTACAAGCATGACCCTAATGATGTGCTGCTAACTACATTGTCCTTTGGTTGCATGCTTTAATTCACTTTGCTATTTGTAATGTTTTATTTTCATTAAGACTTATCAACCATTTTTCTTGTATTGTTCGAGTAACCATGTATTAATAGGTCTACAAGGCTCATTCTTTGTCCGAGAAAAGGAATATTCAGTGGTATCCAGACCCACACCCTGGACGGGATCCCTATAAAAAACGGTTTAGAGTCTAATTGGGACTTTATACTAGGGATATCCCCTACTGTTGACTGGGAATTTCTTCCCATCAACACATACATGAAAGTAACCGATGGGGTTATTGTTGAGATTCAACAAGATGACGACCTTAGTGAAAATATTCTCCTTCACTAAGTGGGCCCGCAGGCTATTTTTGGCGCAAGTGTAATTTTAGACTATGTATATTTTTAGACATGGTGATCATATTCTAGAAGTTGTAGGATTCTATTTGTGGATGGTTGGTCAAGCTGAAAAAATAGATGAAATTCTATTTTTAGAATATCTGGTGAAGTCTATTTATAGATCATCGATCTAAAAATAGAAGTGTCGATTATTATTAGCTCTTAATAATAATCCGATAATAAACAACAAATTATTCTCTTGGAGCACTTTATTTCAGTGAGAATATTTGGAAAATTAGTGGGCTGAAGGAATTACACAATTCCTAGGGTTTACTGGTGGTTTATGCATGGAGGACTCAGTTAAAACTGAAGTGGAAATGTTATGACAGAGTTGGAAGAGTAGTTCATGGAGTTGTATTCGTTTAGCTCAGTTAGACTTAGTTGAGCTAGTTGTATCTAGTTTAACTTAATGATACACTAGTGAGAGTGGAGTGAATTAATTAGTTAATTAATTCATAAATAATAACGCATTAATCAATTGAACAATACAATAGTTAACTATAGTGCATGGTAGTTCTAGTGGAGACCCAATGGAGAGATAGGTGAAAGTGCAAGATGGACTATTTGTTGTGACTGTAGTGATGCATTTATTGCACCACACACACATTGGAGTTTCCAATGAGGATTGCATAGTCAAGGAAAGGGTAATTCAAATTCATTCAGAGCTATTCTTCAGCATGGATTGCACACTGGAGGCAAGCTAGCAGGAGGGAAGAGATCGGTGCATGGATTTTCAAATTTCTTCTGATTAGTGTGTGACGATTGATTTTATTGAAAGCTTGATGTACTAAGACTTTTATGAGATTGTTACATGATATCCATGATACAAAATATATGATAGTTTGGGTTTTCAGCTTCAAGATTTCTCATTAAACAACTGTGTTATGTGTGATTGTTTTTATTTATGCTTCACAGGTGTTTGTAATTAATTTTCTGCAAAAAATTAACAGTGGAATGATTCTGTATTTTGCAAGAAGTTAAATATTGTGGGATCAGGGGAATATAGATGTATGCATGCTTAGTGTATACTAATTTCTACATGGTATCATAGAAGTGTTAATTCCTGAAGATTGCAATTGTGAAGAATTCTTGAGTTTGTGCCAGTGGACAATTCGAATTTGCTGCAGAAAATTCTTGGTGCAGAAGTTAAGTATACATTGAAATGTCTTTCAATGGGTTGCAACTGGAGTATGCCCTTGATGGGATATCGAATTAAATAACCTGGAAGGATAGGATGGATGCAGTGCTGGAGGATAATGGACTGAAGGAGTTCATAGATAGTGAATTTCCTAAGTCGAGATCTAGTGATGCTGCATTACTTGATGCATGGAAAAACAAGGTATCAAAGACAAGAAGAATTATTTTGGAATGTGTGAAGGACCATATTGTGTCCAGCCTTCATGGGAAAGCCACTCCATTCTTAATGTGGAAGGCTTTGACATATTTATTCCAAAGCATAAGCGACCAAAGTAAGTTGGCGCTGAAAGACAAGCTCAGAAAAATAAAAATGGAGAAGGGCGACAATATTCCAAAATATCTCATAAAGTTTGTCCACTGTAGGGATGAAATGGGAAGTGTGCGGATTACTATTGATGATTAAGACTTGGTGAGCTTGGCTCTCCTTGGGCTTTCACAGAATTGGCATAGCTACGAAGACTCTGTCAATGGACGAGAGAAACAGCCGAGATGGGAGCAACTTTGGTCGGATCTTGTGCAAGAGGAGATAAGGCATGGTACCAGGGATGGCTCTTCATCGAAGAATGAAGATGAAGAGAATCGCACTTTGGATACAAAATAAAGGGAAGGGAAGGGGAAGAAATTTCCTTCAAAATACAAAGCTAAAGGCAAGAAGAAGGATTTGTCAAAATTGAAATGTTTTCAATGTCATGAACATGGGAATTTCACCACTAACTGCCCACAGAAGAAGAAGAACAAGAAGGCTACTGGAGCTGCAGCTGGAGAGGCCTTAGCCTCAAAATTTTAACTTGATTTCTCTTTGATCACATGCTTGGTTTCAAGCTATATGGGATCGATGTGGTATCTTGATAGTGGTGCGTCTTTCCATATGACGGGAGACAAGGAGTCGTTTAGTGACTAGGAGGAGAAGGACCTCTAGATGCATATAGAGATGGGAGATGATGGTCGATACAATGCGACCGAAATTAGGACCATTACCTTTGAGAGGGAGTGTTTGGTCAATTTAGTGTGTCCTAAATTGCTAACATAAATTATCAACCAGGGATTCGTAAGCTGACGAAGTGTGGCGCACTATATGTGCAAGATAACCTATCTCTTACTTTTTGTCGTTTTTGGATTTTTATGAAATTCTAAAATAAAAACAAGTATGGTTATAATTTTTCAAGGAAATGATATCCTCTATAATGATTTACCAACTTGAAACTTAAAAAGGAATTTGAAACATACAATGACAAAACTTGAAAGGAAATGAAAATGTGCTGCTGAAATGAAAATGTGTTGCTAGTCTAATAAATCAAACAGTGAACTATTGAGCATGAAAACCAAACTATCCTTGATGCTGTCTAAACACAAAAGAAACTATGCTGAAATAAATCCAAAAGTTGCAACAGAGTAAATCTAAATCAAATTACATCAACTTATCTTCTGATCCCTCATCATTAGTCCAGCTATGATTTTCGGAGGTAACCATAAACAACTTGAGTAACCTGATATCTAACCTATACAGAAAGTAAACTAATATCAAACTACACATTCATAATTCATCCCCACCACTGGCCCAAATTCTTCAGCTTATAAAATCGAAGATATGAGAAATTAATATTTTAACTTGCAAGAGCAACCAATATTTCAACTATTTCAAACTACACCATAATTCAACCTCACCATCATTCCAAATTGCAGTTTGAGAATCGAAGATGTCATGAGCAATTTAATATATCTAATTTGGTAAAGTAAACTAATATCAAACTATTTCAATCCCTCACCATCACCCAAATTGGTGGGTTTTGAGGTAACTAAAATGACATGAACAATTTGATATATCTAAATCTAACTACCTAAACAAAAGTGCAAGACCTAAATAAAGTGTTAGCATCAAATTGTAAATGTAAACTAAGAAAAGTAAATTAGCAGCAGAATAATATTAATTCCATGTCATTAGTCAAAAAGTTATGCAAATGCCCGGGTTGCCTATTTATAACCTGAAACAAGAACACTGATCAGTTAACAATAACATAAAACATGAAAGATTATGGACAGAAGCAAGATGTAAAGCATGAAAGATTATAAACAGAAATGAAGCATATATACCATGAAAGATGCAATGTATAAACACATGAATGAATTATGACACAATGAGCTTAAAGAAATAAAACAAGAACTATACAATAATGCACAAAACCTCAGCGTGTGCAGGGGCCCTCTACACCAGCCTTGGCAACAGACTTCAAGTACGAATTACGCTTGGAAACAGAGTCTTCTTATATATTAAAATATAGTCATAACAGAAAGGTGATATTACGGCACAGTGGCAACGTAATTACATTACAGAGCTATCTGAAAGCTAATGGAGACTAATAAAAACTAACTCTTATGCGTATGCAAACGCATTATTTAAAACTGAAGGTGATGTAACTAATTTCCTAAAGTTTATGCTGATACAAAACACGTAAACCATTACGTCCAAAGATCTAGGATCATGGCCGTATTGAGGAGTAAATTTATGAGAAGTGGATGCTGGATTTGGCTTATGGAGACGTGTACAAGTGTTGATTTGTCTCCCGCAATTCAGAAATGGCCATAGAAATCTCCACGTGACGAGAAACAGAGTCCTGTCACTGTGGGACTCTACGGTTGACTTCCACTTGGCCACCTTTGACCGCAGCCTCCCTAGATGAATTTTCCTGAGCCAATAGGACACGATCCATGTCCACATCATTCCTGACTTGCCCATGTGGCTCGTTTTACCTTAAGACACCTGTAACATAGAGTTTCACAAAATGGCTGCGGAAAGTTGCAGCAGCTGCGGAAAGTGGCAAGATTCCGCAGCTAAATGAGAAAAATCTAAATCAAACAGCAGACAAAAAAATATAGTTAAAAACCATTTTAGATGCTCTTTTGTAATTAATATACAATGATATTGACAACTTGGGAGGTTCAGGTGAATGAAAAAGGTATAGAAAGGTGTATGGAAAAGATGCAGATTTGAGACTCAACAGGGAGTTCGGTAATCCATTCTTGTTGAAGGATGCTATGCATGTTCCAGTTTTGAAGAAGAACTTGGTCTCGGTCGCAATGTTGGAAGACAAAGGTTATGACGTTGTTTTTAGTGAGGGAAAAGCCTTCCTTCAACATAAAAAAATGGGTCAAACTAAGAAGATAGGTATTCGAGTTAAGAATCTCTAAAAACTAGAGGTAGATGGTTGCGCTGCAATGGTGGGCAAAGCAAAAGAAGTGGTGAGCCGGGATGAGGGCGAATTATGGCACAGGAGATTGGGCCATCTTCACCATGGTGCTTTGAGTATTTTGCAACAGATTTCTACTAGAATTCCCAAGGGTACTCTTGTGCATTCATATCAATGCAAGGGATGTACTATGGGGAATTTTGTGAATACCACCTTTCATGAGAAGGAGAACCGTGCTTCGGTGATCCTGGAGAGAATTCACACAGACGTGTGTGGACCTTTCTTGGTTGCTTCAACAACAAAACACAGGTATTATGTTATATAAATTATATTTTCTGATGACTATTCTCGTAGATGCTAGATCTTCTTCATGCAGAAGAAGAGTGAAACGTTCTCAAAGTTCTGTGAGTTTAAAGCATTGGTGGAGAAGGAGTCAAGGAAGCAAGTGAAAGCTCTAAGGAGAGATAATTGTGGTGAATACATATCGGGCGAATTCAAAGAATTTTGTAGAAAAGAATGAATTTGAAGAGAACTCATAGTGCCTCATAACCCATAGCAGAATGGGGTCATGAAGAGGAAGAACATAATGATCGTGGGTGATGCAGAAGCTATGCTTGAGAGGGAGCTAGACTTGCATGCAGTGAAGGAAATTCTTGTTCCAAAAGATGAGCCTCTGGATGTGGATCAACCACAAGAGGATATTCATGGAGTGGAGGAGTCCACTCATGCATAACCAAACATTATACAAGGCAGAAAGCGTACCACAGAAGCTGAGAGATTGAAGCTTGATGCAGCACAAAATGTAGGAGTCCCTACATCACAATGCAGACAGATACATTCACTTGACCGATTTATTGGATACATGGCTTTGATGAGCAAGTGTATCGTGACAGAGCCATCTTATTTTGAATAAGTAGTGCAAGAGCCCACATGGGTAGATGCCATGGTGGAGGAGTATGACTCCATTGTCAGAAACAGTACTTGCGAGATTGTTCCAAGGCCAATGGGTAAATCAGTTGTAGGATCAAGATGGATCTACAAGGTAAAGCAAGTTGTTGATGGAAGCATCGAGAAGCATAAGGAAAGATTTGTTGCCTGGGGCTTCTCACAGATCAAGGGGATTGATTATGAAGAAACCTTTACACCTGTCGCACGGTATTCTTCCATAAGGACCATCCTTTCTCTCTCAGCGCAGATAGGTTGGCACATTCATCATATGGATGTGAAGACTGCGTTCCTTAATGGGATCACTGAGGAAGAGATGTACATTGAGCAACTTGAAGGATTTGAGATCTACAACAATGAGTCGCATGTGTGCAGGCTCAAAATAGCACTATATGGGCTGAAGCAAGCACCACATGCTTGGTTCACATGGATCAACAACTATTTCACTGGACTTGGCTTCACCAAGAATGAGGCAGATGCAAACCTGTACCAAATTGTGGAGGAGGGTAAGCTTTTAATCATTTTTCTTTATGTTGATAATTTAATACTAATGGGTGATGAGCAGTGGATACACTCATGCAAGGAAAATCTTGCAAAGGAGTTTGAGATGAAGGATTTGGGCCTCCTTCATTATTTCCTTGGATTGGAAATATGGTAGTGGGAAGGTCAACTGTTTGTGTCTCAAGGCAAGTATGCCTGGGAGATACTAGAGAAGTTTCACATGCAAGGTTGCAAGCCTATTGATACTCCTCTTCCAGGAAATTGGAAGAAAGAGGATGATACATCAGCAGAGGTAGTGGATGCCACTGTTTATCGATAGTTAGTGGGTTCACTCATATATTTAGTTAATACAAGACCGGACATATGCTATGCGGTGAAATAGATTTCACAAGCAATGGTTAAGCCTACCAATCTCTTTTGGAAGGTAGGCAAGCATGTTCTAAGATATCTCAGGGGCACATATTAGTATGGCTTATGGCACAGATAGACAGATAAGGTGAAGTTGCATGGCTTCACAGATGTAGATTGGGCAGGCAGCCCAACAGACAAAAAGATCACATCAGGAGGGATTTTTAGTATCAGATCTACGACAGTTTCTTGGTACAGCAGGAAAAAAATATCTATGGTACTCAGTTCAGCGAAAGCAAAATACATGGCAGCAAGTCAAGCTACATGTGAGGCTATCTAGATGAGGAAGATCCTGGTTGGTTTGTTCGGTTCACATTTAGATCCTACAGTGATACATTGTGATAATCAGAGTCACATTAAACACTTGATTAATCCTGTGTTTCATGATATATCTAAACATATTGATATCTGGTATCATCATATTAGAGATTGTGTGCAGCGGAAGATCATGTTGCTTCAGTACATTCCTACGAAAGATCAGGATGTAGATATTCTGACGATGGTGCTCACCAAGAGAAAATTTGAATACCATAGAGGCAGGATTGGGGTGAAGGATAATCCCTATCTTGTTGAGAGGGAGTGTTGAGATTCAACAATATGATGAGCTTAGTGAAAAGAGTCACCTTCACTAAGTGGGCCCGCAGGCTATTTTTGGCGCAAGTCTATTTTTAGACATGGTAATCATATTTCAAAAGTTTCAGGATGCTATTTGTGGATGGTTGGTCAAGTTCAAAAGAATAGATGAAATTCTATTTTTAGAATATTGGGCGAAGTCTATTTATAGATCGTCGATCTAAAAATAGAAGTGTTGATTATTATTAGCTCTTAATAATAATATGACAATAAACAACAAATTATTCTCTTGGAGCACTTTATTTCAATGAGCAGATTTGGAAAATCAGTGGGATGAAGGAATTACACAATTCATAGGGTTTAGTGGTGGTTCATGCATAGAGGACCCAGTTAAAACGCAAAGTTATGATAGAGTTGGAAGAGTATTTCATGGAGTTGTATTCATTTGAACTCAGTTAGACTTAGTTGAGCTAGTTGTATCTAGTCTAACTGAATGATACACTAGTGAGAGTGGAGTGAATTAATTAGTTAATTAATTCAAAAATAATAACTCATTAATCAACTAAACAATACAACAGTTAACTACAATGCATCACAGTTCCAGTGGAGACCCAGTGGAGAGATAGGTGAAAGGGTAAGATGGACTACCTGTTGTGACTATAGTGATGCATTTATTGCACCACACACACATTGGAGTTTCCAATGAGGATTGCGCAGTCAAGGCAAGGGTAATTCGAATTCATTCAGAGTTATTCTTTAGCAGGGATTGCACAGTGGAGGCAGGCTAGCAGGAGGGCAGAGATTGGTGCATGGATTTGCAGATTTCTTTTGATTAGTGTGTGACAATTGATTGTACTGAGAGCTTGATGTACTAAGCTTTGTATGAGATTGTTACATGATATCCATGATACATAATATATGATAGTTGGGGTTTTTAGCTTCAGGCTTTCCTGTTAAACAACTATGTTATGTGTGATTGTCTTTATTTATGCTTCACATGTGTTTGTAATTAATTTTCCACAAAAGATTAACAGTGGAATGATTTTGTATTTTGCAAGAAGTTAAATATTGTGAGATCAGGGGAATATGGATGTATGCATGCTTAGTGTATACTAATTTCTACAGTTGTGAATGTTGTCTTTTTCTGATATTATTTGTCTACTGCCACCTAATTATACCCAAAGAATCCATCAACCATGGACATTCTATAAGCTCCTGTCATTTTTTATAAAACATAATCCATTTTTGGTAAATGATAATTATCCTTCAAAGATTCTTTGTTCAGATTCCTTAAATCCACACACAATCTTATCTCTCCATTATTCTTCTTGACAGGAACCAGATTATAAACCCAATCAGAATATCTGAGGGGAACTATGATATTTTCTTGGAGTAACTTCTTTACTTATTTTTCAATGGGCAACAATAATAATGGATTTATTTGTTTGAGTGTATGCTTATGAGGTTTGAATCATTCTTTCAATGGGATCTTGTGTTATGATATCTTTATCATATGTTTTCAGATATTCATATGACCAAGCAAATACATCTATATATTTCTTAAAAATATCAATGTACCTTTCCTTATAATTTTTGGGAACACTTTTGAACAACTTCACCAGTTTTGGTCCATGCTGAGTTCCCATATTATAATCCTGCAATTCCTCCTCCTGGTGAGTTTTCTTTGAATCAACATCAACATAATTTGAATAAAAAAGCCTCTCAAGAGGAACCAAACCTTTAGGAATCACATTATCTTTCAATTCAATAATCTTCTGATTAGCTATTGACTTATTGAGTTTTCTTACCTCTATTTTTGCCGATCTCCTAATCTATTTCAACATTTTCAAAATTTCCAATCATTGTCAAAAACTGATTTATCTGCTCATCATCTTCAAACACCTGCCAATGTTTTATATTATCTGGGATAGAATACCGATGTATAATATCTATATCATACCTTAGCTTTGGATTAATTGGAGGCTTGAATGTATTTGTTGCAACTGCTAATGAATCAGCTAATATATTCTCATCCCTTTGAATAAATTGAATATTGAATTCTTAAAAATAATTCTCAAATATATCCAAAAATTCATTTCTATATGACCTAGATCTTGGATGTTTAGTTTGACAATGATTTTTGATTTGTTTTATAATCAATTCAGAATCACAAAAAATTGAAATACATTGAATTCCCATATTCTTTGCAGTTTGAAGGCTAATGATCAAGGCCTCATACTTAGCAACATTATTTGTTGAATCAAACTCTAATTTGAAATAAAAAGGCAAGAAATTACCTTCTATTGATATTAATAAAAATCCATCTCATATGCCTTAACTGGAAAAGGCACCATCAAAATAAAATTTCCAAATATTTCTTGAGTACATCTCATTATTTACAAGTGCTGAAGAGAGTTGCTTCCCTGTGTCTTCAGAAAATTTTGCATCTTTATGCAGCGTGAAACATGAAATATCTTCCTTTTCCTGACTATAAATAGGGGAGTTACTTGCATCCTTTTTGGTAGTGGTTTTTACAAACCTTGTTTCTCTGTAAAACCTCCTTTCTTCCCCATTAAAGGCAATAATGATAGCATAAGTAAAATATAGCTTGAGAACACCTCCCAAATTTGCTCACCAAGACCTTGACAGAAGCATCCCAAACCTGGCTGTAATGTTAGCAACAACTACATCCATAACAATTCTCTTTGATGCAATTTGTGCCAAAGAAACTACCATGTCTTTAATTAACCCAACACATTTTACCTTCTTGGAGTCGAAGGAATAAAAATCCCTGTAAGGCCTAGTGATTTACAAATTTAATTCCTTCATGACAGACAATGGCATAATATTATGGGAAGCTCTTGAATCCATCATACAATTATGGAGAATAAAATCATAAACCAACAAAGAAATATAAAATGGAGGAACAAAAGAATCTACTTCTTCTACATGAGGGCCAAAGGTGACCACTGGATTCTCTTCCTATAAATTCATAGTGTCACTTATATCTTCATTCTGTGTGAGATTAATAAATTCTGAGATTTCTTTCTTATATATTGGTGTTTTAGTTAATTCTAAAAGAGGTACCTAAATTTTGACCTTCTCCAACTCCTTTGTTAAACTAAAAGGATTAGTTTGTTTAACATGCTTTTCAGGTTCTTCTTCACTTCTTCTAGAATTTGAAACATGCTCAGGTACATGAACAACTTTCTCCAAATATTAGTATTATTTGATTTTTTCTGGGAAGATTCACCCTGTTTCATTTCTATTCTGTTAACTGTTTTTTTAGGTTGCTTCTGATTATTCACTTGTTTTACAGGGTCCTGTTGTTGTGGAGTCGCCATTAGAGGAGGGACATAATATTGTTGTTCACCCTTACTGTATTGCACCCTAGATATCTTCCTTTATCTCAGATTATACTTCTTATGTAACTCAGATTTCATGAAATATGTGAATTGTTTACCATATTCATTTAATTAATCTTCATCAAAAGACGCTTTAGCCTCAAGCATATTCTTCTTCACAATTATTCTCTTCATCATCCTCTCTAATATATACAGAAGATATTTGATATTCTTGTCCCTACTGATTCTACATGTCCAGCTTCCAAATATAATGGTGCCTAGACTTGATCTTGATCCTTTCTTTCCCTCTGCAATATTTGCAAGGGTTATTTTCTGAATTGAGGGTTAAAACCTCTATTTTGATTTGGCTGGGCTTGTCTTTGGGAGTTTTTATTTTCCAATTCCATCTTGACTAATTGATGGAGGAGCATCCAGATTTAGCCACCAATGTGATTGTGTGTTCACAGGTTGTGGCTAACAAGAGGTGGAGAAACATTGTTTATTAATATTTTATTTATTTTTAATTGTGAGCAGTTAGTCTGCTTTTATTTCCTAACTTAAGTAGGAATAAAATAGTAACTGGTTCTCCCTGCGAGGAAATTAAGCCAAGTAGGTTAGAGCATTTAGATAGGATAGAAATTGTTTGTTAGAGTGGTCTAGCAAAAAGAAAATAAAAGACAAAGTGAACTGCTTCATATATATATATATATATATATATATATATATATATATATATATACACACACACACTACAAGGAAAAGACCCTCTAGCAAATTTTTTTGAGGAACCCCTTATAAAAATACCCCATACATCCATTTCTAGAGGAGGTTACTAGAGGAGGTTTGCGGGCGGAGGGTTTTTTAGATGTTTTTCGCTTGGTGCGCTTATCATTCAACATCGCACCAGTTCTCCTTACAAGAAAAAGCACCCGTGCACACAAAACATTGGCACACCGGACACTATGCATTTCGTACACACCCGCCCAGTGCATCATATTACTGTAGAGCATCGATGCTTCACAACTATTCTGCGCCGGTGCATCATAAAACACCGCGCCAAAATTGAAATCGCCCGATGCGGTATTAAGAAACTGCACCGATGCATTATAAAACAATGCGCAAAAATAGAAACCGACCCATGCATTCGTAAGAAACATCTCCGGTGCACCTATAAACCATGTGCACCAGAAAAGGGTTAAATAGAAAAAAAAATTACAGCAAAAAAAACTGGATTTTTCACTTTTTTTAGTGCTCTAGAGCTCTCAATTACTGGTGCGCTCTATAAGAGAAAGCACCGATGTGCACAAAAAATTGGCACACCAGACACTGTGTGCTCCATACACACTGGCCCGGTGCATCCTATTACTATAACACACTGGTAATTCACAACTCTTCTGTGCCAGTGCATCATAAAAGACCGCGCCAAAACAGAAATCGCCAAGTGAGATGTTAAGAAACCGCACCGGTGCATCATAAAACACCGCGCTAAAACAAAAACGAACCGGTGTGTTCATATGAAACAACACCAATGCACCTATAAAACACGTGCATTGGAATAGGGTTAAATAAAAAAAAAATAATGACCAAAAACCCGTATTTTTCATTTTTCTGCTCTCAATCACCGATGTGCTCTACAAGAGAAAGCATTCGTCGCACAAAACATTGGCACACCAGACATCATGCGCTTTGTACACACCCGCCTGATGTGTCCTATTACTGTAAAGCACTGGTACTTCATGACTATTCTACCCCAGTGCATCATAAAACACTGCGCCAAAACAGAAATAGCTCGGTGTGGTGTTAAGGAACCACCCCAGTGCATCATAAAACAACACGCTAAATTTGAAACCGCCCAGTGCTATCTTAAGAAACTGCACCAGTGCACCTATAAAACCCCGCGCACTGGAACAAGGTTAAATAAAAAAAATTACGGCTAAAAAATCACATTTTTCACTTTTCTCAGTGTTCCAAAGCTATCAAGCACCGATGCAATTTCTCCTTCTTTGAGCCGCCCTGACATCGGTGCTCCCATTTCACCCATTGCATGCACTACTGCTATGCATTGGCCACCAATCTCCAGCTTGCATTTTGCAAAACGTTGGGAAAAATCTCTTTTGAAAATTCTACAGCCAATATCCCTCCTCAATGGCGAAATGTACAGGTATTTTTCTAGTTTTTACATAATTAAGCTTTCTAGCGTATTAGAATTTGAAATAACCTTAAAATTAACCATTAAAAAAGAATTTTGTTTTTGTCACGTGATGCATAAAAGCCGTCAGGCTCAGACCGGTAAGCAGTGCTGGTTATAAAATTTACATGCCGCACCGCAACTGGTGCTAACGATATCCGCACCATGTCCGGGGTGGTACCAAAAGGCGACTCGCATTGTTTTAAAATTTAAAAAAAAGTGCAGTGCGGTCATTTAGCCAGTCGCACCATTGACTATGGAAATAGAAACGCGGTGCATTGACGGAAATATCTTCCCCGATGTTTGTTAGTGCACCGCATTTGGCATTCCGACAGGGTCAACGGTGCGGCTGGGTAAAAGACCGCACAGTTGAATATGTAATTTATCAAGAAGTTAGTGTGCTAACACGACTATATGCATCAGGGCGTATATTTTAGTCAGCGCACCACTCTTCTGACACCATATATAGTTAACAGTGCTTGAAAAATTTTCAGGTGCACTGCATACAGTGCATTTTATGTCATCTGGGGCAGCGCCTCCAGTGCGCTACAAACAAAAGCCATACCAGAACTGGTGCATGACTGTTTTTGTGGTGCACCGACTGGTGTGTTTTTTTTTTCCAAAAAAAGTATATATGTATATTCCTAAGTACATGTCTAATTTAATTAAAAAAAAAGATTTAATATGTCAATGATTTAGAGAGAATAGGAGGAACAACAACAACAACAGGTGGAGCAGTATGTAATGCTTCGCCAGTGGGAGGCACAAGAGAGGGAGAGAGATGCGTACCCTTGCCCTATTACAGTAGATACCCAGGGGCTCCTAAGGTAGGTAGGCCTCCTCAAGTTATATGAGGAGGATACTTCCCTAAAGGCCTATAGTGTGTTTTTGAGACATCTTATCCGCAGGTGGAATGCCCACCAATAGGCTTTCCAGGTTGGTCCTGACCAGTGGTACACACCCACTAAGGAGGTTATATATTTAATTACAAGGCTATTGAGGAGAGGGATGGATTTTCCCTCATTCCCAGAGGTTCAAATTGGTTGTGTGGTAGGGAGTCAATTAGTTTACTCCTAGAGATACATTGGAGCAGATGTATCATCTCCTTCAGAGTTTCAGGTCCCTGGAGGTCAGTTGCGTATTTTTGCATTTGGTAGACAGGACGTGCAGTGCATATCACTGCTCATTTAGACCATTTCACACAACACCAGTGATGCGAAACACATTAGTTTCCCGCTTCTATATTATTTTTATTCTTTAGTACAGGAGCCATGACTTGTCAGGTGGTCTGCCATTTTTTTGCGGCAGTTTTTTACGGCCTTAGATAGATGTCTTGCTCATGCACAAGGGAGGGTCAACTTCCCTTTTGCTTCAGAGACCTTTTGTTTATTTTTTGAGAGGTTTCCAAATATGAGGCCTACTTTTATTCGGCAGCCTCGTAGGCTGATGTTGGAGGCACGGATGCACATGTGGGGCCAGATGATGTCCAAGAGGGGAGAGACTATGTTTCCAGCCAGGATGTCACATGATGCACTGGACTTACTAGCCAGTGTTTATGAGGTGCATCCCTTCATTATGGTCCCCTATCCTTATTCTAGATTGGATTGGTGAGGGTGTTCCAACATCCTCTTCACATATGATGAGCGGCCAGATGATAGAGGTAATATTACTGTTTTATTTATATTTATTCTAACATGTTCTTTAACTTGTTTTTATTAAATTGTGTCATTAGTCTAATTATTTTTGTGTACTTGTATATATTTTGCAGACATTGGCTCTTTTGATGGTGAGGAGATGTTGGCACCACCACATGATCCAGGTGTGGAACCTGATGACGATCAGGGAATACCAGATGCCCAGGATCATCAAGAGGCCAATGCAGAGAGACATGCTCCTTCTAGTGCACCGGTACCACCTTTTCCTAGGCGTGGTCGACCTAATAATAGATATAGGATGGAGTTGGGAGACCAACTCAGCGCATTTATTATTGAGGCAGGCATGAGGACTGCTCATTACAGAGACATATAGGCCAATGATAGGCTATTACAAATGTGGAGAGGCATGCCACGTGACATGTACAACCTGATTCAGAATGTCGTAGGAGCTACGATAGATGTTACGAGACTGAGAAGGAATGTTGCACGTTATAGGCATGGTCAAGCCACAGCATGTGATGGATAGTCTGCGAGCAACGACTCATCATATCATGATATTTCACCTCGCAACGCACCAAATGAACATGAGGCTCCACTAGCATCTAGCAGTCATCATGGAGATGAGTCTGGACCATCAGCCACGTCCAGTCAACAACCTGCAGCATCCATCAGAACTAGTCATGATCATGAGCAGGCTGGAGCATCGATTATTGAGGCTCCACCATTGACTGAGCAGGCCTCCACTAGTACTACTTATATTGATGTTGTACTACCACCAGCTGATCCACCCATCAGTACTAGTCATGATCATGAGCAGGCTTGACCATCGAACATCGAGGCTGCACCATTGACTAAGTAGGCATCCACTAGTACTGCTATTGATGTTGTACTAACACTAGCTGATCCATGACATTTATATTACAGTTGTATATTTTTAACATTATTTAGTTATATATATATATATATATATGGTCCATGTATTTTATGTTCATGGTGCAGTTACACTTAATTTACATGTTGGTGATCATCATGATGTGTATATTGTTAGGTTATGTTAGATATGTTCATTTAATGTTTAGCTTGTAGATAGATGTGTATGTGATAACATGAGTTATTTGACATGAGATGTATATTTATTGTTAGTGTTTTGATGATGTTAATATATAATGCTAATTTGATGTTTGAATGAGTTTTATAGTTGAATATGATGTTTGTATGATGGTTATCACGATCATGATGTTTATTAATTAATTTAATATTAAATGACCATGATATTTATTAAATATTATGTCGTGATTGTAATTTAAATTTAAATTTTAATTGTATGTAAAATTGTAAAATTGTATTTGTATTTGTAATTTTAATTTTAATTGTATATATGACAAATTGTAAAATTCTAATCCTAATTCTAATTGTATGTAAAATTCTAAAATTGAAATTGAATTTAGCATCATTAAATAAACAATTTAGCATTAAATATTAATTTTCAAGAATTTTTTTTTGCAGAAAAGAAAAGAAAATGGAACCCATTCAACACATAAAACAGGACGACAAGGAAGAAAAGGGTTGATATCTAAGTTTGTGAGTAATTGTTACTTCCTTATAACATCTTAACTAGATTTCATTTTTGTATTTTTTAAGTTGTTTTACAAAAATCATCATTGAATGTCTTCAAACAGGTGCTAACATACAAAGAAGAACCATCAGATGAATTGATTGAAATTGGGTTAAATATGGGTTGTGAGTATATGTTGGCATATCAGAAAATAATTGTGGAATTTGTAAGCATCTACTGATCTTGTTTACTTAGCTCCGTATATAATTAATAGAACAAAAAAATATTTTATATTAAATATATGATTTGTTATGGGGTATAAAACTTGTAGGAAACAAAGTATGGAATTGCGCCAATAGATGAAATTTTGAAAGATGGCATGGTACATGGTTTTGAAAGAATGTGTGTAGTTTATGAGTCAATTGTTGCTATGGTACGTCATTTTTCTTTTCGATTTACATTGATGTATATTATTTAATATTTCAATTTTCATTATTCTCACCAATGTATATACACTCATTTCAGTTTATTTTTATGTTTGTAGATAGAAGGTGAAGAAGAAGAAAACAATCAACACCATGAAAAAAACATTCCTGAAAATAACCCAAGTCATGGAAGTAGCTCTAGCAGTGACAGCAGTTCAAGTGAAGAATGATGATCACTATGTTTGGATATCAAAGCAAGGCGTTGTATTTTTTGAAATATGTTTGTGAAATCAGACATTTTGTTTAATGTAATGGACATAGTGTCCCAATTGAAAGACAAATATTGTCTTATATATGTGTGTGTGTGTGTGTTTTAATTTATTCTATTGCATTCTCTATTATTGCTATTGCGTTCTCCATTGTCATTCTCAAATGCACTAATAAAAAATTTGATTCATATGAATATTGTTATAAGAAATATATGTGTCAACTTTTGATGAATAATGAATTTTTAAAAACCACAATAATTATGATATGATATAACAAATTAATCCAAACATCACATTCGAATGCATTAATAAAAATTTAATTAATATGAATATTGTTATAAGATGTGTTGACTTTTGATGAATAATGAATTTAAAACAATCACAATAGTTGCACTATCACAGGTCGATGTTTCTAAAAAATACAAAATGAAAACCAATGCGTGTCAGTTACTGTACATCGGTGCATTTGTATTCTCAAGCGTACCGGTGCGTTTCTATGACCTATGGGCACCACACAAATACCAAAACCAATTAAAAATATCGGTGTGTTTGTGCGCTGTGTTTATGTGTATATATGCACTGGTGCCCTTGTATGACCTATGGGCACCGCATAAATATCGATACCAATTATAAATCTCAGTGTGTTTGTGTGATACTATGCACTAGGGAATTTATGTGTCTATAAGCACCAGTGAATTTGTATGACCTATGGGCGCCACATGATTACCGATACCAATTATAAATCTCAGTGCATTTGTGTGATACTAAGCACCGATGCATTTCTATAAGTCTAGCATTTGTGCGTTGATACGACCTATGGGCACCGCACAAATCCCAAGACCAATTAGAACAGCCTATGTGTTGTGTCACCAATAGTAAGCCTGGTATGGTTTTATACCTTAACGGCCCAGTGCATTCTCCTTCGACTGCCTCGGGGCACCTTCTAAATATATGCACTGATGCATTATAGCTAGAGTAGCGCACAGATGAAAAAAAACATTCGTAAGAACCTCTGACTGCCCATTTTTTTTAGTTGTGTTGAATTTCTGTTAAAAGCTCCATCGAAACCTCTGTAACCATAAACGGATGTTGTAGCAAATGTTTTTTTGACAATTTTGGCCAATTTTATGACACTAAAAACCTCCTTTATAACCTCCGCTAGAGAGTCTTTTCCTTCTAGTGATACAAGCATGAATAGGTGTGAGAGAAAAGGTGTGGAATAGGTGTGAGAGAAGAGTGAGAGAGGAGTGAACAAAGAGAAAAATTAATGTAAAATTCAGCCATTAAATGGCTAAACTCTATATATTTCCATTGGTTTAATTCCAAGTGTGTCATGTTTTAAGTCGACTGTCTATGTTAAATTGTCATTCATTTATTTCTCTGTTAAGTTTGGGATATCACATTGGGTACAACGGGGTTCTCTGTAAAAGGTTTATGCGAATTTATTTTATGTGAGCCAAGCTTTGAAGTTGTGCATCGGCCATCGCACAATGCATCCAGAGAAAGATCAAATCGCACCTGGAGTGATTTCACAAATCGCTAATTTTAGAGTTTAGTATTAAGTCATCGCAATGGTAAGTTGTTTTCATTGCGATGCGATGTGATAGCAAATCACATGGAATAGGGAGTACATATTTTGGTAAAAATTAAAATGTGTGAAGTGTGAAATCGTGAAATCAAAAAGATTGTTAAATTAAGAAAAGTGCGAAATTGTGGGGATGTAAATTATATTTTTTGCGAAGTGCGATCGTTTGTGATTGGTTGTCGTTGTTTTGGGCCCATAAACCACAGTTACACGTGTGTATTTTGATATTTTCAGTTTTTCTATATCATTTGGTATTAAAGCAGACGTTGAGTTCTATTCTCAAATATTGCCGCAAATATACCACCCATGAGAGAAGCCAACATAGGTCAGGGAAGACCAGAAGTTAATGCATTTTTTCTAGAAGAGATTTGACACCTTCGTACAAGAATGGAGATACTAGAGACTGCTCAGAGGAGAGCACGTGATGAAGGAGATGTCAAGGAATAGAGGAAGAAGAGGCGGTAGAATACGAGACAGCTAAAGTTCTCAAGATATTAGCAAAGGTTAGTGGGAAACCAAGGATGGAGATTCCTTCATATGAAGGGAACTTTAATGTGGATGAGATGATGGACTGTATTAGTTCAGTGGAAAATTATTTTGACTTGGAAGAGGTCGAAGATAAGAAGAAGGTAAATTATGCAGCTACCAAGTTGAAGGGCTATGCATCTATTTGGTGGGATGAACTATAGACATCCAGAGTTAGAAAGGGAAATAATATGATCAAGCAATGGAATAAAATGATAAGAAAGTTGAAGAATAAGTTTATTCCAAAGGACTATAAATTGAATATTTTCAAACAATTGCAGAATTTGAGGAAGAAAGGAATGATTGTCAACGAGTATATAGAGGATTTTTACAAGCTGAGCATTATAGCATGACATGCTGAAGATGATATGGAGAAAGTAGCCAGATACATCAATGGTTTAAGGTATGACATATAGGATGAAATAATTTTGTTAAGTCTGAAGATGATTGAGGATGCCTAGCAAGCAGCATTGAAAGCAGAGGAGAAAATGTTGAGGAAACAAAGTCAGAGGAATAGAGGTAAAATTCCAGCAAGAGGAAGAGGAACTTTTAGATCAAGATTTCAGTGCTCTTAGAATGAAGCAGGAGGTTAGAGTAGTAGATTGTCGCGGAGAGGAGACTTTGGTAGTGGGAGATCTGCACCCAGAGGTAGAGGTCGAGGAAGATAAATTCGTTGTTACACGTGTGGAGAATGGGCACACGGATCATGGGAATCTCCTCATAACAAACCAAGAAATCAGCAGAATGTGAATGTAGTTGAAGCAAAGGAAAAAAATCCTCAGGTCATAGGAAAAGAAGAACCATCTGAGGTAGGAGAATATTTATTGCTCAAAATAATATTTCTTAAGGCAGAGAAGGAAACAGATGAGCTAGCACAAAGGAAGATTTTATTCAGGACTGTATGCAAGTGTAAAAAAAATTGCTGCAAAGTTGTGATTGATAGTGGAAGCACTGATAATCCTATTTCCACAGAGATGGTTGAGAAATTGGGGCTAATTAAAATGGTACACCCTACTCCCTACATAGTGTCATGGCTACAGAAGGGACATCGGATTTTGGTGACATAACAGTGTAAAGAAGATATACAGATCAATACATATAAGGATTTCATACTATGTGATGTGATGCCAATGGACGTGTGCCATGTATTACTGGGAAAGCATTGGCAATTTGACTGAAAAGCCATTCATGATAGCAAAAGGAATACCTGCACTATAGAGAATGATGGAAAGAAGCACACATTGCTACCTTTGAAGCATGAAGTAGACAAATGAGAAGCTAGTAATAATGTTATGTTGATTAGTGGAAAGGAATTGTTGCAAGAAGTCAAGAAGGAAAAATAAATGCATTTTGTTGTTGTGGGTAAACCCAAGGTAATCCTAACTTCTACTAATTTAGAAAATCTTCCTATGGAAATTAAAAACCGATTAGATGATTATGCTGATATAGTTTTTGATGAATTACCAATTAAATTTCCACCAATCAAAAGTATCATTCATCACATAGATTTAATACCTGGTATAAGTTTATGAAAAAAAAAGTAGCTTATAAAATTACCCCTCGGGAGAATGAAGAAGTTGGAAGATAGGTACAGGAGTTGTTAGATAAAGGATTGATCAAAGAAAGTCTTAGTCCATGTGCATTACCAGCCATGATTAGTCCAAAGAAAGGAGGTGATTGGTGCATGTTTACTAATTCTAGAGCCATAAACAAGATCACTATCAGGTATAGATTTCTATTTACACACATAGAAGATTTGCTGGATGTTTTAAGTGGGTCAAAGTATTTTACTAAAATAGATTTGAAGAGTGGATACCATAAAATAAGGAGTATAGAAGGAGATGAATGGAAGACTACATTTAAGACCAACAATGGATTGTATGAGTGGTTAGTGATGCCCTTTGGGCTCACTAAAGCCCCAAGCACATTTATGAGACTAATGAACGAGCTCTTGAAAGAGTATGAAGGTAAATTTGTGATAGTCTATCTTGATGACATTCTGATTTTCAGTCAGAGTAAGGAGGAGAATTTGGAGCATGTCAAGATAGTGTTAATTACTTTGAAAAAGGAGAATTTTCTCATAAATTTGAATAAGTGTAGTTCTATGAAGAAGGAGCTCATTTACTTGGGATTTATAGTCTCAAAAGAAGGCTTGAAGATGGACCCAGAAAATATCCAAGTAATAATGGATTGGCCAACTCTGAGAAGTATATTTGAGGTAAGGAGTTTTCATGGTCTTGCAAGTTTTTATAGAAATATTATAATATATTTTAGTCACATCTCTCCACCAATAATTGAAACAACAAATGAGAGAAACCAGACATTTAAATGGACATAAACAACAGATTAGATTTTTGATTTGTTGAAAAAGAAGATCACTGAAAGACCTTTTTTGTCCTTTCCAAATTTTGATAACATATTCCAAGTTGAGATTGATGCTACTGGGATAGCAATTGGAGCTGTCTTGAGTCAATAGTAAATACCGATAAATTATTTTAGTGAAAAGTTAAATGAGGCTAAGAGGAATTATTCATCCTATGATAAGGAATTCTATGCTATTGTGTAGGTTTTGAAGATATGGAGGCATTATTTGTTATCCAAATAATTTGTGTTGTATTCAAATAACCATGCACTATAGTTCATAAATAATCAGCCAAAGTTGAACCAAAAGCATGCTAAGTGGGTAGAGTTTTTACAGATTTTTACCTTTTTAATCAAACATACAAGTGGTAAGTCAAATAAATTTGTTAATGCTTTGAGTAGAGTAAATCTGGTTATGAAGGAAATGAAGATTGGCATTTTGGGTTTTGAAGAAATGATTGACATGTATGAGGAAGATAGAGATTTCAAAGAAATATATGCAGTTGTTAAGAATCCATTAATTCATATTAGAAGCTAGTGGTTGGACTACCTAATTCAAGGAGGATTGTTGTTCAAGAATAATAAACTGTGTATACCTAAGTGCTCTATGAGGGAAAATCTAATTAAGGAAAAACACAGTGGAGGGTTGTATGGACACTCTAGACATGATAAAACATTTTCTAAAGTGATAGTTTTTTACTTATTGGCCAAAAATGAAAACTGATATCAAAAAGTTTGTTGAGAAGTGCGAGATTTTTTAACTTGCCAAAGGAAGAAGCCAAAACACTGGATTATATCAACCATTTCCAATACCCAATAGATCTTGGGATGCTATCAGCATGGATTTTGTTTTAGGTTTACCGAAGGCTCAAAGAGGACATGATACTATCTATGTTGTCATAGATAGGTTTTCTAAAATGGCTCATTTAATTTCTTGTAAGAAAACTAGCGATGAAACTCACATTGCTAAATTTTTTTTCTCTAAAGTTATAAGATTACATGGATTGGCTGTGAGTATTGTTTCAGACAGGGATACAAAGTTCATAGGACACTTATAGAGGAATCTATGGAAAAATCTAGGTACAAACCTCAGTTTCAGTTCAACCTATCATCCTCAAACAAATGGACAAACTGAAGTAGTGAATAGGAGTCTGGGAAATATATTAAGGAGTTTGGTTTACAAAAATCCAAAGAAATGGGACTTAGCACTTGCTCAAGCTGAATTTTCCTATAATGATACTCCTAATCGGAGCACTGGAATCAGTCCATTTCAAATTGTTTTTGGGATGTATCCAAGAGAGGTGTATAAACTTAGATATTTGAGCAAACAAGAGACAAGGAGTGCAAAAGCTGAAGAATTTGCAAAACAAATACAAAAGTTGCAAGAAGATGTCAAGCAGAGCTTACATAAAAAACGCAAACGTATAAACAAAGATCTGACATGAAGAGGACTAAAAGGGAGTTTCAAGTAGATTATTCAGTCATGGTTTATCTAAGGAAGGAAAGGTTTCCAATTGGGAATTATTACAAACTGAAAATGAAAAATATAGGGCCATGTAGAATTTTGAGGAATTTTTCCTCAAATTCATATGACATTGAATTTCTAGCAGGAATTGGGATATCACCCATCTTTAATGTTGCAAAATTTCTACCCATACAAAGGAACAGAGGAAGAACTACAAGAATAATCTACATAATAAGAGGACCAAACTTTGAATTGGAAGGAACAAAGGCATAATAAATCAAAGAAAGAAGTGGAAGCCATTCTAGAGAAAAGAGAAACAAAGAAGACCGGAGGGCAAACCTATTATCAGTATCTGGTCAAATGGAAAGGAAAACCAGTGGAAGATGCCAATTGGATGACAACAACAGAGTTACGAAAGTTTAATACATATCCTAAAACATTGATGGATCAATATTTTATTCCCCGGGAGACTGATGCAAGAGCATCCATATTTAGCGAACAATGCGATTGTGTGTTCACATGTTGTGGCTAACAAGAGGTAGAGAAATATTGATTATTAATATTTTATTTAGTTTTAATTCTGAGAAGTTATTTTGTTTTGATTTCCTAACTTAAGAAGGAATAAAATAGCAATTGGTTCTCCCTTCGAGGAAATTAAGCCAAGTAGGTTAGAGCATTTAGAGAGGATATAAATTGTTTCTTAGAGTGGTTTAGAAGAAAGCTAATAAAAGACAAAGAGAACTGCTTCATATATATATATATATATATATATATATATATATATATATATATAATCATGAATAGATGTTAGAGAAAATTTGTGGAATAGGTGCGAGAGAAGAGTGAGAGAGGAGTGAACAGAGAGCAAAGGTAATGTAAAATTCAGCCATTAAAGGGATCAAATCTATATATTTGCATTGATTTAATTCCAAGTGTGTCGTGTTTTAAGTAAGTTGTCTATGTTTAATTGTCATTCTTTTATTTCTATGTTAATTTTGGGATATCACATTGGGTACAGCGAGGTTCCATGTAAAAGGTTTATGTGATCCAAGTTTTGAATTTGTGCATCGGCCATCACACAATGCGCTCGGAGAAGGATTGATTGGTGGAAAAAACAAGCAAAGACAAGTGTGGACCATCCGATCCAACAAGACCAACGACCGAGATCAAAACACACCTAGAGAAATTTCACAAATCGCAAATTTTAGAGTTTAGTATTAAGGCATCGCAACGGCAAGTTGTTTTTGCATCGCAACGGTAAGTTGTTTTTGTTACGATGCGATGTGATCGCAGATCAAATTGAATAGGGAGTACCCATTGTGGTAAAAATTAAAATGTGTGAAGTGTGAAATCGTGAAATCGCAAATATTGTTAAATTAAGAAAAGTGCGAAATTACGGGGAGGTAAATTGTATTTGTTGCGAAGTGCGATCGTTTGTGATTGGTTGTTGTTGTTGTGGACCCATAAAACATAGGTGCTTGTGATCAGAACAGGATCATGGACCAGAATGATAGCTCAAAATTCAAAGTGTTCAGAAGTGTTCTAGACCCGAGTGACCGGATAAATCTCATCTTCCTGATTCAGGCGCTGTGAACGGTTCAAAAAAAAGACACCGTATGAATAAGTTATCGCAGTTTGAAAAGTCGAGTAAACTACAAAAACTAGACTTTGACCAAGTTTGACTTGAAATTTTTGGAAATTAAAAAAACAATATTCGAAGGAATATTCCTAGAATATTCCTCAAAATATTCCCTAGAATATTCCTCAAAATATTACTTGAAATATTCCTCGAAATATTTTGAATGGTCCAATCAGGTTATGACATGTGTCATGGTTTCATTAGTCCGCTAGTTGACTTTTGAATTAATGGGCCAATAGGAGGCCGCCACATGGCAGGCCTAGAGGCTACCACATGGCAAGCCCTAAGGCTGCCACGTGGCCTTGGAACGATTCATTAAAATTGTTTTAGAGCCAACAGGGATCGACCGCATGAATTCTCGCCTGCACGCGCAACAACTTTATCGCTTTCCCTATGTTGTAGTTCTTAACGATATAAGAACTTTGCATATATTTAACGTTGGTTGTTTTTGTGATTGGGTGTTCAGAGGGGCTAGCCCCTCTCCATATGACTGACAGTTCATGACCATAACTCAAAGCTTATCCACAATGGTTAAGTTAAATTCTTGACACGTTCACATTGAAGATGGTTTGTTAGTTATTGTGATGGTTCCGGAACCATTAAACCTGGTAGGATAAAACTGTAAATGAAACTGTTCACATGACCATTTAAAACACGCAGTTTTTGCAACTGTTCAAGCTGACATGTGTGGTTAGAATATTGCGGGCTTGGGGCATGTGCCCATCCCTACCCAAAACATTAAATTCCATGGCCAACTTGGTGGTTTTTAAGGTGGAGGTGCCATTGTTGGCGGAAATCCAATTTTATCTTCAGTTAACTGAAGATACCCACTTTTGGTGGAGCTGATGTAGGGGACACTGGGAAAAAAGTTGTTTTGGCTCTCTCTGGAGCTATATTTTCCCAATTTTGGAGTGCCAATAGTCATTTTCGACTATATCCAACATTCCAGACTCAATGGAGTAGGTTTCAAAGCCATTAGATAATTTTTGAGGAGGTGTTTTCTTCATTGAAGTTCTAGGGGCCACTAGGGCCACCATGGGCCAGCAGCAGTTTGAGGCCTAGCCAGGGAAGCTAGAGGCCTTATTCAGAAATCCAATAGTCAATTTTGGATGTTTCAGATGTTATGAAACTAATGGTGTGGTTTTTAGAGCTTGTAGAGGAATTTTTAAGGTATATAAGCTTCAGTAAAGTTCTAGGGGCCATCAGTGCCAAATTTTTCCACCAGTAGTTCAGGGCCTAGCCAGAGCAGCTAGAGACCATATGTAGCAAACCAATAGTAATTTATGGCCATAAAAATCATTCTAGAGGTCAAGAACCCACCAGAGAAGTTTTCAGTGACCCTAGTGCCAGAGTGTGCCGACAGGTGTTGGAGGTGAAAAAGGAGTAGCTGAAGGCCATTTTTCATGAAAAAATAGTCTGTCATGTCTAATTTTGGCATTATGAATCGAATGAATGGGTTTTAAGATCCATTTGATTACTTCTAGAGCTCGAGAATCTAGAATAAAGTTTTGGGCAGCCCTGGGCAAACCGTGGAGGAAGGCCTAGTTTGGGGATGCAGTGCTCATTTTGAGAAAATTATCAGTCGATATTTTGTGTCTGATGTGTGCTAAATATAGTAGGTGTGGTTTCAGGGACAGAAAAAAATTTATGAATGAGTTAGTGCCATGAAGAAGCTCAGTGTAGCTCAGTGCACAACATAAGGAATCGAGTCTAAGGGAGCCTAAAGCTGTTTGCAGAGTGATAACAGCCATGCCAGGGATATAGATTGTATTCTAAGCCTTTTGGATCAGTTCATTATCCATTAGAGTTAAGTGTGGAACTTGTAAAATAAACTTTACCATAATCCCAAAGAGCCAAGTCAAGATGACAAAGCTTAAGGAGACGTAGCCCACAATATTCAGGTGAACTCCTAGATTATTTTTGTTGTTATGTGTGAATGATTTATTGTTGCATTATGTTTTTGTTATACATGTTAAATTTCAACAAGAACAAATGGAATTAAGACACTTAAACAGTTAAAAATCATACACCTCTTTCATGTAATAATTCCGCAAAATGTCAAGTACAAGCTAGATCTTTTATTTGTTTAACTGAGTGGGAGTTTCTTGAAAAAAATAACAAGTTATCCAAACCATTTTTAGATCAGGTTGGTATTAGAGTAGTAGTTTCTTGGTTGATAGAGCACATTTTTTCTTGTTGACTTGAAAGGTGTTTGCACTGTTAAATAATTTGATTTTTTGAAAACTGAATATTGCTTGAGTTTGCTAGAGGTGAAGGGATAGCTACTGATAGCTCTGTCCAGAAGAAAGAAAAGGTTGAAGGCATTCTCCTTACCCAAAGCACCTAAAGGAAATCCTTGAAGCACAAGAGGGTTTGTTTGCAAAGGCTACTTGAATAGACTTTGTCTCTATAACCATTTTGTTCAAAAGCTTTGTCATTTGTTTTGAAAGCTTCATGAACTTTGTTGAAGTTATTTAGCTCATTTTCATTATGACAACCTCATCAAGTGAGGTTTCAAAATCATCCTCCTTCACAAGATTCTTCAATGAAGACATGAAGCGTGACTTCTACATATTGAAGGACATGGTGTAGATTCTGTTTGAAGATAGAAGAGAAAGAACTGAACTTCGTGAGAAATTGTTTGCTATGAAGCAAGAGAAGGAATAAATTATTCAAAGATTGCATGATATGGAGATGTAGCTCCATCAAGCCCAAGAGGCTTTGACCAAGAAAATGCATGAAGCAGAGGTAATTCACAATAATCGGCCTTCATTTTCCTCTTTAGAAAGATGTGTTGGTTCATTTGAAAATCACACAAGAGGTATAGGGTCCAAGTTAATGTTCAAAATGGGCTATGATGACAAGGTTTTAGGCAAACATGCACAAGGCATGGTTGATCCTATTTTTGTTGAGGAATCACCTAAGAAATTTGGTCTTGGTTATGTCAATCAAATGGCGAAGACTCCAAATCCTTGAAGGCATGTGAGGCAGCTTCAAAGAGAACTTTTTTTCCAAGTTATAAATCACAAACATGTCAAGTTTGTTTTCAAGTTGATTGCCATTGATTTAACCCTTTGTTGCAGCAAGAATATTGCAGACATGTAGCTAATGGTGAGCATGCGAGTTCAGACAGTTTTCAAGACAATAACGATGATGTTAGTTTTCAAGAGAAATCTTCAACCTTTACTAGTTCATCTCCTCAAGAAGGCAAAAAGGATGAACATGCAAAGCAACACATGAGGCATAATTCTTCCCATAGTCAAGTTGATTATGTTTATGTAAGGCATTAAAATTCTGCATGCTTAAATGGAAGAAAGAGTTGTTGTGCATATTGTGGTCGGTTTAACCATGATGTTTCGAGATGTTGGATGAGGAAGATGGCATACAGAAAGCAGAAGAAGCAAAGGAAACTTACAAAGAAGGTGCATAAGACTTGCACACATTGCCAGAAGAGGGAACATGTTGTTTCCCAATGTTGGACATTGCATCCAACTATTTGTCCCAAGCACATGAGGCAAGAGGACAAAAAGACTAGCAGAAGTGGAACCAAGGATTCCATCATTGATGTGAGAATGAATGTTTCACATGAATAATATTTGCAGCAACAAAAGTCGTTGTGGAAGTGGCTTGGTAAGAAGTGGTTGGGATTCTTCACACAATAAGACATAATCATTTGTACATATGCAAATTTTGGTTATATATGCATGTATATATGCTATAATCTCATGTTTGTTTGAGCCACCTTGGATCAATGATAAAGGCAATGATGTTCAGCTACCTTCTGTAATTTCTTGCCAAAAATTTCTGAGTGAGTGCAAGGAAGACAATTCTTAACAAGAGGACAAGCGCATCCAGGAAGGGAAGTGTCGACTACCTTCAAGTTGTAGTTCAAAGGCACTAGACATGCAAGGCAAGTTTTTGGAGGCTGAAAAGAAGAGGGTGTTGTACTGTCTTCTATTGTACAGATCAATATGTCAGTATTTTTGGGTCCAAAAGATTCCTAATGGGGAGGTGTGATCAGAACTGGATCATGGATCAGAATGATAGCTCAAAATTCAATGTGTTTGGAAGTGTGTTGAACCTAAGCAACTGAATAGATCTCATCTTCCTAATTCTGGTGTCGTGAACAGTTTGAAAAACTGACACTGTATGAAGAAGCTATCGCAGTTTGAAAAGTCCAGTAAACTACAAAAACTAGACTTTGACCAAGTTTGACTTGGCATTTTTGGAAATTAAAAAAAGAATATTCCAGGGAATATTTTTGGAATATTCCTTAGAATATTTCTTGAAATATTCCCCAGAATATTTTGAATGGTCCAATCAGGTTATGACATGTGGCATGCTTTCCTTGGTCCACTGGTTGACTTTTGAATTAACGGGCCAATAGGAGGTCGCCATGTGGCAGGCCGGGAGGCCGTCACATGGCCCTAAAAATGTTCATTAAAATTGTTTTGGAGCTAGAGGGGATCGACTGCATGACCTACCACTTTAATGTGCAACACCTTTACCGCGTTCCCTATGTTGTAGTTCTTAACTATATAAGAAATTTGCATATATTTAACATTGGTTGTTTTCGTGATTGGGGGTTCGGAGGGGCCAGCCCCTCCCCACATGACCGACGACTCATGACCATAACTCAAAGTTTATCTACAACGGTTAAGTTAAATTCTTGACATGTTCACATGGAGGACGGTTTGTTAGTTATGGCAACGGTTCTGGAACCATTAACCCCGACAACATTAAATTGTAAATGGAACCATTCACATGACCATTTAAAGCACAAAGTTTGTGCAATTGTTCAAGCTGACATGTGCAATTAGAAGACCATGGGGCTTGGGGCATGTGCCCCAGCCTACCCCAAACATTAAATGCCATGGCCAGCTTGCTGTTTTTTAAGTGAGAGGTGCCATTGTTGGTAGAAATCTGAATTTATCTTCAGTTAGATGAAGTTCCCCACTTTTGGTGGAGCTAATGTAGGGGACACTGGGAAAAATGTTGTTTTGGTTCTATCTGGAGCTAGATTCACCCAATTTTGGAGTGCCAATAGTAAATTTCGACTATCTACAAAATTACAGACTCAATGGAGTAGGTTGCAGAGAAATCAGAGAACTTTTGAGTATGTTTTTTCTTCAATAAAGTTCTAGGGGCCACTAGAGCTACCATGGGCCAGCAGCAGTTTGAGGCGTAGCCAGGGAAGCTAGAGGCCTTATTCAAAAATCCAATTGTAAATTTTGGATGTTTCAGATGTTTTGAAACTAATGGTGTGGTTTTCAGATCATTTAGAGGACTTTTGAAGGCTAATAAGCTTCATTAAGTTCTACGGGCCATTAGTGTTAGCTTTTTCCAACAACAGTTTAGGGCCTTGCCAGAGCAGCTAAAGACCATATGGAGTGAAGAAATAGTCATTTATGACTGTAAAAATCATTATGAATCCATTGATGGAGGTTTCAAAATATTTTGAGGACTTTTAGAGGTTGATAATCCATCAGAGAATCTTTTAGTGACCCGAGTGCCAGGGGGTGCCGACAGGTGTTGGAGGCAAAGCCGGAGCAGCCGAAGGCCATTTTTGATGAAAAAAATAGTCTATAATGACTAATTTTAGAATTATGAATCCAATTAATTGGTTTTTAGAGCCATTTATGACTTCTAGAGCTCGAAAATCTAGAAGAAGTTTTGGGCAGCCTTGGGCAAACTGTGGAGGAAGGCCTAGTTTGGCGATGTAGTGCTCATTTTGAGCAAATGATCAGTCAATATTTGGTGTCAGAAATGTGTTGAAGATATTCGGTGTGGTTTCAGGGTCATAAATATAATTCTGATGGAGTTAGTGCCATGAATAAGCTCAGTGTAGTTAAGTGCATCGACAGAAGGAATCAAGTCTAAGCGAGCCTAAATATTTTTGCAGGGTGATGAAAGCCATGACGGGGATATAGATGGTATTGTAAGCCTTTTGGATCAGTTTAGTATCAATTAGAGTTAAGTGTGGAACTTTTAAAATAAACTTTACCATAATCCCAAAGATCCAAGTCAAGATGACAAAGCTCAAGGAGATGTAGCCCACAATATTTGGGTGAATTCATAGAATAATTTTGTTGTTATGTGTGAATTATTTATTTTTGAATTATTTTTCTGTTATACATGTTAAATTTCAGCAAGAACAAATGGACTTAAGACACTTAAACAGTTAAAATTCATACACCTCTTTCAAGTAACAATTCCGTAAAATGTCAAGTACAAGCTAGATATTTTATTTGTTTAACTGAGTGGGAGGTTCTTGAAAAACATAAAAGTTATCAAAACCATTTCCAGATCAGATTGGTATCAGATAAATGGTTTCTTGCTTGACAGAGCACAAGTTTGCTTGTTGACTTGAAAGGTGTTTGCATTGTTAAAGAATTCAACTGTTTGAAAACTGACTATTGCTTGAGTTTGCTAGAGGTGGAGGGATAGCTACTGATAGCTAAGTCCAAAACAGGAAAAAAAGGAAGAAAATGTTGAAGGAGTTCTCCTTACCCAAAGGAACTCAAGGCAATCCTTGAAGCATTGGAGGGTTTGTTTGCTAAGGCTGTTTGAGTAAGACTTTGTCTCTATAACCATTTTGTTCAAAATATTTGTCATTTACTTTGAAAGATTTGTGAACTTTTTTGAAGTTTTTTAGTTCATTTTCATTATGAAAACTTCATCAAGTGAGGTTTCAAAATCCTCCTCCTTCACAATATTATTCAATGAAGATAGGAAGCGTGACTTCTACATATTGAAGGACATGGTGCATATTCTATTTGAAGATAGAAGAGAAAGTATTGAACTTTGTGAGAATTTTTTTGCTATGAAGCAAGAGAAGGAATAAATTCTTCAAATATTGCATGATATGGACATCCAGCTCCATCAAGCCCAAGAGGCTTTGACCAAGAACATGCATGAAGCAGAGGTAATTCACTCTAATTTGTCTTTAGTTTCCTCTTCAAAAATATGTGTTGGTTCATTTGAAAATAACACAAGAGGTATAGGGTCCAAGTTAATGTTTAAAATGGGTTATAAAGGCAAGGGTTTAGGCAAACATGCATAAGGCATGGTTGATCCTATTTTGGTTGAGGAACGACCTAAGAAATTTGGTCTTGGTTATGCTCAATCTAATGGAGAAGACTCCAAAGCCTTGAAGGCATGTGAGGCAACTTCGAAGAGAACTTTTGTTCCAAGTTCTAAATAAAAAACATGTCAATTTTTTTTCAAGTTAATTTCCATTGCTTTAAGCCTTTGTTGCAGCGAGAAGATTTTAGACATGCAGCTAATGGTGAGCATGTGAGTTTGGACATTTTTCAAGATAAGAACGGTTATTTTAGTCTTCAAGAGGAGGCTGGAACCTCTACTAGTTCATCTCCTCGAGAAGGAAAAAAGGATGGACATGCAAAGCAGAAAATGAGGTATAATTCTTCCCATAGTCAAGTTGATTATCAATTCCGCATGCTTAAATGGAAGAAAGAGTTGTTGTGCATATTGTGGTCAGTTTAACCATGATTTTTCAAGATGCTGGATGAGGAAGAAGGCATACAGGAAGCAGAAGAAGCAAAGTAAACTTGCAAATAAGGTGCATAAGACTTGCACACATTTCCATAAGAGGGGACATGGTGTTTCCCAATGTTGGAAATTGCAACCAAATATTCATCCCAAGTACATGAGCCAAGAGGACAGAAATACTGGCGAAAGTGGAATGAAGGATTCCATCATTGATGTGAGAATAGATGTTTCACGTGAAGAAGATTTGCAATAGCAAAAGTTTTCGTGGAAGTTTCTTGGTAAGAAGTGGTTGGAATTCTTAGCACAGTAAGACAACTCATTTTTACATATGAAAATTTTGGTTATGTATGCATGTATATATGCTGTAATATCATGTTTGTTTGAGCCACCTTGGATCAATGATCAAGGAAACGATGTTCAACTACCTTCTGTAATTTCTCGCTAGAAATTTATGAGTGAGTGAAAGGAAGACAATTCTTAATAGGAGGACATGCGCATCCAGGAAGGTAAGTGTCAACTACCTTCAAATTGTGGTTCAAAGGCACTAGCCATGCAAGGAAAGTGTTTGGAGGCTGAAAAGAAGAGGGTGTTGTACTCTCATATACTATACATATCAATATATCAGTCTTTTGGGGTCCAAAATATTTCTAATGGGGAGGTGGATCATGGACCAAAATCATAGATCAAAATTCAAAGTGTTCGGAAGTGTGTCAAAATTGAGCAACCAGATAGATCTCATCTTCCTCATTCCGGCGCGGTGAACGGTTTGAACAACCGACATCATATGAAGAAGTTATCGCAATTTGAAAAGTCCAGTAAACTACAAAAACTGGACTTTAATCAAGTTTGACTTGGAATTTTTGGAAATTAAAAGAGAATCTTCCAAGGAATATTTCTGGAATATTCCTTAAAATATTCCCAAAAATATTCCCTGGAATATTTCTACTGGTCCAATCAGGTTATGACATGTGACATGGTTTAATTGGTCCACTAGTTGACTTTTGAATTAACAGGCCAATAGGATGCCACCATGGCCCTAGAATGGTTCATTAAAACTATTTTGGAGCAAGCAGGGATTGACTGCATGACCTCCTACCTACACGCAAAATGCCTTTACCACCTGCCCTATGTTGTAGTTCTTAACTATATAAGAAATTTGCATATATTTAATGTTGGTTGTTTTCGTGATTGGGGGTTCGAAGGGGATCAGGTTATGACATGTGACATGGTTTAATTGGTCCAATAGTTGAATTTTGAATTAACGGGCCAATAGGAGGCCACCATGGCCCTAGAATGGTTCATTAAAACTATTTTGGAGCAAGCGGGGATGACCGCATGACCTCCTACCTACATGCACAATGCCTTTACCACCTGCCCTATGTTGTAGTTCTTAACTATATAAGAAATTTGCATATATTTAATGTTGGTTGTTTTCGTGATTGGGGGTTCGGAGGGGCCAACCCCTCCCCACATGACTGATGGTTCATGACCATAACTCAAATCTTATGCGCGACAATTAAGTTAAATTCTTGACATGTTCACATGGTTGAAGATTTTTTAGTTATGGCGACAGTTCCGGAACCATTAACACTGGCAACTTTAAAATGTAAACGAAACCATTCACATGACCATTTAAAACACACAGTTTGTGCAATTGTTCAAGCTGACATGTGTGGTTAGAAGACAATGGGGCTTGGGGCATGTGCACAGCCATAACCCAAAAATTAAATGCCACCACCATCTTGGCAGTTTTTAAGGCGGAGGCACCATTGTTGGCGGAAATCTGAATTTCTCTTCAGTTAACTGAAGTTCCCCACTTTTGGTGGAGCTGATGTAGGGAACACTGGGCAAAAATTTGTTTTGGCTCTATTTGGAGCTAGATTCGCCCAATTTTGGATTTCCAATAGTGAATTTCAACTATCGTCAACATTACAATCTCAATGGATTAGTTTCAGAGCCATCAGAGAAATTTTGAGCAGTTTTTTTCTTCAGTGAAGTTCTAGGGGCTACTAGGGCCACCATGGGCCAACAATAGTTTCAGGCCTACCCAGGGAAGCTAGAGGCATTATTCAGAAATAAAATAGTCAATTTTGGATGTTTCAGATGTTATGAAACTAATGGTGTGGTTTTCAGAACCTGTAGAGGACTTTTTAAGGCTAAGAAGCTTCAATAATGTTCCAGGGGCCATCAATGCCAACTTTTGCTAGCAACAGTTCATGGCCTAGCTAGAGCAGCTAGAGACCATATGCAACGAACCAGTAGTAATTTATGACTTTAAACATCATTTGAAATCCATTTATGGAGGTTTAAGTAGATTTTGAGGACTTCTAGAGGCCAAGAATCCATTAGAGAAGTTTTTGAGTGACCGAGTGCGAGGGGGTGCCGATAGGTGTTGGAGGCGAAACCCGAGCAACCGAAGGCCATTTTTTTTATGAAAAATAGTCTATCCTCAATAATTTTGGCATTATGAATCCATGAATGGGTTTTCAGATCCATTTGATGACTTATAGAGCTCGAGAATCTAGAAGGAATTTTTGGGCAGTGTTGGGCGAACCGTGGAGGAAGGCCTAGTTTGGGGATGCAGTGCTCATTTTGAGCAAATGATCAGTCTATATTTTGTGTCTGATTTGTGCTAAAGATAGTAGGTGTGGTTTTAGGGATAGAAATATAATTCTTAAGGAGTTATTTCCATGAATAAGCTTAGTGTAGCTCAGTGCACCGACAGAAGGAATCGAGTTTAAGGGAGCCTAAAGCTATTTGCAGAGTGATGACAGCCATGACAGGGATATAGATGGTATTATAAGCCTTTTGGATCAGTTCAGAATCCATTAGAGTTAAGTGTGGAACTTTTAAAAGTAACTTTACCATAATCCCAAAGAGCTAAGTGAAGATGACAAAGCTCAAGGAGATGTAGCCCACAATATTCGGGTGAACTCCTAGATTAATTTTGTTGTTATCTGTGAATTATTTATTGCTACATTATGTTGCTGATATACATGTTAAATTTCAGCACAAATAAATGGACTTAAGAAACTTAAACAATTAAAAATCATACACCTCATTCAAGTAATAATTCCGCAAAATGTCAAGTACAAGCTAGATCTTTTATTTTTTTAACTGAGTGGGAGGTTCTTGAAAAACATAACAAGTTATCCAAACCATTTTCAGATCATCGTGTGCATGTTATGATGTTTGTAGTTTGTCTGCATCACTAATTTATTTGATAAATTTTTAATTACCTTAGTCATATCTTGAAGCCTTTGATCTTGTGATGACTCTTCTTTTGCTTTCCCCTTCTCTTGGACTGGTTGTTTTCCTGTCACTTTCCCAACTGTAGTCATATTGGCTTCAATTTATAAATCATCTGTCTGTATCTGTTCAAGAGTAGGGGATCTCCTTTCTCGAAGTGTGAAACTGAAATTAGCATCTAAAGCCCCAGCAAAAACTACCTTTTCTCCAAAAGGAGGGGGCTTAATATCTACAGGAAAACTATTATACAACTTATTGAATCTTTTGAAAAACTCAGAAATATTTTCATCAGATTTTATTTTAATTGCATTAAATTCTGTTAATGAATAACCATGATCTCCTTTCTCTCCCCATATTTGAGTTGAATTATTTTCTATTTCATCTCAGGTATTAATGGAATTGTTTGGCAATCCTTGAACCACTTTCTAGCCTCTCCATCCAGAGACTGAAAAAAAATACTCATTACAACATCAAGATGTTCCACATTCAAATTTTCAACAAAATTATGAAACATAGATAAGTGTCTCTCTGCAGTAACTTCATCCTCTCCAGTGAAACGAGGAAGTAATTTAATATATTCTTGAGGCATTGCATTAAATGGTTGTGGAAGATTGAGTGGAGCATATATGTTTCATAAGAAGGTTGGTGCTGCCATGTTTATACCTTGATCCAAAATTTTGAGTTTCATGAAACACAACCAAAATTTGTTAGCCATAATTTTGATTTTGATGAAACACAACCAAAATTTCCTCCTCCCTGAAAAACCAGAGGAAATAATGTGAAAACCCATGGAAAAAGATAGTTTTTGTTGGCTTTAGGGGTCCTGACCCAAGTTTCGTATGCAAGGTTTGCCAAAAAACCCCTATACTACTGGCCCTTTCGGTAGTGACCTGCTTGCGTAGGTCACAGTCTCACCTAAAGTAGTATGGGTGGGCGCTGGAACCAGGTTTCCGCACCCTGAGAAAGAAAGGGTAAGGCAAGAGGGGTTGCATTCTGTTGTCATCTCTGCACAGGGTTAAATATGTATCCAACTGCATCCACGTGCACTAGATCTACAATTATATGCTTTTCATAATATCAACACAACATTACATAACCCGAACAGAACAGGTCTAGGTTTACTTCAATACACATACTTTCACAGCATGATATAACCAGAGTAGAATAGATCCAATCATTCAATATATAGACCTTCGCAGCGCAAATACATAAAATGCATAACACAGTAATTATCAACAATCCATTCAATAGTACTCATAGATTCAGATCTAATAATCCTGCATATTCATTCATTCATCGCCCTTACAATTCCCTTCCCAACCTGCGCACACAGCAGCAGGGTCCGCACACAGCTGGACTAGGATCTCTACGAACACAGCTAACAAGAGTCCATTCCCCAAAACCCAAAAATATCACTTACATAACATATCGCATCAATAGCTCATCAAATCCTACCTCTTACAATCTGAAATTCCTCTCTATTTATAAAAATATAGCTATAACATTCCTATGGTCCACAACCCATGGTTTTCGGACCCCTAGTTTACCCTTTAACCCCACTAAAATTCTTTTGGGGCTTTGACCCACCCCAAAACCCCTGCGATATACTAAATATAACATAAATAACCAAAATGGACCGGTTTTGTAGCTTGTTAGGAGACCCCGTTCCAACAGTCCCCCAACACAATCTTGTGACTCGTCTCAAGTCACTTTGGTGGCGCACCTTCAATCTGCGCACGTAAGGTAGCCAGGGAGCGAAGGAGGGGTGGAAGAAATTCATTGCTTCGGGCCACCACGTGTTGCACAATATTGATCATCGTCAGGGAAGCAAGCCCATCGAGATCTGGACCAATGCGTTCCAACAACCGGTGGAGGCGTGCAATGGCAGACTATGCATCATGTGCAAGATGGAGTGCAACATCAGACCATGGTTTCAACTTTCTTCACGCAATATTCTTGGAGTGACGAAGGTCCTCAATCTAGTGCATGGCGGCTAGGTGCTGCGCGAGGCCAAGGGGAGGTGTGGAGGCCCGAACTCAATCTAGAACATCTTTTTCCTGCTTCAATTCCCATTGGGCATGCTGAAGCGTGGGGTGGTGCTGCGCATTCTTCCAGAGCTGCGTAGCCTCTTCAAACAATTGGGCTCCCTACGCCAGTTGTTCCTAAATAATGCGTGTTGCGTTAGTGACCACGACAATTCATTGGGCGCGTTCTTCCGGGGTCATGACATACTGCTTGCGCCGTTCTTGGTCACGACGGTGTACTTCTTGCAATACACTGGGAGACAATCTTTGTAGCTCTATAGTAGATAGTTGTGCTAAGTCTACTTGAATGTCCCCAGGACTTGGTTCATAAGTGTGAATTGTGACAGTGCGGGGGAGTAAACATATGTTGCTTCTAGTGGGTGGGGCTTGGAAATGGCAGAGATGTCGTAGTAGGTCTCGGTAGCGCAACATTCCTACCGAACTTGATTCATAGCTAATCCTCCCAGGCAGCATCCGGCGCGCACTCCTATTACTGCACTCAGTGTCTCCTAGCCCTCTTATCAATTCCTCCTGTGAGTTGGGATCCAAAACAGAGAGACGAGCGTTATAAATCGTAGGAATAAGTAGAAAAAACCATAATGGAGGTAGCCAATACCACTTGACAGTTGAATAAATAGCCCGAGCCAGCATCTTCCAGCCATCGACGTCCCAATCAAAGCTACTTAATGGCAAGGTAGCTCGTATGTGGTGTGTACCCTCGATCTGTCGAACCGTGCTTATCATAAATGGTGATATTGACAATCTACTGCCCTTTTTCTGCATTTGCAAGTGTCTTTTTGCATTAACTCAGGATGAGCTGACATTCTTCCTTTGTATCCAAGGTCGTGTCCCTGTAATGTCAAGGTGTGGCTGACGCATTGGGGGTCCTTCCGTATTTCTTCGGAAGGTTGACACATGGTGATCCTGTAAGTCAATCAGGATTTTTTTCGAAGCATTTATGTCGTTCATGGAAGGAGCATTTTTGTGCAGGACGGCTGCGTCATACGTCCGTAGGTGATTTAATTCTTCAATCGTTCGCAAATTCTCCCAGATACTCATGATTGTAGACAGGTCCGTAATCTGGTTGGGCAAGGTTTGAGCACACCCTTGAGTGTTGCGCGCAAGAAGGTCACCATGTGGGTTGACTGATCTTGGGGCCCATCTGGGTAATGGGGTATCTATACGCACGATCAACCTACTCCAATACTTCCTTCGGGTAGGGGAGACAGGTCTCTGCATAGGTGCTTCATATCAGGTTAGTGGTAGTTCCCCAGACCTACATTCTGTGGACCCCTTAGGCTTCACAGGCTTCGGAGTGTCATCTATGGCCTCTTGGAAAGGCAAGGTTCTTTCCATGGTAGAAATGCGATGGAAGCTTCTAACAATCTGAAGGCTGCGAAGTGTCGAAACCTCATGCAGCTGGCTTTGCCAATTCTCCAGCTCCTCATTGGAGTCGGAAAAACATTCACTGTCCTTTTCCCAATAGAGCATCCCTTCATCCATGGGGTTAACCTGCTCATCATCTTGCACAACGATATTATAGATATGATATAATTCTTCCTTCGTATGGACAAGCTCGGTATACTGGGCACCTTCCGCGAGATCTAGGGGTACTATGACACACGTGCCTCCACTTTCAAACACCATGCTTTGTTTTTTTAGGTTAATAATTCCTCCCATTTCAATTGCCCAATCTAGTCTTAGGAATGCATGGTATGGGTCCGCATCTTCAACTATCTCAATTACTTCAAAGTCAGCTAGGACCCTTGCCCCTAAAATGTCAACCATAACCTTTGGTAACCTACCCAAGGGAATGATTTTCTGTTGATTTTCCATGCGCAACTGGATAGTGGACCATTCCAATTATGGCTTCCCCATTCATTGCCAGGTTTGCTTCGGTAAAACATTGGCATCAGATCCAAGATCCAAGATAATCTGATCCATTTAATAGTCCTCGATTTTTGCAGTTAGCCACATTTCTTTCCCTGTGTGTTTCTTAGAGATGTATAGTTTGTGCACGTCCTTGGTATCAAGGATCAAGGTGGGCCGAGCTTCCCAGGTATTTATTAAATCCAGGAGGTTTCTTACAGCCTGCGAATTCCTAAGAAATTTCAGACATGCTTTCAAAAAGGTCTCAATTTCTTCCTCGCTTTGAGACTGCGCAAGGGCTGCTGGTAGTGCCTGTTCTTCGCAGGGTACCTCTTTGCTTCCCTTGGTGTCCATCCCACTACGTTTTATGACCTTTACACTTGGATCTGGTTCTCTTAGCTCAGTTTTAACCCTTTGTATGTTCTACTTAGGGGTAGGCTACTTTTCCTGCATTCTGGCTATCAAGATTGGGCAGTCTTCTACCTCATGTTCCAGTTGTTTGCAGTATTTTCACGACGGCCTGGTGGGACTAGGGAATTCTCTAGAAAAGTGCCCTATTTCTCCACAATTATAACAGATTAGCTTATCTCGTCCTCGGCCTGCACTTTCTCGTCGTCCTCCTCTGCCTCAGGATGGTGATCCTCCAAAGTGCTCAGTCAGTCTAGGCGATGTAGGGTATGATTGCACTCAATATAGGTTCCCACGATCCATCATCAAGTCATACGTTTGAAAATTCTGCTCGTCATGTCCTATGGATCAACAAAATCAGCACCATTGTTGTTTTAGCTTTGGGACATACGCACCTAGCCAAGGGCAATGGTTCGTATCATGTAGGCCTGCTACCCGAAAATCAACACACCATAGCACAGATCCGCTTGATCGTAGTCGCAACAGGACAGGTTCCCTACTTACCCCTGGGCATAGCAGACTAGGTACTCCAGCTTGCATATAATCAATCATTAGAGGGCACTGATCCTTTGTGTGACTAGACACTCGGCAACGTATACACCAGAGATCCGCGCAGATGTCTTTTCCTCGCTCTTTTCGTAGGTTCTGTATCTCTAGGTGCATAGCCCCAAGTTGTTCCTGGATCTATTGGACTCCTGCTGAGGTATCCTCCTAGGGAGCAGCTTCTAACTTCATAGTGGCTTCTACATCTTTCTCCTACAATTCAAAGGTCTGCTAATTCATTGGTGTGCACAGGTGAGGTAATAAAATGGTGATGAACCATTCCATATGTTGTCTATCATCATACTCGAACCCCCCTTCCTTGAGTGCCTTCTTTAACTATTGATCTACCTCCCACACTGATTCAGACGCACCTTGTTTGAAATCCTTTAAGTCTGCCACTAACTTGGAATAGGACTTTTCTTTGCAGAATTGTTGCTTCAGAGCATCCTTAATATCCTAAATGGAGGCAGTTCCATTTTGGGCAACATATAGCATATACCAGTCCTGAGCTCTGTCTTTGAATGTTAAAGACAACTACACCCTTTTTATTATATCGCTTGCCACATTCTGCACGGTCCAGACAGAGTCTGCAACGAACCAAAATTGATCCATGTCCTCATCTCCCACCCCCTTGAAGGTAGGTAGTTTCAGATGCACAACCATATCACTATCCAGGGATGATGTTATAGGTGAGTTCTTACCCCTGTGTGCCCTAGGTGGTGATGTGTCTGGTTCCTCATCAAGGACAACACTTTGCATCATATTGCCAACAATCTCCCCCTTTGGACTTGATGGCAACCACGATGGTGTTTGATCATCACAACAGATGGATACATTGATTCTAACCATTATACAATGACCATGTTACACTCCCTTTATTCAAACACCATGTTACTCTCCCCCTTTGACATCAAGGGCAAAGGGCAGATCAAAACCAACACAAGATATTTCTCCTCATGTAGAGCGTTGTAGATTGGATGTGTACTGAAGTTACCATGGTCCCCTTGAGTTCATGTTGAGTCTTCAAACATATTCTACAATGAAGTACATGACTCTATGACCTTTCATATCACCAAGGACTCATACTTACATCAAAGATCCACCCAAGTGGATTTACATAAGAGACACAAATACCCAACCAAGAGGTTTTACACATTTTGACTCAACTACCCATCCAAGTGGGTTTACAAATTTGAACAAGTCCTTACATGACTGAATATTATAATTTACATCATCAGTCTCATCATGATCTTTACAACAAATTTCAATTATGAATTTTTATGACCAATACCAACAAGACTTCAAAAGAGATATCATATTTCAGAATCATCATAATGCCAACAATGCATTACACTCAGCAAGGCTGATGCTCCCCCTAAACCTGTGCATCCAAGCATCCTTTCCATATGACCAAGGCTCCCCCTTAATTTGTGCTTCCTGAACACTTTCAAAAACAAATCATCAAGGCATCTTTTTCAAATCATCAAAGAATGAAACAGAATTATGAGAACTAGAACACCACCAGAGATATCAAACAATATCAGAGATACCAAACAGCACTGCAGCTGTGCTGAAGAATGCTGACCCTAAACAAAATTTTCCAGCAACCAACCATACGCGGTTTTCTTTGTATGAACTCGCGTATATACGCGACTGTCTTTCAGGAAACCCATGTATCCAATTTAAACTTCTGAATTTTAAGCTGTTCTGATTTTCTGCACAGCAGAGACTACTCCCAGCTTCTGTCTGAGATATTCAAACGCTTCCCTAGGCAGAGGTTTGGTAAAGATATCAGCAACTTGTTCTTTGGAGGGAACATACTACAACTTCACCTTTTGTTCAAGCACTTGTTCATGTAAGAAGTGATACTTGATGGGAATGTGCTTGGTCTTCAAATGCATAACAGGATTCTTTGAGATACTGGTGGCACTTGTATTATCACACATAATGGAGATAGGTGGTGAATATTTGATTTCAAAATATTTTAAGGTTTGCATCATCCAAATAAGTTGAGTGAAACATGATGTGGCAGCCACATATTCTGCTTCTGCTATAGATAAAGCAATAGAGTTTTTCTTCTTGCTGAACCAAGATACTAACCGGGGCCCCATATAGAATGCACCACCACTACTGATTTTCCGATCATCAACATTTCCAGCCCAATCTGCATCAGTGTAAGCATGAAGAGTAAGATCATTATTCTTTGGATACCATAGTCCAAAGTCTTGATTTCCTTGCAGATATTTGAATATTCTTTTGACAGCCTGAAGGTGAGATTCTTTTGGATTAGCTTGGAATCGTCCAACAATCCCAATTGCATGCATAATGTCCGATCTAGTCCCAGTGAGATAAAGTAGAATTCCAATCATAGATCTGTAATCTGGTTGGTTCACCATGGGAGAATCATCATGAGAACTGAGATTACATCCGATTATCATTGGTGTACTTACAAGTTTGCACTCTTCCATGCCATACTTCTTCAGAATTTGCTTGAGGTATTTTTCTTGTGATAAGAATATACCATCTGCAGTTTGATGCACTTGCAAGCCAAGAAAGAATGTTAGTTCCCCAAGTAAAGACATTTCAAATTCTTGCTGCTTGACAGAAGCAAATTTCTGACTCATAGATTCTTCATTACTTCCAAAAATGATATCATCAACATATACAACCACAATCAATAGTTTATCATTTTCAATTTTTGTGTATAAGTTGCTATCAGCAAACCCCTTTGAAAATCCTTGTTGATGAAGATATTTGTCAAGACGATAATACCATGCCCTTGGAGCTTGTTTGAGACCATATAGAGCCTTTTTAAGTCTACAAACAAGATTTTCATCATTTCCCAAAATGAATCCTTCTGGTTGTTCTATATAAACTTCTTCTTCTAGGTCACCATTGAGAAATGCAGATTTAACATCCATTTGATAAACTTTGATTTGTTGAGAAATTGAAAAAGAAAGAAACATTCTTATGGCTTCAAGTCTAGCTACAGGAGCAAAAGTTTCTTCAAAGTCTATACCTTCTTGTTGAGTATACCCCTTGCAAACAAGTATAGCTTTATTTCTTACGACATCCCCATTTTCATTTAACTTGTTTTTGAATATCCATTTAGTTCCAATGACATTTTTGTTATGAGGTCTTGGTACTAATTCCCAAGTGTCATTTTTTTCAATTTGATCAAGCTCTTCATTCATGGCTTGAACCCAACATTCGTCTTTGCTAGCTTGATTGACATTGTGTGGTTCAATAGTGGATAGAAATGCCAGATAGCTAGAGGATCCTACAAGAGTCCTTCTTGTTTGTACACCTGATGCCTTATCTCCCAAAATCTGAGATTCTGGATGATTCTTTTGAACATATCTGGAAGGAGCCTTTTTAGATAAATCATCTTCAGGTTCTTCATTGGATCCACTGTCTATATCATTCCTATTTGATGTAGAAGGACAATAGTCACCATCATCTTCTTCTGTTGTTTGTTTTTCTTCTTTAGGGGCTGCAGGAGACTCATCAATGACAACATCAATACATTCAACAATGTTTTGAAGCCTTTTATTGTAACATTTGTATGCTCTGCTTGTAGATGAGTAACCAAGAAGTATCCCTTCATCTAATCTAGGTTCAAACTTGCCAAGCTTTTCATCATTATTTTTGATAAAGAATTTACTTCCAAAAACTCTAAAATGCTTCACAGAGGGAGAATTACCATACCAGAGTTCATATGGAGTTTTGTCACTATTTACCCGAACATGTGCCTTGTTGAGAATGTTTGTTGCTGTATGTGCTGCTTCTCCCCAGAAAATGTCATGTGTTCTAGAATCATCAAGCATAGCTCTAGCCATTTGTTGAATTGTTCTATTCATTCTTTCTGCTATGCCATTTTGTTGAGGGGTGCTAGCTACAAAGAACTGTCTTTTTATGCCATGTTGTTCACAAAATTCAAGGAATTCATTTGAAGTATATTCTCCTCCTCGATCAGATCTAAGACACTTGATTTTTAGATCTAATACATTTTCCACCAGTGATCTGAAATTTTTCAAATGCTTCATCTTTGTGTTTAATCAACCCAATCCAACACATCCTAGAGAAATCATCAATAAATAAGATATAGTATTCTTCCCCATGTGGTGAATTTTTCCTCATAGGTCCACATATGTCAGTATGAATAAGTTCAAGAGGCTTACTTGATGATCCTTCTTTGGCATTAAATTGTACTCTGGTCTGCTTACCGAATTGGCAAGATTTTCATATGATACTCTCTAGTAGAGTAATATTGGGAAGACCATGAACAGCTTTAAGTCTGCTTGATTTGTTGATTTGAGAGAAGCTCAGATGCCCCAGCCTTCTATGCCATAGCCAATTTTCTGAAGATTTGCTCAAGTAACATTGATCTTTGCAGTTCTTCAATACATACAGGTTGCTTGGAGTTCTTTTGCCTTTTATAATAGTTTTACCTGTTTCAAGATCACGAACCACACATTCTTTTGAACTAAAGAAAACTTCAGTTCCTTGATCACACATTTTACTTACACTTAACAGGTTATGCCTTAATCCATCCACATACATGACATCATTAGCCTTCACCTTTTCTTTTAAAAACACAGACCCTTTTCCTTTAATTACAACAGGGGTATCATTTCCAAATGTAACTTTCTTTTCCTTTTCTAGAGCATTATATGCAAGAAGTTTGCTTTTGTCACCTGTCATGTGTCTTGAGCATCCACTGTCAATGTACCATTGATTTTCTTCACCTTCTGCAAATAACGCTATCCCACAATTTTCAACCTGTAATTCCTTCTTTTTCCATACTTTGGAACTTGAAGGAAAATCCTGTTTTGGCTAGACTTTGCTCCTGCAGTCAGATTCTAAATGGCCAAAGTTATTGCAATAAGTACATTCAACTTCATTTTGAGGAGGAGAAAAGTTTTTATAGGTGTTCTTCTTTGGTTCAATATCCATCCTTTTCTTTCTTTCTTCTCTTGTCATGATGGTTTTATAGGCAACACATTGAACAACTTTATGACCAAAATTCCATTGAAGTAGAAATTTTTGCGATCATGAAATCTTCTATTTGAATTTACCTGTTGGTTGTAGCTTCTTTGAAAGACATCCCTGTTAGTGTTCCTTGAATTGTGATGATCATGCTTTACCTGTAAATATTATTTATTCCCTTGCTGAGTGGCTGAATGTAGTAAACCAGCTGTAGCTGCTTTTAGATAATTTGGTGCTGAAGCCTGAGAGGATTCTCCAGTATATCCAAGACCTGTCTTTATAAGAGGAGAACGTTGTATCTTGATAATCTCATCTAAGGTTTCAGATCCTTTAGCAAATCTAAGATTCAAAGTCTTTTCTTTCTCAAGTTATTTTCTTAGACTTACTACTTCACATTCTAAATTCTCATTGTGTTTCTTTTCTTCTTCATTCTGCTTTTTCAGAGTCTCTATGATTATTTTACTTTCTTCCAAACATATTTTGAGTTGATTGTTTTGATCAAGAATATCATTTTCATCTAGAGCATCCATAAAAACATCCTTTTCTTTTCTAGAATCTTTTTCAAATTCCATGAGAAGCCTAAGATCTTGTTCACATTCTTCCTCACTATTAGATAACCCATCATTGTCTCCATTAGTATAGTAACTTTTCTTATTGCTAGATTGTTCTATCTTCTGTTTTCCTTTTGACAGGCTTTATAAGGACACTTATAAAGATAATGACCAACTCTCCATAAATCAAACATTTGAAAGAAGATTTCCTTTGAATCTTCCAAATTCTAGTTGGAGTCTTCTCACAGTTTCATTTCTTCTCGAGATATAATTTGCTACTGCTTTTTTAGTCATTTCCTTTGTAGAAGTTTTTAAACAACTTCTTTGAATCTGATGGTCTCCTTCCAGTCCGGTAAGTGTCAGATATGAAGTTGTACCAAAGTAGTTTAAAGATCTGTTTTTTCTCTATATTCTTTGATTGTACTAGTGGATTCTAGATTTTCACCCAGTAGATCCTATTGTTTTCCTGCAGTTTCAGCACTAATATCAAGACGTAAAAAGAAATTGGCAATGCTCTCCTCATTATCCATTTTTAGATTCTCATATTGAATTCTGAGAGTTTGGAGTTTAGCACTTTTTACCTTTGCATCACCTTCATAACTTAGAATGATTTTGTCCCATATTGCCTTTGCAGTATTCAGCTGCATGAATTTGACAAATTCTGATTCAGTTAGACTTCCTAATAGAGCATTGATCGCTTTTGCATTTGTTTCATAATTCTTCTTTTCCGTCGGATCTGTTGGTACTGCGGCTGGATATTGATATCCTTGTTCAAAAATGGTCCATATATCTTCTCCCATAGACTGAAGATAGGATCTCATCCTTATTTTCCAGAAGATTAAATTGCTTTCGTTAAATAGCGGAGGCTTGATAGATGCTATTCCATCTTGATTGCTCATCTTGCTTGATCTTCCTTCTAGCGGCTAAGCTTTTTCAGAAGGACCTGCTCTGATACCAATTGTTGGGAAAATACTGAGAGGGGGGGGGTAAATCAAGATTAGTGCAAACAGAGAAAATTTTTACTTTTCCTTGCTTTTAAACCCATATGCTACTTTAATGAATGAAACTCGCGTATACACGCAGATATCAGAAAGCAAACTCGCGTATGCCCATAAATATAATTATGCATTTATCTTTTAACTCAGATCATTGCATCATTCATTCATCAGATATTTAGAAAATAGTAAACAGGAGCAGTAAGTACAGAATAAATCATCACACACACATGAACACCAGGATTTAAGGTGGAAACCCAATTTGGGAGAAAACCACCGCTACCATCGTCTCCGTCTTCAATTTTTATTATATAAAGAAAAATTATTACAACCATGTACTGGCGCAGACTCATACCAGCACGTAGGCACCCACTTGCAGAAGGCTACAACCTTCTCTTATTTACCAGCCTCTCCTGGAAGGGAGCTACAACCCCCTTCATTCATTTACCAGCCTCTCCTGGAAGGGAGCTACTACCCCCTGATATTAACTCCAGCTTCTACACACAGAAAGCTTCTACATACATACTGAAGGCTTCAACCCTCAGATCCACTGCAGACCACGTTTCATCAATTTTCAAACTGGATCAGACAGCTTCAACACAATCCTTCACTTATCAAAAAACATCCTTTTCCCATTGCATCAAACAGAACAGTGAAACCACTGTAACCAGAATATCAGAGATAGCCAAGACTTCAGAATAGATATGCAGAAACTCAATCAGCTTTGAGCAACCATCAGTTCAGATATCATACGCGCTTTTATTTAACAAAACCTGCGTATACACGCGCTTTTAATGAAGTGAACCCACGTATACATTTGTGCATTTTTCAGAAAACCCTTAACAACCCATACCCGCCTTTGCTTAAACAGATCCGCGTATATACGCGCTTTCCATGAGATGAACCTGCATATAGATCTATAAAAGATAAACTTTGCAGAACAGACCAGATCTATGAGCTTACCCAGATTTCTTCAACTTCTTCAACATATTTGCGCCAGGTCTTCATTACCTCTTTTCAGATCATCTTAGAGATTCATCATTTCCAAATCTAGAGATTTTGAACCTTCATCATATTCATAGGTGCATCAAAGATTCAGATCTATTGATTAAGAACAGAGTTCAACCATACAGATTAACTTCAGAGTGAAGTATTCATTAAAGCCCAGACACTTGCTCCCTCTTGCACAATGAATTTCTTCTCCTTAAATAGATTTGGCCTTTGTCAATACCATGAGTCAAAACCACACCACAACAATGGTATTTCTGGATGGGATCAAATAGATAATCAAGCGCTCAAAACAGTGGGTCAATACCATGGTAAATTCCCCTGGTTTTAGAGATTTAGAGCACAATAGGGCATACGCGACTTGACATGTACTTTTCCGCGTACATACGCGACTTCTCCTTGACAAAACCGCGTATGCCTTGTGACATACCTTTTCCATCATTATTCTTGCACATACTTTAATTCCTTTCATTATTTCATCAAAGCTGCTTTGTAGAAACATCAGATGTACATCATTAATAAACAGGAGTAAGTTCATCAAGTAGGTTGCCATCATCTTCATCAAGTGGGTTGCCATCAAGGACAACACTTTGCATCATATTGCCAACATATACTACTGGCCCTTTCAGCAGGTGACCTTCTTGCGCAGGTCACAGTCTCACCCAAAGTAGTATGGGTGGGTGTTGGAACCAGGTTTTCGTACCCTGAGAAAGGAAGGGTAAGGCAAGCAGGGCCGCATTCTGTTCAGATTACCTCGTCTCTGCATAGGGTTAAATATGTATCCAACTGCATCCACGTGCACTAGATCTACAATTATATTCTTTTCATAACATCAACACAACATTACATAACCCAAACATAATAGATCTAGATTTACTTCAATACACAGAATTTCACAGCATGATATAACCAGAGTAGAATAGTTCCAATCATTCAATATATAGACCTTCGTAGTGCAAAGACAGAAAAATAATAACACGGTAGTTATCAGCAATCCATTCAATAGTACTCACAGATTCAGATCTAATAATCCTGCATATTCATTCATTCATCACCCTTGCAATTCCCTTCCCAACCTGCGCGCATAGCAGCAGGGTCCGCACACAGCTGGACTAGGATCTCTGTGCACACAACCAGCAGGAGTCTCTTCCCCAAAACCAAAACATATCGCTTACACAACAGATCACATCAATAGCTCATCAAATCCTACCTCTTGCAATCCGAAATGCCTCTCTATTTATAACAATCTAGCTTTAACATTCCTATGGTCTGTAACCCATGGTTTTCGGACCCCTAGTTTACCCTTTAACCCCATTACAATGCTTTCGGGGCTTTGACCCACCCCAAAACCCCTGTGCTATACTAAATATAACAAAAATAACCAAAATATACTGGTTTCGTAGCTTGTTAGGAGACCTCGTTCAAACAGTTTCAATCCTTCGTTCCCCGACAATGGCACTATAAAATGTTAGTTCTTAAGAGACAATCCCTTGGTTGTGAAAAGGAACCAGTGCTTAAGAAATTTTAACAATATTTTACAGAAACAATCTTTATCATCAGTTCTTTGTTCTATTCCTTTGGAAATTGGTGTTAAAACCCTTAATGCTCTGGAGTAAATAAAATATTACACAATGCCTTTAATTGTTGAAATGTGAATGAATAAGAAGAATTGTGAGGGAACTTAAGATAATATGTTGTAAACATAGAATCTATTAACTTGAGTTTCATAGAGAAGTTATGAATACAAAGTAGTTGGAGTGAAGGATTGCTTTTTAAGGATATTTAACTCTTACTTACAAATGTAATTCAGAGACCTGCAACTTCATTACTTCACTTCATTCATTAGAAGAAATTACACAAGATGATAGAGGTAAAACAACCCACCATAAAAAAATGCAGGAAGCTTGAGACTTCTTTCATTAACTCTTCAGAGAAATAAGTACAAAAATATAGTCTTCGAGTGGTTCCAAAACTTCGAACCCATCCTCTTCATTTTTTTATCTCTTAAATACATTCAAAAGCAGTTTTTAACTACCAAAACTTCTTAAAAATACCTAAACTATTGCTTTCCCCTATCAACTATTTTCATTACAATCGAGGGTAACATTACAACCTCGTTCTAAAAATAAAAAGAAAATACAATAATAGATAGAAATATTATGATGTCTTCTGAGTATCCTTCGTTTCTTATGTGGTTCCCTTCACTGCTGATGTGTCTTCAGGAATATGGGTCATCCATTTTCTGCATTTTTTCTAGAGTTCAACATTTTTCCTTGGAGAATTAACTAACTTATGATGTTCCAATCTAAAAGAAGTGATACTGGTGTAAGTAGGCTTGTCTAGAAATAGAGTCTTGAACATCTGTTAGCACTTAAAATGTTAATGGTGTAATCTCCATTGTATTATTGTTTTCAAATTTTTGTTGTGTCTTAGTCCATGTCCAAAGTTTCAGTCATTTCTAATCAAAGTTAAAAAAGAGTCCCAACATCAAGGTATTTTTAAGTGAATAGGTTTCATAGTGTTTTAGAGTCCTAAAATAAGTTAAAATATTTTCTTTGGCTTATTTTAGTGTTGAAAGTTAGTCGATATTTGGGTAATAAAATTGTAGTCATCTAGTCTGGAATAATAGCTACTTTTGTTGCAAATTTATTGTTAAAATAGTAAAAGGCATATATTTCTCAGAAATGGAAGTCATATATTCCACACAGTGAAAAGTGCAACTATTTCACTGATATTTTGGTTATCTAAAAAAAGAGGCTAGGGGTAAACATGTAACAAATTTTCGAAGCAGGCAAATTAAGGCTTCATGGCAACCAAAGTTCTTTAAAGTCAAAGCGCAGCTGGAAGAAAACAGCTTAACTAGCAAAGTGGGAGATCCGGAGAAGAGCAACAGACAATATTTAAAGGAAGCTAGTCAGGAAATATACTAAGGAATGAAGCAATGGAGAAGAACCACGTGAAAAAGGAATGGATGGCCATGATCTAATCGCACATCCAAAGGGGAGCAGACCGACGACTGAGATTAAAGCGCACATGGGGAAAATTTGCAAAGTGCAATTTTTAAGTTTTATCGTTAAGGATTCACATGGTATGTTAAGTGATTTGTGATGCAATGAGGCTAAGGGGAAAGCAAATAATACCTTTATATCTACGTGCAAATCAACAATGGAGATTAAAGCACAAATGGAGAAATTTTGCAAATCACAGTTTTTAATTTTTATCATTAAGGCTTCGCAGGGTATGTTAGGAAATTTGCGATGCGATGAGGCGAGGGACATGTGTAGGCGTAGCACACTAGCACGATTTCACAAATCACAGAGTTTATTGTTAGTCATTATCAGTGTAAATTTAAATTTGTGAGCGACCAATTTGTGATTGCTTCCTATTGGCCAATTGGTTGTGGGGCCCAAGAACCACAATTCTGCATGAATGCATATTGTTTTGTAGCAATTGTGGTTTTGTTTAAAGTTTTGATAGACACTATTGATTGTACGTGTATGTATGCTTATAAAAATTTACAGATCTCATGATTGCAGCATTTCTCTAAATTAATGCTTTCACTTCCAATTGACTTATTACTCACTTCATTTTCAACATTTAACTTCCCCAGATTTACAATTAAAAATCTCCATGCTAAGTTGGATTCATGAATGAACTGTACTTTCTCTGCCACATCACCACCCCCCCCCCCCCCCCCCCCCCCCTCCTCCTCACTTATCATTAATTCTACTCCATGTATCCTCTATTAATTAAACTTGTTTCAAAGGATTTTCTTTGTAATTTGTCATAAAATGAACCTAATTCATTCTATCTAAAAATTTCAGGTTTTTCCACCATTACAAAGGGTATTCAACCAAAAAATGGAAATAAACAGCGGAATAGCGGCATAATCTCTCTCAAATAGGTTTCTACTACTCTCAATACCAGCACATTTTTACTAGGCACTGGGAAGCATTCAAGGAATAGGAACACACCATTTTACTTTTGCTTGCACTTTTTATGGAGTTGGTTGCACTATAACGAAAGAGGATTCTTCCCATAAAAATGGCACATTATACAAACCACTTCAAATTGTCATCCTTAATGTTGTTATTGTTTTTAATGTAGCACTTTGTAATTAATATTAAGGGATAAGCCTCACCTCTTGCACAAGGTCGTAATGACTTTTGAAACATATTTACCTTTTTCTGTGGAAGATGATAGTTTCATATTTTGTATATATATGCCAAACTAATATGAAGTCGGGGTTGGTTGGCGGTTATTGAATTTTGACTTATATAAGATGTAATTTTTTGTGTGAAGGAAATGGAATAATACTACTGAGGACTTATTACCAATTTTTTGTGTGTATTATCTACTTTATTTGTGTTTCCATATCTCCTTTCTTCCATTTCTAGTTTGCAAATAATCATATTGTTATGTGTTTTTATTAGTCTCTTAAGCATGTTATGTGTTTTATCATTTTTTGTTAATCTCACACAGTGAGAATTCCTGATAAAATATATGTTATAATAGTGGAAGAGCATCACTCATGATAGTTATTCTTCATGATATTTTAGTGAGAATCTTGTCAGACTAGAAATAACTTTCTCTTAATGGAATATTGTCAAATTGTTACTTTTTTTAATTTCGAATAAATCAGTAGATTTCTGTTTTACAGACCTATTTATTTTCCTCTCATCTTTCAATTTCCTCTCATCATAGACTACAAGCTTGCTCCTTTCTACCACATAAAGTTACACTACCCTCTTTAGTAGAACTGTGGATTTGACTGAAATATCTCTTCAGTAAATCAAATTTTATACCATCTTCCAATCCTATAAAACAAAACCTTAAAATTTCCTTGGAGTTTAAGATGTGTCTGGTCAGGCGCTTGCTGCAATCCAATTGCTGATTCCAGCACCAACACCATACATAACAACTGAAAATATTTGTGCAGGTAATTGACAATTGTTGTTCCTCTTAAAACTGTAGTCTTCTCATGAGTATTGTCAATTTTACTTTTTGCATCTACTAACAGAGTTTAACATGTTTCCCAAGACAATAAATTACCTTGTAGATCCCAACAAGATGGCAATCCAGCCCTGGTTCTTTTATCAAAAATAGTGTTAAAGTTGTCTACCGCTTTCTTGATCTTTGTCAACTTCCTTTCTACTGACTTCCTGTGTGCATTCTTCACTATCACCTTGTTAATTTATAGAACACATAATGTTCTATCTTTAATCTCATGTTCACCCAGTTCTTGATCTGATTTGGAGTTGAAAAAATCTATTAATTTCTTAGCCCATATAGATCTATCATGCATTTTTGTTTATCAGCTAATACAAGCTCCTGAAGATCTCTAATTATAATCTTCTCTTTTGAAATTAGAACTATTGATTCCCATATTGTCTTCATCACTCCTATAATCTCATTCCAAAAATATGTTTATCTTCAATTAGGGACATATTCCCCTTTACCTTTTCTCTAAAAAATTTTATTTCTTCATAAGTTGATTGATAATCTGCTTTGTAGTTGTCTATATTTTCCTTTGACATTATAATTTCATTATCCTTATCCCATATAACTTTTATAGTTTTCTTGAGATCACTTTGGGATTCCTTCATATCAATATTTAGCATCTTCAACTCAATACTAATTTGGGATATTTTAGTTGTTGGGTCATCAGTTTCAGATGAAAAAGTGTTGTGTAGACATCTGAATCAATCTACCCCTATAAATTAGTTACCATCTGTTTCAATATGGTAATATCTTCATCCCTCTGCAAAATTTGGTGTAAAAGTTTCTCCTTTTCAGATTCTACTTCTGCCACTTTGACTACCGTTGGGTGTTCTCCAGTAGGCAGCTTCAACATCTTTCTTAACACATTAATCTCTAATTCTGCACTCTGCAACAACTTCTGCACAGTTGACCTGTCATTGGGGTCCACTCCAATCTTAACAATTATCTTCTTTAATTCCTTATTTTGGGTGGAGAGAGCTCTGTAATTAGCCTTTTCCATCTTCAGCTGCTTGATCACCTTCCCTAACATGTTTTCATCTTTACTTGCAGCTACACTAGTTTAAGTCAAATCATTCACAATCAATAAACCAGTTTTCATATGTAAATTAATTTTATCAGGTAAGGGAATCTTCCTGGAATCAACAGTAAAATGTACAATCTTGAAATAGCTTGACGACCCTACTGTCATTTCATATGGGTTTGAAAAAGAAATTTTCAACCGATATTTCTCTAAATCCGTAGCAATTAACAAACTAGTCTGATTAGGGGTGATCTGAGACTGAGCTTGAGCCTCCATGCTTGTTCTGATCTTCTGATTATTCTTAGTAATTTGAGCAAAAATACCTGATCATGCACAACCTCATGTCTGGATGGTGAAGTTGGTGTAATTTGTATATCTCCCAATTGAATTGATAAACTTGGTTGTGCATGTGGCATCTCTTCACTCAGTTTAGCTCTCTTTTCAACTCCTTGTTCCTCTTCTTTAGAATCGACATTCTTTTCTCTACCCTTTTATTTACCTTCTCAGAGATAATAGGAGTCTCAATACTAGTATTGCGAGTACCTGCAAAACACTTATTAGCCAAATTTTCAATTTCAGCTTACTGTCATGAATAAAAGCAGAGTAACCATTCTTAACCATTATTTTGGAAATCACCTGATGTGGATCATAGGCCCACTCTAGTAATAGATGCATGTATTCTAGCATTTGGCTTCCTTCTTTTGTAGCTTGCCTCATATTCAGTATGAAAGGTTCAACCACCATAGGCAACTTAAACACATGTCCTTTCTTCATTTGCACAAATTGGATCTGGTCCACATTCAAACTCTATCTAATAAATTCTAAGGAAAACATTCTCATAGGGACAAAAGTAGGCAATCTATAAGGTTCAACCCCAGCACCATACAATCTATTTTTTGAATAATATTAAAAAAAAAACCAGTCTCCATATTTGCAACTATTACGTCCGAGTTGAAGGAATTCTCAAGCCTTAGGCAAAAGACATGGGGGAGTAGTCCCATTCAAAATTTTATAGAAAATTGGCAAGTAGTAAGCAGAAAAATCAAATAACCCCCCATCACTAGGTTCATTCCTTATCAGGTGAGTCCAAAAAAATACTGACTACCTCTTCATATTTGAATCCATAATGTTGAACCCCAAATTCAAAAACTCTTTTTCATTTAGATACATGAAAAAATAAGTAACAATTGAGGGAAACTTCAAAGAACCTGTGAGATTCAAGCTCATGAATTGAGAATTAATATTCTCCTGCCAAAAATATGGGATGTCCAACTCTACTTCAGGTTTCATCATCAAAGAAAACTATCCAAGCACTGACCTTTCAATATGAGAAGCATCTTCCTTTCTAAGAATTTTGTATAAAAATTGTATCACAGGCTTGACATCTGCATCAAAAATTTCCAAGGAAAATACCTTTTCATCCAGAGAAAACCTCCCTTGTTTTGGCTTTAGAAAGAATAAAATATTTTTGTGATCCTTCCCTCCTAGATTGTCATAATGTGTTGTCAATGACTCTTCTGTAAAAATAATATATGACTTAGACTTTGGGTATCAGAAATCTTGACGAATTAACATGGTTGAAGTTTGGAAGACACTCTCTCCCAAGTGGTTCATTAAAAAACACTTGCTGGGGTATAATGTTTATGCTAGCCAGTTTATGAATTCTAGGACAAGATGGGTTTTAGGGTCACATGCAGACAAGAATCTAAACCTAACCATGGTTGTGAAGACAGGGGAATTGTGCTGGTTAAGAATGACTTGTTGGTACAGAGGAAAATGATTTACTGTGTAATGAGTATCCATCACATCTTGCTCTATATATATAAGAGGGATGTGGCTAGAAGAACTGGAAAATGATGACTTGGCCATGTTTACACTTAGGATGATGACTGGACAGACTCAAAATCGAGGAGCAAGGTGATTATGATGACTAGGAAAATTTAAACTAAAACTTGCAGGTTAAAAGAATGGGGTTTTGACTAAGTATTTATAGGCGCAACGGGAATTTGGGGGGAAAATGGTGAATAAATGCGTGAACATGTAGGTACAGGACATGACAGGCATAGTGAGAAATCTCACTTGCTGATGTCTAAGGCTGCCTACATTACTGCAGGGGAAATCCTGAGTATGACAGGCTCTTTGGAGGTGTGCTACCGCAGTGAAGATGGGCCGTTGATTTGAGTCAACGAGCCTACGTCATGGTCAACTGTGGAGGAACCCCATAATTTATCTATCGGGTTGTTTGTGCTCGTGGGTTTCTCCTGATCAATTCTCAACTAACATTCATTCAATCCAGACCTTACACATCTTCCAAAAACATAATGTTAATGCTTTAAGATATAAATTATTTTCGGCATATGGAATTTTTGTTCATTTTTATTTTTCCCACATTATATATCATTATTTTTTTTAAGAAATATTTTGAAATAAAATATTAAATGAACCACAATAGGGCCAATATTTTCTCATATTATGATATTATTTCTTAGATTCTAGCACATGTTCACATTTCTACGTGTTCGGTTGTAGATCACAATAAGAATGTAACAACTTCCTCGAAACCTAATCATTTATAAATTATGGGATATTTTATTCAATATATTGGCATATATACACATATGTTATTCATATTAATATCTTACACACGCTGATATTTTTTGTGGATGTCGTGTATATGCTCTAGGGTTTGATTTATTGATTGATGATAGTTGATGATATCTGTTCTATTTGATGTTGTTTTTCAATGAAGTAATTATAAGGATAATTTGTATCTGGTAGTGTTGATTGGTTTTATTTTATTTTGGCTTGGTATATTTATCAATGATGATGCTACATTATGATTGGGTTTTAGTGAGTCATTATTGATGTATCTGTTGTGATTCAGTTTTTCAGTAATTCAGTTTGACAATGTTTGTAGTAATCAGTGATTTGAGATATGTACACAAATTTTATGCAAAGGAAGCATATATATATACACAAGTTCTCTTAAGAACAGTTGCATATATACTCTAAGGTTCCTTTTTTTCTGGTTGGATTCTATATTCAGTGAGATGATGTTACAGTGATTCAATTGGTTTGGTGATTGTATTTCAGATTTAGTATTCATTTTCGTTGATGTGTGCCCAATGTGAAAATTTCATGAAAGGTGGCCTACATGTTTTTTGGTTATTTTTTGATAGGTGGTTACATTGTGAAACATTGTGAAACATGGTCCACAAGGTGCTTAGGGTTGCAACCTTCGGTGAGGGGTAGGAGCTTCCTTCCAGTAGGAGTCGGTAAACGATATTATGGGGTTGTATCTCCCTTCCATTGGGTGCTAGAGAACGAATGGAGATTTTATCCTCCTAGAGGTGGGTGTATGTGTACTGGTAAGAGTCTGCACCAGTACTAAATGTAATGAAAATTTTATAATACGAACGAAGATAGAGATAGTGATAGCGATGGTTGTCTCCCACATTGGGTTTCCACCTAAAATATTGGTGTTCTATGTGTGTTTCTCATGTGTTGTGAATTATCAATTATTTTTTGCATACTGGATGGTTAATCAATTAATAATGTGATGGTTAAATTAACTTATTGATGAATGTTATGATAAATTTAGTAAACTATATATATGTTGTTTACATTCATTTAATTCGCGCACATACGCTAGTTGCATGAAGAAAAATATCGTACAATATTATGAATATGAAATTGAAATTTTAAATTGAATTAAAAATGTTAATTCACACCCCCCCCCTGCCTTAGTATTTTTCCTAACAATTGGTATCATAGCAGGTCCCTAAAAAGAAGCTTGATCACTTAAAGGGAGATCTATCAATATGAGCCGCCAAGAGGGAGTATCTTCTATGAAGCCACCTTTGTTTAATGGAAATAAATTTTTATTTTGGAATATTAGAATGAGAGCATATTTAAAGGCACTAGGGGCTGATGTACGGGCAATTGTTGAAGGTGGATAACGATACCCAACCTCCATTCCCACAAATGATGGAGGGAAGAAACAATATGAGATCAATGCAAAGGTTGTAAATGCTATCTTGGGACATTTGGTTGAATATGAGTTTGTGAAATTCAAGTAGTTGAAAATCTAAAAGTAAATATGGGATAATCTTGTTCAAAGCTATGAAGGTGGAACTAAGGTAAAAAGTGTTAAATGTTAAGCATATAGAATTCAGTATGAGACTCTTAGAATGCATGATGATGAAAGAATTGCAAGATTTTTCCTTCGAGTAGATGATATTGTTAACTCAATGCAACATCTTGGTGATGAAATAAAGGATGCTAATATTGTTGAAACTATTTTGAGATCACTAACCCTAAAATTCGATTCCAAAGTCTCTGCCATTAAAGAAATGCAGGATTTGGAGAATATCACTATTGAACAACTCCATGGGATCTTGAAAACTTTTTAGATGAGAAAAGGGGGTACATTATGTATTAGCGTAGCTACATTCAAAGCCACAAAAAAAGGGAAATAAAAATAAGAGCCTAAGGAAAAAAGTTACATTTCAGATGAAGAAGAAGTGAATTTTGTGAAGAAGGTCCAAGTAGGAACTATCAAGTTAAAATGTATCTTTAGCAACAAGGATTCAAGAAAGGATCCACGGATAGAAATTTATATATCAAATATGAAAAGACAATCTTTTGATAGAAGTGTTTTATGGTGATGACATCATATTTGGAAGAAATATTGAATCTAAGTCAAGGATTTTCTTGAACTATGCAGTAGGAATTTAAAATGTCTTTACTTGGGGAGCTAACATATTTTCTTGGTCTTCAATTTCATCAAACCAAATATGGTATATTTATTTCCCAAACCAATTATCTCAAGTAGATTATGAATAATTATGGAATGGAATATTGTAAAACTATGTTCACACCAATGGTAAGAGGATTCAAACTTAGTCAAAATGATGACTCTCCTATATTTAATCAACCTGAATACAGATCTATGATTGGAAGCTTGATTTATCTTACCGATACAAGACCATAAATTATGCATGTTGTTGGCATAGTTGGAAGATTCCAAGAAAATCCCAAATAAATGCATCTCAAAGCAGTCAAGACGATATTCAAGTATATGCAAGTCACTCAAGATTTTGGTCTATGGTATCCCAAAAACACCTATTTTTCACTTCATGCTTACAAAAATGAAGATTGGGCAGGTAATGTTGATGATCACAAAATTAATAGTGGAGGAGAATTCTATTTTGGACCTCGATTAGTTTCTTGGTTCAATAAGAAAAAAAATTATATTTCTTTATCAACTACTGAAGTTGAATATGTTTCTAGTGCCTCTTGTTTTACTCAACTTATATGGATGATCCAAACATTGTAGGACATTCAAGCCACTTTTCCTCAACCTATAACTATTTTCTGTAAGAAAAATAGTGTCGAGTATCTCTAAAAATATTTTCATGTGCTCAAAGATAAAGCACATCACAGTCAAATAGCATTTTCTTAGAGAGAAAGTGCTTGAATAAAAAATCAAGTTGGAATATGTTCCTTCAATGGAACGAGTTGCATATTTATTTATGAAGCCTCTTACACGTGATTCCTTTGAATATTCTAGACAGAGATTAGGAATTATTCCTACCTCTTCACCTTGCTAATTGTTCTAACATGGATGTCATGTTCAAGGGTAGTTTTAGCTGTAAACACTAGCATTTTACTTTCTATATGTGGATCTTATAAAAAATAGTCATTTGTATACGTGGATTTTGATCTAGACAGTTACATATTCTTCTTAGTAATGAAAAATAAATGGCATAGATTCAAGGGGAGCTTCTCATATGCTTCCATCAATTATTATTGGCTTTTGGTTATGATATTGGTTTATTAAAGACTGATAATTATGCCCATATACTGCTTAGGAATGGTTTTGATTCATGATTATATATTTTTGTTGATGAAATTACTCTTTGAATGTTAGTTTGTTGATTGATGAGATAGATATGATCATATTTGATTAGCACAGGTTCAGATGGAGCATATGCTATGCTTCTAATGGTCCATTGTTGGCATTATGGTTTCTTCAGAACTTATATGAATTTTTTTATTAATGAGATGAATATGATCATATTTCATTGGCACAAGTTCAGGGGGAGCATATGATATGCTTCTAATGGTCCATTGTTGGCATTATGATTTCTTAAGAACTTCTTGTTGCATGATGATGTTTATGATGAGTTCATGATTTTATCATTATTTGATGATAATATATATATATATATATATATATATATATATATATATATATATATATATATATATATATCATGTTATTATGTAAAAATCCTTGATGCAGTTATATTTTATGATACTACCTAATACACTTGATGAGGGGAGATTAATGCCTATATTTTCTTGTCTTACATTTTGAGCATGATCATGCTGCTATCTATTGTTGTTGTTATCTAATATCTATGTTGAAAAATCCTATATGGTTAATAGTGGTTGTTGATGACTCTCATGGTCTTGCTAAGTCATTTTTGAGGTTTCTGTCTTTGATCATAAGTGTTATATATGTCTCTTGACGTAAAGGTCATGAAAACACCCATGTTGTAAATATTTGTAAAATTCATTCATGTATCGACTATTCGGATCAAGTCATGCTATGTATGTAATCCCATTATTTTGGGACATTGATGTAAAGTTTGAAGTCCAATATGTAAACTCAATATGTTGGGTATCTCATGTAATCATGAATCATTGGTGATAGAAAATGTCATATTTGGTTGAGTCATAAATTCATGTAGTCTATTGAATAACTTCAAGAGGTTTAGCTTATGCTTAGGGTGAGCATGGTCAGTATCGATATTTCATGGTTCATATCAACATATCAGACCTATAATGATCAACACTACACTAAAAGTACTTCATTCAGCCAAGTTTAGACCTTTCCCCTTGATTTCAAAGGGGGAGAGAAGACTTGATGTTTGTAGATGCGTTTACAAGTTTTACAGGTGGCTTCCAAACACAAAAGTGTTTGCCATTAAGTCTAAAGGGGCATATTCTTGGAATTATGGCTAATGTTTTTTCCTTGATGGAAATATACATGATCAAGATGCACTTAATTTCAACAGTTCCATAATATCATTATGGAACTAAAGTAGATAATAGGTACAAATATTACAGATGATATGGAAAAAGAAATGTAAGTTGAGTTACACATGAATGATGAAAGTGAAGTTTGAGAAAATATGCGTGGTTTTTGTGAAGAAAGGTCGCGTACATACACAAGTCATGTAAGGAAAAGTCACTTATATAAATCGAACAATGGAAATATGGATATCAGGGGTCATTACCATGGTATTTTTCCATAGTAATTTAGGTGGAAATGTCTATTTGGTCTTGTCAACGAATACCATCAAATTTACTAAAGGATTTACCTAAGTTTTTGGCTAAGGAAAAAGCGATTTAAGGAGATGGAGATCAAAGTGTTGGGTGTGCAAGTGAATTGTTATTCATGTGTGATTTGATCTGAAATAGGTATGCACCATGGAGCAAGGAGATGACTCAGATCTGGAGGATCTAAAAATACATTAAGTACTAGTGGTTAAAACTTGACTCATTTGTTTATATTTGAATATCTATTGATGAAATATATGTTTGAACACGTTTGAAGTGATCTATGATTTACTAGTGAAATTTTAATAAAGAATGATTGTGATTTATAGTGGAGCTGTGATTCAGTAGTTCACGATTTATACAATTGTTTTATTCAGCAAGGCCAGGTACATATGTGGATCTGGTTCTACACAATCACATATAAATTGTGTGATATTTTATTTGGTATATTGGTACATATACGTGGGTTTTATGCATATTAATATCGTACACATGTTGATCTATTTTGTGGATGTCGCATATATGAACTAGGTTTTGAGTTGTTGATTAATGGCAGTTGATGATATATTCGTAGTCTAACTAGACTTATTTTTCGCCCTGAAAATCATGGAAATTTCGGTAAGATTTTAAGAAAATCTGGCAGGGATTTTTGTAAATTCACACTATAACTATCAAAATTTAAAATTTTGGGTTCCCTAGAGGCTTTTGATGGTTTTGAATCCATTTCCACCATCAAAATCATGATTCAAACATTGTTATTGTAATATTTATTAAATTTTTTTGACTCGGATTCTAGCCAATTTTGGCCATCCGGGAAATTCCTCCGTCTCGTTAGACAACTCTGATGATATATATTCTATTTGTTGTTTGCAGCCAATGATGTCTTGATAAGAATGATCAGTATCTGGCAGTGTTGATTAGGTTGATTATATTGTGGCTCGATATATTGATCAGTGATGATGTTGTGTTATGATTGGGTTTTTAGTGAGTCAATATTGATGTATCCGTTGTGATTCATTTTCTCAGTAATTTAGTTTGAAACTATTTTGAGTAATTATTGATTTGAGATATCTACGCAGATTTTAGGTAGAGGAAACACACATATACATAGGTTCTCTTAAGAATAGTCATGTAAATATTCTAGGGTTCATTTGTTCTAGTTGGATTTTGTATTCAGTCAGATGGTGTTACAATGGTTCATTTGGTTCAGTGATTGTATTTCAGATTGAGTATTCAATTTGGTTTTGGATTTTTTTTATTTGGGTCTTGTCAGCGCCCTTTAATTCTGAAGGCTGAAGACAAAATCCCAGAGGGCCATCATAAAAACCACTTCGATCCTAGGATCTAGCCATCCTAGACCTAGAGAGGGATCTCTCTATTAGATATAGCTTTATTGATTGGGAATTTTAGGCTAGATATTAGTGCATAGGGGTTTGTTTGAAAATTAGTGGTTGAGATAGCAAAAGAGGGCAATTGGGCTATGGATTCAAACATGTGTAAACAAATCTAATGGAGGAATAAATGAGATCATGTGTGACCAGGCAAGCTAGTCATATCAATGGATCTCTACTATTTTTCAAATGGAAAAGGAGGATAGATTAAGGTTCAATTTGAATGCAGAGCATACCTTCTCTGAATTCTACATTCAAATTTTAGATGAAAACATATATTACTATTTCATGACTGAGCAGTGTGCCCGATGACAAATCTTGAATAAAATTTTCTTATCAACAATAAAAAGAGAAAAGAATATGTGAAACAACAGAATGAAAAATTACATGGAGAAATCACTTCACCACAAATCATAACACAAGAATCTACAAACATCAGTGTCCTTTCACTCATCCAAAAATAATTTTTACAACTAGATAAGCCTTTTACAATGGTTTTTCCCTTCTGGTCCCCTACAATGATCGTCATTAATTACATTCAAGCCAAAATTGGACGAGTGGAACCATGCAGGTAGTGATAAGATAATTATGGCCAATACGGAGGTTTTATTTTCTCTGGAAGTCTATTATTGATTTCGAAATGATCAGAATTTGGCTAGTGTGATGCCGAAGAGGTAGAGATAAAACAACACTGACATCTAGCTCTGCTTTGGTAAAAAATGGTTTTTGGATGATCTGATCTGATTTCTATGTTGTTTTTCATGATGGCCATTATGTTTCTAACTACCTCTATCCTTACTACATTGGTTACTATTGTAGTGGAGTTTCAAAATTGAAAAACCCACTACTTCCATTAAAACATACTTAAATTATTCAATACACCCTTCAGATAGGATTGGCAGGGAAAAACGATGTGGAGCAATTGCACAGGCAGGAGCTGGTGGAGCAGCGACGATAGAAGTGGTAGGTGGACATGGTGTAGTGGTGCCAAAATTTGATTTTTTGATTTGATGTAGTGGTGGCAAGATTATTTAGGTTGGCGAGGAGCAGTGGTGGCGAGAATGGTTTTGTTGCGGTGTAAAAACCATTTTGGAGGTGGGCAGGAGCCGTAGGTGGTTTTGGAAAAGGTGGGTGTGAAAAAAAATGGCACCACCACATAAGGGTAGGGTCAAGACCATGAGAATACCCATTTCAAACCCCCCTCCCCTGACAGTAAAGCTCGAATGGAGAGGGGGGACCGAAAAGTTATGCAGACCATCAAATCGGAAGCGGGCTAACATGGATGAGCGGGAAGGTGTCAGGAGATTATTAAGGAGGGGATGTATGGTGCAACGGTGGGGTCAGGTAGCAAAAAGGTCTACGATGAGATGGGGAAAGGGTGATGTGGCAGGGAAATGGGCCCCACTATATTGCATCGGCGATCTGGAGAAACAACGAATGAATGCAGTGAGGGTCTTTTGTGATATTCCGAAATGTAAAAAGGTAGGGGTCCACAATGTAATATGATAGTCTAGTAAGTATTTTTAAATATATTCCATTTATCACCTTTATCCTATAATGGGGTTTCCAACAACCTAGAATAAGAATTATTTTCCCTTTTTTACAACAATTTTTTACTGGAAATAAAAGATAGTTGTGGAACGTTATTGACAATATGAAAGATATGAAAAGAATAATCAATCACCTTGTGATACTATAGATTATAGGATACTAACAATGGCTATAGTTGGGGATGGTAGCTCCTTCAGGAGGTGTTAAGAACATTGTAGAATAGTGGCCCGATCCATTGGGCTGATCCCAAATCAACAACTTGATCTACTACAAAACCTCTATGGCTAAAAATCTTCAAGCTGAAAACAATACTCTCTGCAAACTGAAGTATAAAACACCCTTGAAATGAAAAATAAAAGAAATCTGAAACTAAAACTGGAAAAATGCTCAAGTTACTGAGCTTATTTTCACCCCTACCTATGGTAGTCCAATAAAAAATTATCCCATCAAATAATAACCATATTTCCAATGTAACCAGTCAAGAAAATAACTACATGACTGATTCTTTCTCACTTTTTTGAGCAGGCTGAAAAACAAAATGACCACGCCCATATTAATTTTTGTTGAACATAAGTGCTCAATTTTTTCCTTGAATTCTACAACAAACCATCCATGGCATAACATACTCCTTCTTTAAATGATTCTAATAGGTCAAAAAAAGGATCTTGGAAAAATACTTGGTCTTGAGGATTAAAATAACAAGATTCATCTAGGACTACTCTTTGTTCCAATTTGTTATGCTTAGGATCCTTCTCAAAGATAATATCTACACATTCTTCATGGTCATCTGATATGGCATCTTCATTGTATACCAATATTCTATCCTCAATCAAACCTGATATATCTTGACTAAGATTGCTAAATTTTGTTTGAAGGCCATCATTTTGATGAACATAAGTACTTTCTAACAACAGTTTCTTTACTGCCTGCAGCATACATTTTAGCAGAAACCTTAATACATACCCATTATAATTATGTTCATTTGTCTAAATTGAAACAACCTCATCATCAATTTTTTCTACATCTGTTTCTTCAGGAGGAACAACTTCAATACATAAATCAACAGTAGAAAAAAAAGAATTAATCTCCTGATCACATAAAGATTGAGTGTAATGTTCCTAATTAGCCCAAGCTAATAGGAACATTTCATTCTATTTTAATTTTATTTATTGATGAATAAAATGTAAAGGAGGACATGAAAAACGCCTTAAATCAAATTATAAATACACGCCCAATGTGAAAAGGGATAAATTTGGGCCTTTGTAATAAAATCCACTTGTGTGTGAAATAGGTTTGAGCTAGTTGACTGGGTCAACAAGACTAAATCTACAGTGTTGTCTAGGTTCAATGTATCTGATGCACGAATTCTGCTAGAAAGTAGATCCTGCATATAAGAATACAACTGCTTCACTAAACTATGAAAATGCTCAAATTTTCTATAATAAAATCATGAAAAACATTTAACTTAAATTCATATGAAGGCAAAAAGAGCCATTCAAATCAACTACATATAACCATATCAAAATTATCTGGCCAAATATTACATTGGGCGACATCTTGGCTCTTGGCCCTTTAAACCACTCCTCACTCACTCCACTCTCAACTATCTCAGCTCTTCAACTATGTTTTTTTTCCTCACAAAAACACTCACATTTATACACAAATAATGAATTTAATTCATTCCAAAAATCTCTCCACCTATTCCTCAAATAAATCTAATTTAAATTTAGTTTAGGTGTGGACTCAACAAAGTCCTGTACATAGAATTCCTACTCCCTAAATTTTCTACCGAATTCTATTTTCTCCCATATCCTTTTAATTAATAAAAGAATATATACAAAATCCTCACTTTTATAATTTATCTCCTATTTTATTTAAAAATAACAAATTAATTAATAAAATAATTAAAATGTCACACCCCCCTTTATTACATAATTAAAAATGAAAATTGGCCTTGATGCTCCTACATCAGACTCCCAAGGTTGAAATTAAACATGATCGCCTGATCATGTGTTCGGATCTTCGTCTGCCTGGATCCCATATCTTGTGTTGTAACTTTCTATTTGTTTCTGCTTCTTTCTGTTGTTCTTCTCCAGGTCTCCACACTTTATGCTGCATCGCCCCACTGGCTATGCTTTCACAATCTTCTGTTGTCTTTCTCCTATGGCTTCTTCTTTGTTTTACTGTTGTTGGCCTCTTCCGGGATACTTTCATCATCATCCGCCTCATCAGTTCAATTTCTTTGTCTAATAGATTTTCTCCAACATATGCAATAAAACCTGTACTCACAAAACAATTGTTAGAATAAAAAACATAAGGCTTCAGTGCCCTTTCCGCTGCTGGCAACATTTTAGTATGCTGCTCGGAAATTCCCTCCTCCATTAGCACATCAGTATGTTGATTCAATTCCTCTGTGAGACTATCAGTTAGTCCCTCTTCCACATCATTTGTTTGAAAAATGTTTCCCTGTTCTGTCTCTTTCAGTAACTTTCCCTGAACATAGATCCTCTGCTTTTCCAACTCTCTTCTCTGAAGATCTAATTTTCTGTATAACCTAACAATATCAACTGGAGTAGAACTTGGAAATTTTACACAAGTTTCCATACCTTCATTTCCTATTGACCAATCATCAGATAGTCCTTCTTCCCCCGCTTCAATATTTTGCCGAATATTTCCATAAGACCCATCTGTCTTCATTTCTTCCTAAGATCTTGCTATCTCAGCATCATTCTGAATATATTTCAGATTCAAATCTTCTTCTTTAACAAACTTCAAATTTTGTTCAACACTCTGTGACGTACCTGTAGTCACACACCAATCATTAGTTTTAAACACACAAGACCTTGTGAACTCACTGGATGCTTCAGTCAACATCTCTCCTTGATGTTCTAAATCCTTCATTTGATTTAGTTCTTCTATCGATTTCCCTTTTGTCTCATCACTACTTCCATTCTCCCTCTGGCAATCTTCCTGAATTTTCCTGGTTTCAACATCATTACATTGTAAAATTTTGTTAGCAATCCCATTAAACAAATACACTTGTTTACCTCCTTAGAACTTTCCTTCAGTATTTCCACTTTGTTCCTGTTCCATAACAACTTCGACTTGTTGTCTTACTCCAAACAAGGATTCATCTATGATTTCTTCGTGTTGTAACCAATCAACACATTCCTTCTCTGAAAGGAATTCTCTACCAGACTTTACCTCAAGAACTTCATTGTCCTTTGTGACAGTTCCACCAGACTATTCACCGCCTTTCGCACATCCTACAAACATACATAAACTGTGAGAAAAATTGCAAGGTTTCATAGCCTCACCTGCTTCTCTTATGAACACATATTAAGATGCTTCTGAACTATCCCAATAGTTCATGAGATCTTCCTCACTGATCTCTTCACCCAGAATTTCACCATGTTCCGGGCCACAAATGGAAACATCCATTTTTAACTCAGCCTCTCTGAGTTCTTCACAACTCAGCATCTACTCGAGCTTCCTCAGCTCCTCCATCAACTGTATGTTTACCTACTTTTCCCTCTTTGCGTGTAGCTTTTTCCACTTCACCTTCTTTCTCATGGTCCAACCATGTGTCTGGTTTCTCACATTTTCCTGCAACAACTCCATTAACAATTCAAGGTGAATTGTTATCTCATCCTTCTCCCATTCATACTCTTCATCAGATCTCTGGAAATGACTATCAACAGTCATCTTCCCCTCCTTTGTGAACTACATCTATTCACGTGTGGAATTCATTTAAGCCACTTTCCCGCAATCCTTCACACTTTTCATTCATCAAAAATGAAACTTCTCCTCCTGCGCTTGGCTTCTCTTTGTCCTGGGACCAATCCCTGGCAACCTCTTGCTACAATTTGCTGCAAAAAACACTTTAGCATGCATGTGTTACTTGATAGCGACAACCCTGATTACCTACAAACACACTATCTTCCATGCATATAAACCTGCACTCCACGTTTTTGCCCAAACAATTATAAATATACAACCTCAACAATCCCAAAAATTTGGGAAATCTTAAACTACATTGAAGAAAAATTTGATCTCATGGTTATTACAAACCAAAACATCTCCTTGCAAAAGCTTATTTTCATAATACTCGGACTCAATATCTCTTTCCTTAAGCTTTACTTTTACAAAATAAAACAATGATTATAAAACCATTGGAATTCCATACTCATGAACATTCAAACATTTCCATAAATCAAAGATTTGAACTTTTCCTCACCTCAAAGGAACTTAAACCAACATTCAAAGTTTACAAAACTTCATTTAAATGCGCCATGGCTTCCATTCACCATATATCCAACCCATATAAGAATAGATATTCCATTCAAAAGTTGATTTTTTTAAAAAAAATCATATAATTCAGGTCCACAACTTACCTTCCCATCTCTGATCAAATGTGCCCACCGTTCTTTTCTGCATATTATAATTTCACCATAATATAACCTTCAAGCACGCTGCCTTTGACAAGTGATGTTACTGCTTAATGTTGAATATACAATTTTTGGATATGCTCAACACCGTTCAGCGCTATGTATGAATTCGATGGAGACCAAGGGTCGATAGCTTTCAACATAAATCTGTGTTAACATAACACATTGCACAACATATACATATGGCAAACAACCCAACGCTATGAAAATTTTGGATCAACCTTTTCTGAATCGATTTTTCCATTATGTATATTTCAATCGGATCATCTAGAAAATCGAGTACCACAAACTTATTACCTTCAAATGCAGCTTACACAGCAAAAGAGGTTACGCTACCTCTGGAAAATTGTATCACTGTTTCAACGTTGATTATGGAAATTTCTGAACACTGTTCAATACTTAACATACTAACTGATAAATCAAGTTTCACAGTCACAAGCTTTCATAAAAAAAAACATTTCACGTGTAATTCAATTCTTACATCAACTCGACGCAGAGGTTTTATCTCTACGTGCACTCCAGATCGTATTCATCTTTAAGAGTCGACGACTGTAAACTTAATTCGTCAATTGTAGCTTCAAGCAGATTATACCATTGTAAAGAAGATCCTGCACTTTCTTAACACCATTCATCTCACCACGAACGACTAACTCAAACTTACCAATCACCGGCCTTCACAATAAATGTAGCTTTAGCTCCAAACTCAACGTAGAGTCTTCTTTTGCGTGTTCTATTTCACAATGAAAATCAGGCTCTGGATTTACGCTCAAGAATCCACACAATGCCGTGAGGTGTAATATCTCCAAAAGCGCTTATCAATGTTTGGAACTTGCGCCTTCCACCATATACAATACAATGCATGTATGTATCAACCAGACCTTGTGTAGCCTCCATGCATGGCCATGGGTTCGATGTTCAACCAATCCAATGTCACAAGCATTATATGAAACCTTCAACTTTGGACTAATACGCCAACTCCAACATATATGAATATTTATTAACATACCTTGCTATATCCTTTGCGCCACTCCATGATGTGAACGTCGTCGACCCTTTGATGAGGATCATCAATGGACATCACGTTCAACCCTGAAATACCTTTTACCAGGCTTACCCACACGAGTGCCATACATGTTTTTCAAAACCGCTCCACGCTCCACAATATAAATAACATCTCGAGAGGGATGCCTCTCAATTCCATCTAATCGTCAACAATGTTGAAGAATGCCCCACGACCCAACTCTATTTCAGACTCTTAGCATATATTGTGGAAGCTGTGTTTTTTTCCACACCAACTAAAACTGGAATATGGATGACAGGTGCTCCTTCAAAATAAGACAACACAAATCTGCATTTAGAGTTGCACTCATCAAAAATAACTTGAGATCTAGGTACCGAGGCGAAATATCTTTCAACACAATCAGAAAAAAAAATCTTCATTTATTCTTGGCTCATGAATCTCATCACAAAACATATGTTACATTTTTCACATTTCGTCTACCAACAATCTTCTTCGTCTACCAACATGCAGGCTTTCAACTACACTTTGCGTGTGGTTGTATATCACGCTGTTTTTTGTTTTTTTGTGAACCCCACACCACGGCTCTGTGGCATTACACATCACCTTCTAGAAATTTACACGCCATATCCATCTTTATTATGCACTTAAACAGGCCATCAGTTTTTCTTCACAATAAAATACCAGTCTTCAACTGTTTCCACGGTTCAACCGCAATTTAAATCTCTACAAACATTCAATTGCTTTGGACTACACAGATCTCTACAACTGAGAACTCCAGCTTCGTTCACAATGCGAGCAGTTGGAGACTACACACATTCCAAATTCCTTCACGTGTACGCTATCCATGCTACAATATTTCATATCAAAACGCCCTCTTGCAATTACGCCCTTCAATCCGGAAAACACCACACGTCTGGTTTCATAACCAGTGTAGAAGCTCATTCATGAAATAAAAAACCATATACAACATACATAATTTCAAATTCAAATAGGCATCTTTCCCTGCTCTGATACCAAAGTGATGCAAGAATTCTGCGAGAAAGAAGATCCCGCATATAAGAATACAACTGCTTCACTAAACTATGAAAATGCTCAAATTTTCTATAATAAAATCATGAAAAACATTTAACTTAAATTCACATGAAGGAAAAAAGAGCCATTCAAATCAACTACATATAACCATATCAAAATTCTCTAGCCAAATATTACATTGGGCAGCCTCTTGGCTCTTGGCCCTTTAAACCACTCCTCACTCACTCCACTCTCAACTATCTCCGCTCTTCAACTATGTTTTTTTTCCTCACAAAAACACTAACATTTATACACAAATAATGAATTTAATTCATTCCAAAAAACTCTCCACCTATTCCTCAACTAAATCTAATTTAAATTCATTTTAGGTGTGGACTCAACAAAGTCCCATACATAGAATTCCTAATCCCTAAATTTGCTACCTAATTCTATTTTCTCCCATATCCTTTTAATTAATAAAAGAATATATACAAAGTCCTCACTTTTATAATTTATCTCCTATTTTATTTAAAAATAACAAATTAATTAATAAAATAATTAAAATGTCACACCCCCTTTATTACATAATTAAAAACGAAAAATTGGCCTTGATGCTCCTGCATCAGTATCTCCTAAAGGGACATCGCAGTTCTAGAAGGAGGACCTCATGTGAAAGGGGTTAAGTGATTCAAGGTGGTTTAGGGTTTTGCACATCCTCATCTTATAAAAGTAAGGAGAAGGCTCAAGGAAAAGGTTGTTGATCATATTTCGATTTTGAGATTGCTTGAGAAACTCAAATTCTCTTGGCTGTTTAGCTAGAGAAAGAGGGTTTCCTGTTTAGGAATCCTCCCTCTCCTTCCATGGAGTATCTCTTGGAGGAGGATGTTCAGCTTTTTCCACTATCCGGCATTTGGCCAAGCTTCTACTTCCAACTGTAATGCAGATCCTATTGAGGGTTTGATTGCTTTGTAAGCTGCAGCAAGTGGAGAATATATCTTTGCATATCTATGCAGTTCTAGCACCCCTTTTCAATGGGAAACTCATCCACCGTATTGATAAGATGGTCCTAGGCTATTTGTGCTTCAGATCCATATCTTGGCATCAAGCCAAAGTGTACTTTTAGTGGGCTGCACAGTTTCTCTTCCCTAAGCTGCGTAATTCTTGAGGAGCAGTGTTGCAAGTGTTTGGAGTTCTCCTGCAGGAGAGATCTCTACAGGAAAGGATCCCTCCTTTCACTGTGGTGATCCATGGATTAGCCAAAAAATCCATGTACCCTTCAGATATGATTTATTTTTTGATGTATCTACTGCATAATTTCTGAATACTACTACATAACTGTGACTTAGATCTCAGATCTACTCACTGTTGTCCATCATTTGCTGAGATCCCCAAGGGGAGTGTAATAAAGAGCCTCTTTGGCTTCCAGATCTGTTGTAGATATCTTTTTTCATGCATATATATGTTTTAGATCTGATTTATAATGAAATGAAGCTTCAGCCCCTGAAAATTATGCTGAAGAGTTTCCTGGTTAATCCCATATGATGTTGTACCTCAAACTGAGGGTTTATTCATGGAAATCTCTTGTCTTTTTCATATATTTTGCATAAGCTTCAAAAAATTCTGGATAATCTAAGTCTTGGGAAATCAGGGTTTTCTAACCTAGTTTGGGAAGGAGGAACTGTTTAACTTAGATATAATTATTTTTTTGAGCTTAAATTCGTATAATAGGTCCCTCATGACCTAATATGAAATAAACTCCCGCCATTTCCCTTATTTGTACGCAGATATCTGATTATACTCATTTTAGGGCCAAAATCATCACTTTTCCCCACCTTTTTGCACAAAAAATGATGTATAAGGTTTCTGTTGCATATTTAACTGAATTTTAAGTGTTTTTAAATATGTATCAGACATATTTCTGTAGCTCCACATTGGTAATAACTCATATTATTCCCAATCTATAGTTGTTCCTGAAAAAGGGATATTACAGTGGTATCAGAGCAAGATCTTTGGCTCAGCCTGTGGCTTCAAGCCAAAGCGCTGAGTCCCTGAAGGAGGAATATTTAAAGCTCTATAGACAGAGTCTGAATATGGCTAGGTAGCCTCTGGATCTCATCCTTTTTTCTAAGGTGACATATCCAGTAAATGCCCCTGCAGTCAATCTCTGGAATAGAATTTTGATATTCCTGAGGAGGGAAATTTTTAGTGGTATTCCAGAAAGGAGCAAGGTTAGGATGATGAAGAAGATTGTTTTTACCTCATCATTTTCTAGATCCATGAAGAGCCTCTTCAAAGAGGATAGACAAACAAAGGAGAAAGAGGAAAATAATGAAACTCCTAGAGGGTTTCAAGGAGAAGAAAGTTGTAGTGAGACCTATAGAAGGTTTAAAGAAGGAGAGGAAGATCCATGCACTTCCTACCCTCACAAATAATATGTATTGTACATAAAAAAAAAAAGAGCATGGCTCCACCACTTGGAAAAATGACAGAAGAGGAGATCTCCCTGCTCCTTTGCCAGACCTTGAAGGGTATTAAAGATGATCTCAAGGAGATTGAAAGGGTGGAGACTTGTACCAGCACTGGCACAACCTTGGAAGAGTAGCCTTCAGTAATGGAGGAAGACTACACAGTTGCAAAAGAAGCTCTTGCTTCTACATCCCACCGAGGTATAATTTAAAATCCATCTGTTATCATTTCAGCACATTGTATGAAGAGATCTACACTTCTGTATGCTACTGGGTTAGAGCAAAAAAGTTGCACTGCGTTGTGCAAGAGCAGTAAGGAAGAAAGGAGCCACCATTCCTCATGGGGGAATTCAAATTGCAGCTTCATTCATGGAGCAATGGAGGAATAAATGATGAATGGTAGACATCTTGAAGTGAGAAACCTTTTTTCTTTTCCAGATGCCTCTTTCTCAATGAGCACTCCCCAGCTCAAAGAGAAACTTCTGCCTGTAGATCCAGAACCTCAATGGTTTTGGAAGGAAAAAGATGAGAAGTATTTTCTTTAAGATTGCAAATGGATTGCATTTCAAAATCCCTTGAAATGAAAAGGGTGTAAAACCATGAGGACACAAAGAGGAGATGAGGAAGAGGGCCAGCCTCATTCCTATCCATTGCAGAAGGTTGAAACACCTAGGAAGGTGACTGGATTGCGCAGTGGAAGCATGGAGGGTCTTCCCCACTTATGTATTCAGTCATCTCTCATTGAGGAGGTCTCATTATATGAATATTATGGCACCATATATGGGCAGCATGTGCCATCACTCTCAAGGGATGAGACCTTAAAGATTGCAGAAGGAAAAGAGGAGGGAAAGCTTCACATGGTAAGAAAACAATGTTACCGATGAAATAGGTAACCGCAATGTTACCTACTTTTTTTTGGTAGCATAAAAAGCACCCGATTTTGAAAAGTGGTGATGCAGAATCGCCATTTTTTTTTTTGGTGCACATTTTTGACACTCTAAAATTTTTATTTATGAAGTATGAATATTTGTTTTAAAATGTTAGTGATTTTCATGCTAATTTTGAAACGTATTGAAATGTATTGATGCAGCATCAACTTTTTTTTTTTTAGAGCAGTGATTTTCATGCTAATTTTGAAACGTATTGATGCTGCATCAACCTTTTTTTTTAGAGTAGTGATTTTCATGCTAATTTTGAAACGTATTGATGCTGCATCAACCTTTTTTTTTAGAGCAGTGATTTTCATGCTAATTTTGAAACGTATTGATGCTGCATCAACCTTTTTTTTTTAGAGTGGTGATTTTCATGTTGGTAATAAAACACAAAACTTAGATAAAAAAAAATATATAAAAACAATAAAAAAATCAATAAAAATGTAAAAAAAAACAAAAATAGCTCATAAAAATAAAAAATTTAAACAAAAATAAATAAAAAAAACAAAAATATTTGAAAATTATATCAAAGGAAATGACAAAATTTGAAGAAAAAAAACACATAATTTAAAGAAAAAAAACAAAAATTCACCAAAAAATTTAAAAAAAAAAAATCAAAAACATTTTTTTCTAACTTATTAAAAAAAACAATATATTAAAAAATATATATATATTTAAAAAAAAAATTTAAAATAATTAAAATTACAAAATTAAAATTTAGAAAAAAAAAATTATAAAAAAAAAAAATTAAATTTAAAAATTAAAATTAAAAATAATAATAATAATAAGGAAAAAAAAATAAATTTTAAATTTTAAATTTAAAAAAATAATTATTCTATAATATTAAATATTAAAAAAAAATTAAACAAATTGAATTTAAAATAAAAAAATTGAATTAAAAAAATAATTTTAAACTTTTTGAAATTCAAAATTCTTTTAAAAAAATCAAATTAAAATAAAAATATTAAAAATTAAAATAAAAATAAAAATTAAAATAAAATCAAATAAAAAATAGATGTACATATATATTTAAAGAAAAAAAAAAAAAAAAAAAAACGAATTTTATTTTAAATAAAAATATTAAATTAAAAAAAAATTTAATTTTTTGAAAAAAAAAAATTATATTTTGAAATTAAAAATAAAAAAATAAAAAAAATAAAAAATAAAAAACAATTAAAAAAAATTTAAAAAAAAAAACAATTAAAAAACAATTAATTGTTTTTTAATTGATTTTTTTTTTTTAATTTTTTTTTAATTGTTTTTTTTTTTTTTATTTCAAAATATAATTTTTTTTTTTAATTATTTAAAATATAATTTGTTTTGTTTTAATTTTTCTTAATTTTATTATTTTTTTTTTTAAATTTATTATTATTATTATTATTTTTAATAATTTTTATTAAATTTTGCCCAATTTTTTTATTTAATTGATGTTTTTTTTTTTAATTTCATAATTTTTCTTTGTTATTAACTTTTATGTTTAGTTTTTTAATATAATTTTATAAAATTCAATAAATTTTATATATATATATTTTAATTTATTTCGATTTAATATTTTTTTTAAATGTTTTACTTTTTTTTTTTTTTTTTGTTAATTACATAAAATTTTTATATTTGTTTTCAATTAAAATTGTGTATTTAAAATTAGATTTTTTTTTTAATGAAACTTAATTTTTTAAAATTATTATTTTTTTTTAATTTTTTTTTATTTAATTTTTTTTTCTTTTTTTTCAATTTTCCATTTTTAATTGATTTTTAAAGTTTTTAAAGTTTTTCGTTTAACAATATATATATTTTTTTCTTTTATATTTAAAATTTATTTTTTCTTTCAAAATTTATTTGTTTATTCATTTATTTATTAAAATTTAATATTTTTGTTTTTAAATTTAATTTGTTATTTTAATATTAACCTCTTTTTTTTTAATTTAATAAAATTTGATGTATATATCTATTTTAATTTAAGTTCATATATATATTTTATTTTTTATAATTTAAATTTAATTTATTTTTTATAGTTTATTTGTTTTTTAATATATATTGTTTTAAATTTGATATTTTCATTGTATTTTATTTTTATTTTTTATTTTTAATTAATTTTTCTTTTTTTTTTTCCTTTTAATTTGAAGAGTGTTTTTTTTTTTTAAATTTTGAATTTTTAAATTTATTAAAATTTAATATATTTCCTTAAATTTAATTATTTGTTTTAATTTTTTTTTTCTTTTTTTTAAATTTAATAAGCATTTTCTTTTTCTTTCTTAAATTTAATTTCTATATTTTATTTTTTATAATTTCGTTCTTTTTTTTAACTTGTTTTTTTTTTAAATTTAATATTTTTATTTTGTTTTTATTTTTATTTTTTAATTTCTATATTTTTTTAAATTTTAATCTTAATTTTTTTTTGGTTTATTTTTTAATTTTTTTTCCCTTAAATTTTAGGTTTTTTTTTAATGATTGAATTAAAATTTTTACTTTGTTTTTATTTTTATTTTTTTTATCTTCATATATTTTTAAATTTTAAGCTTTTAAATGTTTTTATTTTTTAAATTTATTTTTTTTCTTAAATTTTAGGTTTTTTTTTAATGTTTGAATTTTAAAAATTAAAAAATGTTACTTCTATTTTAAAAAATGCCAAAAGTATGACACAATTTTTTTTTTTGTTATTCCAGCATCAACTGGTTTTGTTTTGAGGGTGTTTTTTCAATCCTTTTTTCAAGAAACAATTTTGTTTTTACCATAATTTTATAAAATGTTGAAATTTGACCTTAAAAAAAAACGAAGTGCATTCTGGAAGACACACTTTTTTTTGGTGGTGTTTTTTCAATCCTTTTTTCAACAAACAATTTTGTTTTTACCATAATTTTAGAAAATGTTGAAATTTGACCTTAAAAAAAAAACAAGTGCGTTCTGGAAGACACACTTTTTTTTGGGGTGTTTTTTCATGTTTTTTGAGAGTTTTTGGGCTAGAGTTCCCGTTTTGAGGTCAGGTTACCTATTTCATCGGTAACAGTGTTAGAAACATTTGTCCCTCTTTATCTCAGCATAATGATGCAAGAATAAGGCAAAGAGATATATTCAAGCAAAGCAAGGACACATCAGTCCATACATCCTTCCATGATCTATGCCTTGATGTCTCCTTACTTGAAGGGATTCCACCAAGGAGTTCCCATGATGAGCAGAATGGCAAAGTGTTCCCTCAACCTTGTGCATCAATATCATCTCTCTCTAAGAGGGAAGCCAACACAACATTGGATACTTTGGGTAAGAAGCATGATTATGTAAATCACATCTTATTTCATGATTGCATGTATTCTCTTACTTTACATTTGGAGGCCATAACTCCCAAAGGGAGTGTTTTACCTTACAAGCTTCGTGGCCAACTATGGGCCAAGATTATTTTCAAAGATGACCACAGCCTTGATGGGCTAAGGGAGGTATTACAACATGATGGGTGCTTCCCTAAGGCACCAAATATACATTTCACTTTCAACCATGGTGAAATGATGAGGGCAGCAAGTAAGTGGCATGCAAACCACTTACCACATCTAGATCTGAAGCAGGGAGGAGATTCCCTGCACTGGTTCCTATTGGGTGAGTTTGGGTACCACCCAAGGTTTTTGAATTTCTTGCCTCGTGCCTTTTATTTCAAGAAAAGAATGCATAAGAAGAAGGCATGTTTGTTTTGGTTGATGAGAAGAGAGTATGGACACTACATGATGAATTCCATGTCCATACATCTACTTGTATCCATGATGTATATACATGTATTTCTATTTAGAATGAATCTCATAATCATGTATGTACTTTGGGTTGGGATAAGATGTAACCTTCTCATGGGATGGCATAAGGGAGCATGTTTATATCATGATGTTAATGATGCCCCAATCTTTTTTGTAAACATGAGAGGAGGAAAGGTACAATGGGTGAATGAATCCACTGGGAATGCAATCTCCCAAAATCATTTGTATTTCAAGGAGAGGATAGAACCTTATATGGCTGCTATATTATATATTGTGTTTTCTTATGCAAAAGGTCATGTATTGGGCTTATTTCATGAGAAGGGATCTCTCACAAGGGAGAATTTGGAGCATGACATGTGTTGCTTGAATCATATTCAGCCAACACCTCTTATCCTCCACTATCTTCAAGATTTTAAGAAGCTTATTACAATAAGTAGGTGGTGGGGTGGCCACTTATTATGCTATGATTTGAAGTAGCATGGGAAGGGAGACTTTCCACATGACACCTTTGGCATGGAAGGGGTCAAAAATGAAGAGTCAAATCAGTTCACTCTTTCTTCTTTTGAGGAAGAGAATAGATCCATGCACCACTCCATTGATGGGAGGAGGATTGTCGGTGATGAACATGATCATGTTACACATGATTTATATTCTGATTTCATGCATTATTGCACCATGTTTCTGCAGGTCATGCTCCAAGGAGGAGTGTTATATCATGTGAGCCTCTTGGCCAATATTGGGCCCCAAAAATTTCTGAATTAGGCCACTCCCTTGAGAGGAAAGGGGGGATTTTGTAAAATGATGGGTGCTTCCCAAAAGCACCAAACATATATCACACTTTCAGCAATGGTGATATGGTGTGGACAGCAAGTAAGTGGTGGGAAAACCACTTACCATATTTACATTTTATGTAAGCAAGGGATGCCTTGCATTGGTTCCACTTGTGGGACTATGACCCACCTCCATATGTGCAATTTTCTGTTTTCAAGCACATTGTTTTGATTCCCTATCTTGATAATGTACTTGTAATTCTATGGGGATGTATGGGGAAGGAAGAAAGGATGGCATGTGCCTCATGGGATGGCTACTCTCCATGTATTTTATGTTTTCTTGTTTTAGGGAGAGCATGGGGGAAAACCATGTTTGTTGTTGGAAATATGATGCAGAATGTTGTCCTTGATGGCAACCCACTAAATAAAGATGAAGACATGCGACTGTTGACATACAGTGTGTACAGAAGGCAATGAAGAAAAGAATTCAGAATGTGCTCAAAATATGATGAAAAGAGTATGTCTCTTTGTATACGCGGATTGGCCTAGGGGAAGTCGCGTATGCACGCGGAAAATAACGTGCCAAGTCGCGTATGGGCTAAAGCGCTCAAAAAGTGCAAAACCAAGGGTAACCAACATGGTATTGACCCATGGTATTGGGTAATGATCCGCCTAATTGACCCCGTCCGGGTTGTTTTGGGATCATGGTATTATTTTGGCCCATGGTATTGAAAAAAGGGGCTCATGGTATTGAAAAAGGATAAACATATATAAGGAGAAGAATTTCATTGTGCAAATCATGTGTGTGGGTGCAAGATGTCTGAGCTTGAATGAATACTTCTCTCTGAAGTATATCTGAATGGAAAGGGTTACACTTGAATGATAAATCTGATTGTATGATGCACCAATGATGAATAAGGGGATCTAGATCTGAATTGCTCTTGTATTTGTTAGATCTGATTATGGAAGACTTAGATCTGTGATGAGGCGAGCATCTAGGCGAACATCTGTCTGAAGCAAAAGGGTAGATCTGAACTGAATATCTGATCTGATGAAGTATGCTGCTCTGTAATGATTGAAGATCTATACGCTACTTCGACACGGAGGAAGCGCGTATATACGCGGCTTCAGCGAAGAGAAAGCGCGTATGCGCAATAAAATATACACTGAGGTATACGCCGGTTTGTGTGGACGGAAGCGCGTATATACGCGACATCAGTAAAGGGAAAGCGCGTATGCAAACTAGGGTTTGCTGAAGCAAGGGGTATGAAATATCTGATCTGTTCTGCTGTGTTTCTGCTATCTGATCTGTGTTGATATGTATCTGTTGATGATGTATGTTTGTGCTTAAAAGTATGGAAAGGGTTCGGTCTGGAAATATGATGAATGGTGGCCTGCAAGTTGTGTTCTATTGAAGTGGTTGGATCCAGTGTGAAAATTGATGAAACGTGGTCCAAGGTGGTGCTGAGGGTTGTAGCCTTCAGTCAGGGGGTTGTAGCTCCCTTCCAGGTGAGGCTGGTAAACGAGATCGGGGGGTCGTAGCTCCCCTCCAGGAGAGGCTGGTAAACGAGTCAGGGGGTTGGAGCTCCCTTCCAGGAGAGGCTGGTAAACGAGCGCAGGTGGGTGCCTGCGTGCTGGTCAAGTCTGCGCCCGCACATATGTTGTAATATGTTTTCTCTATAATAAAATATTGAAGGCTGAGCACCTGCAGCGGTGGTTTTCTCCCGACTTGGGTTTCCACCTAAAAATCCCGGTGTTCATGTGTGATGCTTTGTGTGATGGTTTATTCTGTTCTTACTGCACATGTTTACTGTTTATTGAACATCTGATGAATGAATGATGGAATAATATAAGTGAAGATTTAATGACTGATCTAGATCTCTGTGTATACGCTAGTTTCACAAAGGGGATCCGCGTATATATGCTAGTTTACTGAAGGAAAGTAGCGTATGGGTTTTAAGGAATGAAAAAGTAAAAAGATTTGATTATGCAGTAAATACTGATTCACCCCCCCCCCTCTCAGTATTTTTCCCAACAATTGGTATCAGAGCAGGTCCTTGTGGAGAAGCTTGATCGCTTAAAGGAGATCCGTCGCAATGGGAAGTCAAGAAGGAATAATGTCTATAAAGCCACCTATATTCAATGGAAGCAATCTGATATTCTAGAAGGTACGTACAAAATCATATCTGCAAAGTCTTGGTGCAGATGTATGGGCAATCGTGGAAGAAGGTTATCAATACCCGACAAGTATTCCTACTGATGCAGCAGAAAGAAAGAAGTATGAAACCAATGCCAAAGCAGTAAATGTTTTGCTGGGAAGCATGTCTGAATCAGAATTTTCTAAAGTGATGCAGCTACATTCAGCAAAATATATATGGGACAAAATCATTCTGAGCTATGAAAGAGATACAAAGGTAAAAAATGCAAAACTCCAAACTCTTAGAATTGAATATGAAAATTTGAAGATGCATAGTGATGAAAGTGTTGCCAGTTTCTTCCTTCGTCTAGATGATGTTGTCAATCGAATGAGAAATTTGGGTGAAACTAAAACTGATACTACTCTGGTTGAAAAATTCTTAAGATCCTTGACTCCAAAATTTGACTCTAAAGTCTCCGCTATTGAAGAAAGGCAAGATCCGCAAACTCTTACTATTGTTCAATTACATGGGACTCTGACTGCTTTTGAAATGAGACAAGGAGGTCCTTCTCAAGTAAGAGAAGCTGCGTTTAAGGCTTCTACAAAAGGAAAGGAAAAGGAAGTTGTCAAAGAATCCAGCTATATTTCCGATGAAGAAGAAGCAAATTTCGTAAGAAAACTCCAACTAGGAACTGGAAGATTCAAAGGTAAGCTTCCCTTCAAATGTTTTGAGTGTGGAAAAGTTGGTCATTATGCTACAAAATGTCCTTATAAAGGAAAAGAAGTTGTTAGAAGGAATAAGAACAGATCTAGCTCTAAGAAAAGTTACTATACTAATGAAGATAGTGATGGGTCATCTAATAGTGAGGAAGATTGTGAAGAAGATCTTAGACTTCTCATGGCCTTTGAACAAAAGGAAGAAAAGGATATGTTTATGGATGCTCTAGAGGAAAATGATTTTCTTGAAGAGAATAATCAACTCAAACTTCGCTTAGAAGATTGCAAAATTCTCTTAGAAGAACAAAAGGTGATCAGAGAGACTGTTGAAAAGCAGCTTGAAGAAGCAAAGAAACATATTGAAAAGCTAGAATGTGAAGTGGTAATTCAAAGAAAAGAAGTAGAGAAAGCAAAGACCTTGAATCTTAAATTTGCTAAAGGATCCGAAACCTTAGATGAGATTATCAAGGTACAACGTTCTCCTCTTATAAAGACAGGTCTGGGATATACCGGAAAATCTTCTCAAACTTCAGCACCAAACTATCTAAAAGCAGTTACAGGTGGTTTACTACATTCAGCCACTCAGCAAGGGAATAGAGGATCTCTACAGGGAAAGCAGGACCATCTCAATTCAAGGAACACTAACAGGGACAGCTTTCAAAGACACTACAACCAACAGGTAAACTCAAATAGAAGATTCCATGATCGCAGAAATTTCTACTTCAATGGGCAATGTTTCACTTGTCACAATTTTGGTCATAAAGCTATTCAATGTGTGGCATATAAAACCATCATGACAAGAGAAGCAAGAAAGAAAAGGTTGGATACCGAACCAAAGAAGAATACCTATAACAATTTTTCTCCTCTTCAAAGTGAAGTCGAATGTACTTATTGCAATAACTTTGGCCATGAAGAATCTGAATGCAGGAACAAGATCCAGCCTAAAGAACATGTTCCCTCAAGCTCCAAAGTGTGGAAGAAGAAAGAACCGCCGGTTGAAAATTGTGGGATAGCATTATTTGCAGAAGGTGAAGAAAATCAATGGTACATCGATAGTGGGTGCTCAAGACACATGATAGGTGACAAAAGCAAACTTCATACTTATAATGCTCTAGAAAAGGAAAAGAAAGTTACATTTGGAAATGATACTCCTGCTGTAATTAAAGGAAAAGGGTCAGTATTTCTAAAAGAAAAGTGAAGGCTAAAGATGTCATGTATGTGGATGGATTAAGGCATAACCTGTTAAGTGTTAGTCAAATGTGTGATCAAGGAGCAGAAGTGGTCTTCAGTTCCAAAGAATGTGTGGTTCGTGATCTTGATACATGTAAAATCATTATAAAAGGAAAAAGAAATCCAAGCAACCTGTATGTACTAAACGGCATAGATCAATGTTACTTGAGCAAGTCTTCAAAAAATTGGCTATGGCATAGAAGGCTGGGGCATCTGAGTTTCTCTCAAATCAACAAAGCAAACAGACTTCAAGCTGTTCGTGATCTTCCCAAGGTCAATCTTCCAGAAAATACCATATGCAAATCTTGTCAATTTGGTAAGCAGACTAGAGTTCGATTTAATGCCAAAGAAGGATCATCAAGTAAGCCTCTTGAACTCATTCATACTGACATCCGTGGACCTATGAGGAAAAGGTCATTACGTGGGGAAGAATACTATATCCTATTTATCGATGACTACTCCAGAATGTGTGAGATCGCATTTATTAAACACAAAGATGAAGCTTTTGAAAAATTTCAGAAGTTCAAAGCTCTGGTAGAAAATGAATTGGATTCAAAAATCAAGTGTCTTAGATCTGATCGAGGTGGAGAATATTCATCAAATAAATTCTTTGAATTTTGTGAACAACATGGCATTAAAAGACAATTCTCTGTAGCAGGCACTCCACAACAAAATGGTGTAGCAGAAAGAATGAATAGAACAATTGTTCAAATGGCTAGAGCTATGATGGCTGACTCTAATGTTCCTGATATGTTCTGGAGTGAAGCAGCACGTACAGCAGTTAACATTCTCAACAAAGCTCATGTTCGGGTAAATAGTGACAAAACTCCATATGAACTCTGGTATGGTAAGTCTCCCACTGTAAAGCATTTTAAAGTTTTTGGAAGTAGATGCTTTATCAAAAATAATGATGAAAAGCTTGGCAAGTTTGAACCTAGATCATATGAAGGGATACTTCTTGGTTACTCATCTTCAAGCAAAGCATTCACATGTTACAATAAGAGGCTTCAAAAGGTTGTTGAATGTATTGATGTTGTTATTGATGAGTCTCCTGCAGCTCCTAAAGAAGAAAAACAAACAACAAAAGAAGATGATAGCGACATATGGCCTTCTACATCAAATGGAAATGATATAGACAGTGGATCCAATGAAGAACCTGAAAATGATCTATCTGAAAAAGCTCCATCCAGATATGTTCAAAAGAATCATCCTGAATCTCAAATTTTGGGAGACAAGGAATCAGGTGTACGAACAAGGAGAACTCTTGCGGGATCTTCTAGTAATTTGGCACTTCTATCCACAATTGAACCACACAATGTCAATGAAGCTAGCAAATATGAATGTTGGAATAATGCCATGGATGAAGAAATTGAGAAAATTGAAAAGAATGACACTTGGGATTTGGTACCAAGACCTCATGATAAAAATTTCATTGGAACTAAATGGATCTTCAAGAACAAGTTAAATGAGAATGGGGATGTTGTAAGAAACAAAGCTAGACTGGTTTGCAAAGGGTATACTCAACAAGAAGGTATAGACTTTGAAGAAACTTTTGCTCCTGTAGCTAGACTTGAAGCAATAAGAATGTTTCTTGCTTTCTCAAGCTATCAACGAATCAACGTTTATCAAATGGATGTTAAGTCTGCTTTTCTTAATGGTGATCTAGAAGAAGAAGAAGTATATATAGAACAACCGGAAGGATTCATTTTGGGAAATGATGCAAATCTTGTTTGTAGACTTAAAAAGGCTCTGTATGGACTCAAACAAGCTCCAAGGGCTTGGTATTATCGTCTTGACAAATATCTTCATCAACAAGGATTTTCAAAGGGGTCTGCTGATAGCAACTTGTACACAAAAGTTGAAAATGATAAATTATTGATTGTAGTTGTATATGTTGATGATATCATTTTTGGGAGTAACGAAGAATCTATGAGTCAAAAATTTGCTTCTGTCATGCAGCAAGAATTTGAAATGTCTTTTCTTGGGGAACTAACATTCTTTCTTGGCTTGCAAGTGCATCAATCTGCAGATGGTATATTTCTATCACAAGCAAAATATCTTAAGCAAATTCTGAAGAAGTATGGCATGGAAGAATGCAAACCTGTAAGTACACCAATGATAACCGCATGCAGTCTCAGTTCTAATGATGATTCTCCCACTGTGAATCAACCAGAATACAGATCGATGATTGGAAGTCTACTTTATCTCACTGGGACCAGACCAGACATTATGCATGTTGTTGGGATTGTTGGACGATTCCAAGCTAATCCAAAAGAGTCTCACCTTCAGGCCGTCAAAAGGATATTCAAATATCTACAAGGAACTCAAGACTTTGGTCTATGGTATCCAAAGGATGCTGATCTTACTCTTCATGCTTACACTGATGCAGATTGGGCGGGAAGTGTTGATGATCGGAAAAGCACTAGTGGTGGTGCATTTTACATGGGGCCCCGGTTAGTATCTTGGTTCAGCAAGAAGCAAAATTCTATTGCCTTATCAACAGCTGAAGCAGAGTATGTAGCTGCCGCATCTTGTTGCACTCAACTCCTATGGATGATGCAAACCTTGCAAGATTTTCAAATAAAATGTGCAACTCCTATCTCCATTATGTGTGATAATACAAGTGCCATCAGTATCTCAAAGAATCCTGTTATGCATTCGAAAACCAAGCACATTCCCATCAAATATCATTTGCTACGTGAACAAGTGCTTGAGCAAAAAGTGAAGTTGGAGTATGTTACCTCCAAAGAACAAGCTGCTGATATCTTTACCAAACCTCTGCCCAGGGAAGCATTCGAGTATTTAAGACAGAAGCTGGGAGTGTTCTCTGCCAGTCAAAAGAAAAAATTTGCATAAATTTTAAGAGATGGCTTGGGATATGCGGGTTTCCTGAAACACAGTCGCGTATATACGCAAGTTCCTGCACATCAAACCGCGTATGTATGATTGCTGACAATTTTTGGGTTGAAGTCAGCTCTCTTCAGCACAGCTGCAGTGCTGTTTGGTATCTCTGATACTGTTTGACATCTCTGGTGGTGTTTCAGTTCTCATAATTCTGTTTCTAATGTTTTGATGAAGATGCCTTGATGATTTGATGGTGGAAGTTTTTAGGATTCACAAACTAAGGGGGAGCCTTAGTCATTTGGAAAGATTGCTTGGTTGCACAGATTCAGGGGGAGCATTAGCGTTTCTGAGTATAATGCAGTGTTGGCATTATTATGGTTCTGAAATATGTTCTCTTTCTTGAGGACTTTCTGGTGTTGGTCATAAATGGTCATATTTATATTTTGGTGAAAAGGTCTTGTTGAGACTCATGATGTAAAAATTGTAATATTCAGTCATGTAAGGACTTGTCATTTTTGTAAACCCACTTGGTTGGGTAACTGAGTCAAATTTTGTAAATCCACTTGGTTGGGTACTTGAGTCTTATATGTCAATCCACTTGGTTGGATATTTGGTGTAAGTATGAGTCTTTGGTGCTAGGAAGTTCATAGAGTCATGTACTTCATTGACAAATATGTTTGAAGATTCAGCATGAACTCAGGGGGAGCTTGGCCACTTCAGCACATATCAGATCTGCAGAATGTTTCTTCCACATGAGGAGGAGAGTGTTGGTGTTTGATCCGCCTTTTTCCCTTGATGTCAAAGGGGGAGAATGACATGGTGTTTGAATGAATAGAAGATAATGATGTCAAATATTTGGGAGAGTGACATATTTGGGATAGTGACATGGTACCTATCTGTTATGGTAACCAAACACCATCGTGGTTGCCATCAAGTCCAAAGGGGGAGATTGTTGGAAATATGATGCAGAATGTTGTCCTTGATGGCAACCCACTAAATAAAGATGAAGACATGCGACTGTTGACATACAGTGTGTACAGAAGGCAATGAAGAAAAGAATTCAGAATGTGCTCAAAATATGATGAAAAGAGTATGTCTCTTTGTATACGCGGATTGGCCTAGGGTAAGTCGCGTATGCACGCGGAAAATAACGTGCCAAGTCGCGTATGGGCTAAAGCGCTCAAAAAGTGCAAAACCAAGGGTAACCACCATGGTATTGACCCATGATATTGGGTAATGATCCGCCTAATTGACCCCGTCCAAGTTGTTTTGGGCTCATGGTATTGTTTTGGCCCATGGTATTGAAAAAGGCTCATGGTATTGAAAAAGGATAAACATATATAAGGAGAAGAATTTCATTGTGCAAATCATGTGTGTGGGTGCAAGATGTCTGAGCTTGAATGAATACTTCTCTCTGAAGTATATCTGAATGGAAAGGGTTACACTTGAATGATAAATCTGATTGTATGATGCACCAATGATGAAGAAGTGGATCTAGATCTGAATTGCTCTTGTATTTGTTAGATCTGATTATGGAAGGCTTAGATCTGTGATGAGGCGAGCATCAAGGCGAACATCTGTCTGAAGAAAAAGGGTAGATCTGAACTGAATATCTGATCTGATGAAGTATGCTGCTTTGTAATGATTGAAGATCTATACGCTACTTCGTCGCGGAGGAAGCGCATATATACGCAGCTTCAGCGAAGAGAAAGCGCGTATGCACAATAAAATATACACTGAGGTATACGCTGGTTTGTGTGGACGGAAGCGCGTATATACGCGACATCAGTGAAGTAAAAGCGCGTATGAAAACTAGGGTTTGCTGAAGCAAGGGTATGAAATATCTGATCTGTTCTGCTGTGTTTCTGCTATCTGATCTGTGTTGATATGTATCTGTTGATGATGTATGGTTTTGCTTAAAAGTATGGAAAGGGTTCGGTCTGGAAATATGATGAATTGTGGCCTGCAAGTTGTGTTCTATTGATGTGGTTGGATCCAGTGTGAAAATTGATGAAACGTGGTCCAAGGTGGTGCTGAGGGTTGTAGCCTTCAGTCAGGGGGTTGTAGCTCCCTTCCAGGTGAGGCTGGTAAACGAGATCGGGGGGTCGTAGCTCCCTTCCGGGAGAGGCTGGTAAACGAGTCAGGGGGTTGGAGCTCCCTTCCAGGAGAGGCTGGTAAACGAGCGCAGGTGGGTGCCTGCGTGCTGGTCAAGTCTGCGCCAGCACATATGTTGTAATATTTTTTCTCTATAATAAAATATTGAAGGCTGAGCAACTGCAGCGGTGGTTTTCTCCCGACTTGGGTTTCCACCTAAAAATCCTGGTGTTCATGTGTGATGCTTTGTGTGATGGTTTATTCTGTTCTTACTGCTCATGTTTATTGTTTATAGAACATCTAATGAATGAATGATGGAATGATATAAGTGAAGAACTCATGGCATAATTAGATCTCTGTGTATACGCTAGTTTCATAAAGGGGATCCGCGTATATACGCTAGTTTACTGAAGGAAAGTAGCGTATGGGTTTTAAGGAATGAAAAAGTAAAAAGATTTGATTATGCAGTAAATACTGATTCACCCCCCCCTCTCAGTATTTTTCCCAACATTTGTTTCATATGATCTATTGTCTCCTTATGGGATGAGCTGTTTTCATCTCATGAGAACCTTGGAGGAGAAAGATGTGGATGGATTGGTGAGCACTTGGCTTATGGAGGAAGATTATCTTATGTTGGTGTCACCAAGGATGAGATTTTGTAGCAATCACCTTGCAGTTTCTTGAGGACGAGCAATAATTTTGGAGGGGAGGACTGTAATGTTCCTAATTAGCCCAAGCTAATAGGAACATTTCATTCTATTTTAATTTTATTTATTGATTAATAAAATGTAAAGGAGAACATGAAAAACCGCTTAAATCAACGAATAAATACATGCCCAATGTGAAAATGGATAAATCTGGGCCTTTGTAATAAAATACACTTGTGTGTGAAACAGGTTTGAGCTAATTGACTGGGTCAACAGGACCAAATCTACAGCGTTGTCTAGGTTCAATGTATCTCCTAAAGGGACGGCGTAGTTCTAGAAGGAGGACCTCATGTGAAAGGGGTTAAGTGATTCAAGGTGGTTTAGGGTTTTTCACATCCTAATCTTATAAAAGGAAGGAGAAGGCTCAAGGAAAAAGTTGTTGATCATATTTAGATTTTGAGATTGCTTGAGCAACTCAAATTCTCTTGGTTTTTTAGCAAGGGAAAGAGGGTTTCCTGTTTAGGAATCCTCCCTCTCCTTCCATGGAGTAGCTCTTGGAGGAGTATGTTCAACTTTGTCCACTATCTGACATTTGGCCAAGCTTCTACTTCCAAATGAAATGAAGATCCTGTTGAGGGTTTGATTTCTTTTGTAAGCTGCAACAAGTGGAGAATAGATCTTTGTAGATCTATGCAGTTCTAGCACCCCTTGTTAATGGGAAACTCATCCACCTTATTGATAAGCTGGTCCTAGGCTATTTGTGCTTCAGATCTATATCTTGGCATCATGCCAAATTTTACTTTCAGTGGAATTCATAGTTTCTCTTCCCTGAGCTACGTAATTCTTGAGGAGCAGTGTTGCAGGTGTTTGGAGTTCTCCTGGAGAAGAGATCTCTAGTGGAAAGGATCCCTCCTTTCACTGTGGTGATCCATGGATTGGCCAACCAATCCATGTAATATTCAAATCTGATTTATTTTCTGATGTATCTACTACAAAATTTCTGAATACTGCTGCATAACTGTGACTTCGATCTCAGATCTACTCACTGTTGTCCATCATTTGCTGAGATCCCCAAGGGGAGTGTAATAAAGAGCCTCTTTCGCTTCCAGATCTGTTGTAGATCTATATTTTCATGCATATATATGTTATAGATCTGATTTATAATTAAATTAAGCTTCAGCCCCTAAAAATTACCCTGAAGAGTTTCCTAGTTAATCTCATGTGTTGCTGTACCTCAAACTAAGGGTTTACTCATGGAAATCTCCTGTATTTTTCATATATTTTTTATAAGCCATGAAGCTATTCTGACTTACTAATTTTCAGATCATATTACAAATTTCATCTTTAGAAACCCACACTGCATAAGCTTCAGAAAATTCTGCATAATCTAAGTCTTGGGAAATCAAGGTTTTTTTATCCTAGTTTGGGAAGGAGGAACTGTTTAACTTGGCTAGAATTATTTTTTTGAGCTTAAATTCAGAGCATAGGTCCCTCATGACCTAATATGAAATAAAATCTCACCATTTCCATTATTGGTACGCATATATCTTATTATACTCATTTTAGGGCCAAAATCATCACTTTTCCCCACCTTTTTTCCCATAAAACGATGTGTAAGGTTGCTTTTGCATATTTAAATGAAGGTTAAGTGTTTTTAAATCTGTATCAGACATATTTATGTAGCTCCACATTGGTAATAACTTCAATTATTCCCAATCTGCAGCTGTTCCTGAAAAAGGAATATTACATTCAGAGGTTGCCCGAATGCTTAGAATCCAATTAATTTCTTCTTCAGTTAAAGGATGAGGTATTATTTGGATTGAAAAAAAAATTATTTCTTTCTCTCATGAAGATTGATCATGATATTGAATGTCTTATTTAGCTTTATACACAAGAGAATATGAATTATCATTTGTCTCCAAAGAGAGATCTTGTGGATTTACTTTCATCTCTTGATTGATTTCATCTTCAAATAAATTCTCTTGATCATCATGACAATTAACTTGAGAAGGGAATCCATAAATTTCTTATAAGAGATCCTCATCATTCATATCTTCTAAATCTTCATCAATATTTTCAATGTATTGTATGAAATCCTCAAACTGATCACAACAATTTTCCACTAATGACAAAGATGGGGAATATTCTTTATAATGCTCATAAAATTCTTTGTGGCAATCTTTTAAAGAAAACAAGCTACTAGTGTTTAAACCTTCATACCATTTCCTTGCTTTTCCTTCTAATGTTTCCATAAAAATATTCATGTGACAGTCCTCATGCCATTCAACTTTCAAATTCCATGAATGTATGTGAAATTTAATGAGATGTAACAAAGTATCATCAACATTCTCATTTTGAAAAATAAGAAGATTTATTTGCCAATTTACCTAAGGCATTTTGTTTTGGAAGACATGAATGTAATATCTGTTCATTAAAGCATATATCCTTACAACTGATCCCATTTTGAGCTTGTGGATTTGCCAGTGAATCTTTATTTCTATATTTTTCTTCCAATGGAGTCGCCATGTGAATGAAACAACCTTTCTGGTGCTTGCATTATGTTCACCATCAAAAGTCAAAACTAAAACTTGAAGTTCATTTCTAGAGAAAGTTCCCCAGTATGGTTGCAACTATGTTAGCGCCCCGTATTTCTGAAGGCTGAAGGCATAATCTTGGAGGGCCAACATCAAAACCACTTCAGGTCTAGGATCTAGCCATCCTAGATGTAGAGATGGATCTCTTTGTTAGATATAGATTTTTTGATTGGGAATTTTAGGCAAGATATTAGTGCATAGAGGTTTGTTTGAAAATTAGTGGTTGAGACAGCAGACGAGGGCCATTGGGCTATGGAGTCAAACATGTGTAAAAAAATTTAATGGATGAATAACTGAGATCATTTGTGATAGGAAAGCTAGTCCTGTCAATGGACCTATACTGTTTATGAAATGGAAAAGGAGGAGAGATTAAGGTTCAATGTGAATGTAGAGAAGACCTTCTCTAAATTCTACATTCAAATTTTAGAGAAAAACATAGATTACTGTTTCAAGACTGAGCAGGGTGCCCAATGACAAATCCTGAACAAAATTTTCTTATCAACAGTAATGAGAGAAAACAATATGTGAAACAAGAGTATTAAAAATTACGTGGAGAAACCACTTCACCACTAATCATAGCACAAGAATATAGAAACATCAGTGTCCTTTCATTCATCCAAAAAGAGTGTTTACAACTAGATGAGCCTTTTACAATGGGTTTTCCTTTCCGATCCCTAGAATACATAAATTATTTAACTGAAACCTATAATGATCGTCATTAATTACATTCAAGCACAAATTGGACAAGTGGAACCATGAAGGTGGTGATAAGGTAATTCTGGCCAAGATGGAGGCTTTATTTTCTCTGGAAGTCCGTTACTAATTGTGAAATGATCAGAATCTAGCTAGTGTGATGCCGAAGAGGCAGAGATAAAACACCACTGACATCTGGCTCTACTTTGGTAAAAACTGATTGCTAGATGATCTAATCTGATTATTGTGTTGACTGTCATGATGGCACAAAGGGAAAAAACCCTTTGTCCTTACTATGTCGGTTACTATTGTTGTGGAGTATCAAAGCGAAAAAATCCACTTCTTCCATTAAAACATACCCAAATGATTCAATACACCCTTCGGATAGGATTGCAAGAGAAAAGAGATGTGGATCAATTGCACAAGAAGGAGCTGGTGGAGGAGCGACAACGAAAGTTGGTAGGTGGACATGGCGCAGTGGTGGCGGAAGTTGATTTGTCGATGTGACACAGTGGTAGTGGGAGTCTATAGGTTGGTGAGGAGGAGTGGTGGTAGGAATGGTTTTTTTGTGGTGTGAAATCCATTTCAGAGGGGGACAAGAGCGGTAGGTGGTTTCGGCAAAGGGGGGTGTGAAACACCCTAGAGCAGCCACATAAGGGTAGGGCCTAGACCTTGAGACTGCCCATTTCAAATCCCCCATGGGTGGTAAAGCTTGAATGGAGAGGGGGGGCGAAAATTTATGCGGACTTTCAAATCGGAAACGGGGTAACGTGGACGAGCGGGAAGGTGTCAGGAGATTAGTGGGGAGGGTATGTATGATGCGATGGTGGGGTCTGGTAGCAGAAAGGTCTGCGATGAGATGGGGAAAGAGTGACGTGGCAGGGAAATGGGTCCCACTATATCGCATTGGCGGTCTAGAAATGCTGAAATGTAAAAAGGCAGGGGTCCACAATTTAATATGATAGTGCAGTAAGGATTTTTAAAGCAATTCTATTTAGCATCTTTATCCTATAATGGGGTTTCCAACACCCTAGAATAAGCATTATTTTCCCTTTTTGACAACATTTTCTTTATTCGAAATAAATGACAGCTGTGGAACATTATTGGCAATATGAAAGATTTGAAAAGAATAATTAGTCACCTTGTGATACTATAGATTATAGGATACTAATAGGTCTATTATGACAATGTGATGAAAGTTGGCCTACAGTTTCTTTGATGATTGTTTGGCAAGTGGATTCAGTGTGAACCATTCTGAAATGTGGTCCATAAGGTTCCGAGGGTTGCAACCTTCAGTGAGGGGGTAGGATATTCCTTCTGGTAGGAGTTGGTAAGCACGATCAGGAGTTTGTAGCTCCCTTCTAGTGGGTGCTAAATAACAGCTGGAGGTTGTAGCCTCCTACGAGTGGGTACCTACGTACTGGTAAGAGTCTACACTAATAATAAACGCAATGGAATTTTTATAATAAGAAAGAAGGCAGAGACAATAACAACGGTGGTTTTCTCCCACACAGGTTTTCCACCTAAAATATTGGTGTTCTATGTGTGCTTCTTGTTGTCCTATGAGATAATTGGTGTCAATAAATTATGCCAGAGCATCTATAATGTTTTGTTTTATTTTAAGTTTAGTATTTTTTATGACCAATGCATAAATCAAATTTGCAGAAACTATGTTTAAACTTTTAGATAGTATTAATTAATAGAACAAAGGGTTGTTTCTTTATTCCACACAATAATTTAGATTTTGCAGGTGATTTAGAAGAATATTTAAGAATATATTATTATTTAATTATTCAAATACAATATTTCAAATTATCATAAGTGTGAATACTTTAAAAAAATGTCTAAAATTTTAACAAAATATATTTAACATTATGAAGATGCTGATAATTTGTTGATGAGAGGGACTTACATAAACAAATGGCTCAGTAAATCATTCTTTGATATAGATAATAACTTCAGGAGGAATTTAGGACAACTGAAACTTAGTTAATCTTACCTAGTTATCTTCATAAGAATTAAATACATGTAGAAAACAATATGAAATAATAAACAGGAAAAACTCACAAGGGAAAAAGGTTGTATGAAACAAATCCATAACCCTTCTTTTATTATTAGTGATCAAAATATTGTACACTGATTATTAAAAAAATTCTCATCCAAGGGTGAAACCCTTAATAACTCGAAAATGAGAGTTATTTATACTAGTTTTAGGACTAATAAAATATCCTAAATTGATTACAAAAATAGTACTATATGATAGAAAGAAGGAAATTGTTGGATGATGTGTCCCTGTTTTGATGGAGATTTTTGATGATTTGGAGAAAAAAAATTATTTTCTGATGACTAGGCCCAAAAGTGCTCCTATGATGTTGTGTTGATAGAATTTACAATTACTCAATGTGTTAGCACTTTGCCAGATTCCCAAGGCCGAGGAAGGAATCCCAACAGAGGTAACCATAAGCCAATATTCTGACTTGATATCTAGCCCTATCAAGCCCTCTCTGCAAAAGGGTCACAGCTAGGAGGGTTGGAGAAATTAGGGTTTTTAGGCTAGATATAGAGTGCAGGGGGTTGTTTCAATTGTTTTGGTTGGGAAAATCACTGGATGAAGAAATTCGGTCAAGAAAAGCCAGGTCAGGGAAAATGAGTTAGGGTTGCAGGGATCAATAGGGAAATTTAGGTATAATGAATATCACTTGAAAATAATTGTTATGGAATGATGTTGAAACTATAAGAAGGCTAAGAAAAACATAGAAGATGTATTTTTCATAGACAATAGAAGATGAACAAAATATGATTAGTCACCCAAAATAGAGCATGTGCAAACATGTATTCATATTATCTAATTTGTAAAATATCATAATATAGAAATGAAAGTGAACATGAACCCAATACTTTCAAACATATGATACTTAAGAAGAAACAATGATAGACATTAAATACCACAATTATCCCATAAAAGTAGCTGCAAATCATCTTTATTAGCTGGCCAAACTGAGAAAAAAAATTTCCTTGATCAGCTATCAAACATCAAACTGATTCCAACCCTTGTATATTCTGATGAAAGGGCCTAAAAAGACGTGAAAACAAAATTCACTCATCGTCAGGGGTCGAATCCATGAGGTGAGGAAGATATTACACAAAAATTTGAACTGATAGCTAAAGTATAGGATGGTTTAAGTGACTAATTCCTAACTTAAGTGAACTGATTCATTACACCTCATTTGATTGATTTGCCTAATGTATTTACCCTAGATAATAGTAAAAACATGATAATTACATTCATTTTCATCATTTAAATATTTAAAATAATCATTTCGCAAGATTAAAATCAAAACAAGAGTGAAATTTAGAAAATTTTAGAAGACTGCCAAATGCGCCATCTCCTAATTAAACGCACCCTCTCTGTGTCAAACATGCCCTCTCTATTCAAGGATACATTTTTATGCCTTCCTAGTGTATAAATTTTCTTCAAGATGGCTTGTTGGAAATCCCTTCAAGTATACTTTCTAGACATGCCTTCATTTTTCAAAATGAAGCTCATTTGCCATGTCAAAACCTCATTTTCCCAAGACTGGTAAATGCACAACGCCTGTTGGGAAAAATACTGAGAGGGGGGGTGAATCAGTATTTAAGGCTGAAAAATTTTTCTCTCCTTTCTCTTAAAAAAAACATATGTTACAGTACTGCATTCAACATGTATGTCCAGATATCTTATTATGTCTTTACTTAGAGAATTGCATCAGATAAGAATTAAGCATGAACAGAAATAACAGAACAAAACATTAATCATGAACGACACATATGGACACCAGGATTTAAGGTGGAAACCCAATTCGGGAGAAAACCACCGCTGCTGTAATCTCAGTTTTCAATATTTTATTGTAGAGAAAACCTTTTACAATATATGCTGGTGCAGACTCATACCAGCATGCAGGCACCCACCTGCAGAAGGCTACAACCTTCTCTCGTTTACCAGCCTTTCCTGGAAGGGAGCTTCAACCACTTGAACATAACACCAGTTTCTACTGGCAGAAAAATTCTACTTCCAAAATGAAGGCTTCAACCCTCAGAATCACTGGATTCATATGTTTTCTTCAGTAGTCATGCGCTAGCTCTTCATCGTTTCTTCATCCGTCGTTCAAGACCAGAGGTTCATTCAGATTTTTCTGTTAAGAACAGATTTTTCCCACCCAGACATTCCTTCAAGAGATTCATTCATTCATCACTCTTATGCATGCACATGTTCTTCATAATTGTGTTAGTCGATCTGATCATCGTATTTACAGGTGCACCATCGATTCAGATATATCAGGGGTTTATTCATACAGATATCTCCAAAGGAGATTCGTTTTATTATCAACCCTTTCTCACACCCTCCTTCTTCATAATTCTCATCACTTTATATAGATGTCGCCTTTAGTAAAACCATGAGTCAAAACCAAGAACCGCTAAAGGTATTCCTAGACGGGGTCACAATAGATAATCCAGCGTATTAAAAATCGAGCCAATTTAAATTGAAAACCCCAACCTTCGTTCTTCCATGCATGAATCGTCCCAAAGGTAGTCTTTTATCTTCGCCATATAATATTATTTCAAGGTTAATAAACATTAACATGCTGCTGACTTAGCAGTAATATATATATCCACAAAACCTTTCGGCCCCTTCAATAATATTCAATCTCGGCATGACCCAACATAAAATATATTTGCAAATCCCCTTTTTGGGTCCCTGCGGAGGCACCAAACGGTTGATGTTGATTTGGCATGCAGTGCTCCCATTGTCATTCTCCACCATTGATTTATGGTCAGCGCTGGATTTCCTGGTCAACTGTGGGGGCACCCCCTCTGGTTGTTTTAAATCTTTACACTGTCCCCGTAACATTACTTTTAATCAAATTTCAATGAACTTTTTAATCCGGACTTCAATCTTCAAACAAACAGGATTTCATTCTTTGACCCCGGGCCCACATAGCAGTCATCCATTTGCGATGTATGATATGCAATGGCGTGACATCACATCTCATCTTACAACCGGTGGAAACATATGGTGGAAATACAAAATATGTGATATTGCAATATTGTGATGATCGCATATCGCAACATTCAATCGACGCGCACATATATTTACCATGCAACTGTGCGATGATCGCATATCGCAACAAACTCTGGTTTGGGCAGAGGGTGATTTTGTGACATTTTGATGTTGCGATCGTGCGATGGCACGATGATCGCACATCGCAAATAATCCATATCAACAAGACACTTGAAACTTCAAAACTGCGCTTTGCAATTTGCGCTCAAGTGGTACGGACCACTTGTCCTGCCACTTTCAAAGATTTAAAGTCTTTGGTTGTTTTATTCAAATTTCTTCATATTGGTTGTCGAGGGCTTTAAAACCCGAAATGACTATCTTTAAATAAACTCTGCTCCTCCGTAGTCTGGAACTACGAATGTCTTCATTCCTTCTGCAAAAAGACTTTTCTCTCCATTCTGTCTCTGCTTCTTCTGTTCTTCTCTGCTGATCATTGTTTTCAGCAAATTTGCTGTTCTTCTTCGTTGCCCATGAATTTTCCATTTCATTTTCCATATCCTTTGCCATCAATGACAATATTCCAACAATATCCCCCTTTGGCATTGATGGCAATACTCTTCCTTTGATGACCTGATAGACACCCTTTGTTGCGTTTCCTCCCCCTTTGACATCAATGGAAAATATTTTTATCAGGAACCGTTGAACCGACAGTCCCATGCTCCCCCTGAGATCATGCTGCATCTTCAAACATAATATGACCAATAATTCATCCTTTTCCCATGACCAATGCTCCCCCTGAGCCTGTGCATTTAGAGATGCCTAACAGCACCTCACAACCAATTGAGTCTTCTGTAATTAAGTAGACCTGATCCTCTGCATGGCAGAGACTACTCCCAGTTTCTGTCTGAGATATTCGAATGCTTCCCTGGGTAGAGGTTTGGTAAATATATCAGCAACTTGTTCTTTGGAGGAAACATATTCCAATTTCACCTTTTGCTCAAGCACTTGTTCTCGTAAGAAGTGATATTTGATGGGAATGTGCTTGGTCTTGGAATGCATAACAGGATTCTTTGAGATACTTATGGCACTTGTATTATTACACATAATGGAGATAGGAGGTGAACATTTGATTTGAAAATCTTGTAGGGTTTGCATCATCCAAAGAAGTTGAGTGCAACATGATGCTGCAGCCACATATTCCGCTTCTGCTGTAGATAAGGTAATGGAGCTTTGCTTCTTGCTGAACCAAGATACTAACCGGGGCCCCATAAAGAATGCACCACCACTAGTGCTTTTTCGATCATCAACACTTCCAGCCCAATCTGCATTAGTGTATGCATTAAGAGTAAGATCAGCATTATTTGGATACCACAGTCCAAAGTCTTGAGTTCCTTGTAGATATTTGAATATTCTTTTCACAGCCTGAAGATGAGACTCTTTTGGATTGGCTTGAAATCGTCCAACAATCCCAACTGCAGGCATGATGTCTGGTCTTGTCCCAGTGAGACAAAGTAGACTTCCTATCATAGATCTGTATTCTGGTTGATTTACGATGGGGGAATCATCATTAGAACTGAGATTGCATCCGGTTATGATTGGTGTACTTACAGGTTTGCAATATTCCATGTCGTACTTCTTCAGGATTTTCTTGAGATACTTTGCTTGTGATAAGAATATACCATCTGTTGCTTGTTGCACTTGTAGGCCAAGAAAAAATGTCAGTTCCCCAAGTAAAGACATTTCAAATTCTTGCTGCGTATCAGAAGCAAATTTCTGGATCATAGACTCTTTATTACTTCCAAAAATGATATCATCGACATATACAACCACAATCAACAGTTTGTCATTTTCCGTTTTTGTGTACAAGTTGCTATCAGCAGACCCCTTTGAAAATCCTTGTTGATGAAGATATTTGTCAAGACGATAGTACCATGCCCTTGGAGCTTGTTTGAGACCATATAGAGCCTTTTTTAAGTCTACAAACAAGTTTTTCATCATTTCCCAAAATGAATCCTTTTGGTTGTTCTATATAAACTTCTTCTTCTAGATCACCATTGAGAAAAGCAGATTTAACATCCATTTGATAAAATTTGATTTGTTGGAAGCTTGAAAACACAAGAAACATTCTTATGGCTTCAAGTCTGGCTACAGGAGCAAAGATTTCTTCAAAGTCTATACCTTCTTGTTGAGCATACCCTTTGCACACAAGTCTAGCTTTATTTCTTATAACATCCCCATTCTCATTTAAGTTGTTTTTTAATATCCATTTAGTTCCAATGACATTTTTGTCATGAGGCCTTGGTACTAACTCCCAAGTGTGATTCTTTTCAATTTGATCAAGCTCTTCATTCATCTTTGCTAGCTTGACTGACACTGTGAGGTTCAACCATGGACAGAAATGCCAGGTTGCTAGAAGATCCCACAAGAGTCCTTATTGTTTGTACACCTGATTCCTTTTCTCCCAAAATTTGAGATTCTGGATGATTCTTTTGAACATATCTAGATGGAGCCTTTTCAGACAACTCTTCTTCAGGTTCTTCACTGGGTGTATTGTTTGTATCATTACTGTTTGATGTAGGAGGATATGTGTCCTCATCATCTTCATCTGTTGTTTGTTTTTCTTCTTTTGGGGCTGTAGTAGACTCATCAATAACAACATCAATACATTCAACAATCTTTCAAATTCTTTTATTGTAACATTTATATGCCTTACTCCTAGAGGAATAACCAAGAAATATTCCCTCATCAGCTCTGGGTTCAAACTTGCCAAGTTTTCCATCATTATTTTTGATAAAGCATTTTCTCCCAAAAATTCTAAAATGCTTTATAGTGGGAGGATTACCATACCAAAGTTCATATGGAGTCTTATCACTATTTACATGAGCATGTGCTTTGTTGAGAATTTTTGCTGCTGTATGTGCTGCTTCTCCCCAAAATGTGTCAGGTGTTCCAGAATCATCAAGCATAGCTCTAGCCATTTGTTGAATTGTTCTGTTCATTCTCTTTGCAACACCATTCTATTGTGGAGTGCCAGCTACAGAGAACTGTCTTTTTATGCCATGTTGTTCATAGAATTCAAGAAATTCTTTGGATGTATATTCTCCTCCTCGATCAGATCTAAGAAACTTGATTTTTAATTCTAATTCATTCTCCACTAGTGCTTTGAAAATATGAAATTTCTCAAATGCTTCATCTTTGTGTTTAAGCAGCCCAATCCAACACATTCTAGAGAAATCGTCAATGAATAAGATATAGTATTCTTCACCACGGGGTGACTTTTTCTTCATAAGTCCACATATGTCAGTATGAATGAGTTCAAGAGGCTTACTTGATGATCCTTCCTTGGCATTAAATTGTACCCTGGTTTGCTTACCGAATTGGCAAGATTTGCATATGATATTTTCAGGTAGAGTAATATTGGGAAGATCACGAACAACTTTAAGTCTACTTGATTTGTTCATTTGAGAGAAGCTCAAATGCCCCAACCTTCTATGCCATAGCCAATTTTCTGAAGATTTACTCAAATAACATTGTTCTTTGGGGTTCTTCAATATATACAGGTTGTTTGGAGTTCTTTTTCCTTTTATAATTTCTTTACCTATATCAAGATCACGTACCACACATTCTTTTGAACTAAAGACAACTTCAGTTCCTTGATCACACATTTGAATTACACTTAACAAGTTATGCTTTAATCCATCCACATACATGACTTCATTAGCTTTCACCTTATCCTTTAGGAAGACAGAACCTTTACCTTTAATTACCACAGGAGTATCATTTCCAAATGTAACATTCTTCTCCTTTTCTAGAGAACTATATGCAAGAAGTTTGTCTTTATCACTTGTCATGTGTCTTAAGCATCCACTATCAATGTAGCATTGTTTCTCTTCATCTTCTGCAAATAACGCTATGCCACAATTTTGAACCTATAACTCCTTATTTTTCCATACTTTGGATCTTGAAGGAACATATTCTTTTGGCTGAATTTGCTCCTACATTCAGATTCTTCATGGCCAAAGTTATTGCAATAAGTGCATTCAACTTCATTTTGAAGAGGAGAAAAGTTGTTATAAGTATTATTCTTTGCTTCAATATCAGCCCTTTTATTTCTTGCTTCTCTTGTCATAATAGTTTTATATGCTACACATTGAATAGCTTTATGACCAAAATTGTGACATGAGAAACATTGTCCATTGAAGAAGAAATTTCTGCGATCATAAGATCTTCTATATGAATTTATCTGTTGATTGGTGTTTCTTTGAAAGACATTCCTGTTAGTGTTTCTTGAATTGAAATGATCATGCTTTACTTGTAAATATTCTTTATTCCCTTGCTGAGTGGTAGCATGTTGTAAACCAGCTCTAACTGCTTTTAGATAATTTGGTGCTGATGCCTGAGAAGATTCTCCAATATATCGAAGACCTGTCTTTATAAGAGGAGAACGTTGTACCTTGATAATCTCATCTAAGGTTTCATACCCTTTAGCAAATATAAGATTCAGAGTCTTTACTTTCCCAAGTTCTTTTCTTAGATCTAATACTTCACATTCTAATTTCTCATTGTGTTTCTCTTTATCTTCAAGCTGATTTTTCAGAGTTTCTATGATTATTTTTCTCTCTTCTAAGAAAATTTTGAGTTTATTGTTTTCATTAAGAAAATCACTGTCTTCTAGAGCGTCCAAAAAAGTATCCTCTTCTTCTCTAGATTTATTTTCAAATGCCATGAGAAGTCTCAGATCTTGTTCACATTCTTCCTCACTATCAGATAACCCATCACTATCTTCATGAGTATAGTAACTCCTTTTAGAGCTAAAATGATTCTTATTCCTTCTTGCTACTTCCTTCCCCTTTTTATGTGTTTCTTTATAAGGACAATTAGCAGCATAATGACCAATTATTCCACAATCAAAACATTTGAAAGGAAGCTTACCTCTGAATCGTCCTGTGCCAAGTTGAAGTTTCTTTACGAAGTTTATCTCATCTTCTTCTGAGATATATCCTAATCCTTATGTTATTTGTACTTCCTTTCCTTTTGTAGAAGTTCTAAAGACTGCTTCCTTGACTTCAAATGGTCCTCCTCTTCTCATTTCTTATGTAGTTAGTATGCCATGAAGTTGTACCACAGTAAGATTTTGAAGATCCTGCTTTTCTTCAAGAGCTGAAACTTTTGACTCAAATTTTGCTGTTAGAGATCTTAAAATTTTCTCAACCAAAGTGGATTCGGTAATTGTTTCTTCCATATTTCTCATGTGATTTACAATATCATCAAGACGTAGAAAGAAATTTGCAATGCTTTCTTCATTATGCCTTTTAAGATTCTCATATTGGATTCTGCGAGTTTGAAGTTTAGCACTTTTTACCTTTGCATCACCTTCATAGCTTAGAATGATTTTGTCCCATATTGCCTTTGTTGTATTCAGCTGCATGACTTTGACAAATTATGATTCAGTTAGACTTCCTAATAGAGCATTGACTGCCTTTGCATTTGTTTCATAATTCTTTCTTTCCGTTGGATCTGTTGGTACTGCAGCTGGATATTGATATCCTTGTTCAACAATTTCCCATACCTCTGCTCCCAGAGACTGAAGATAGGATCTCATCCTTGTTTTCCAGAAAATTAAATTGTTTCCATTAAAGAGCGGAGGCCTGATAGATGCTATTCCATCTTGATTTCTCATCTTGCTTGATCTTCCTTCTAGCGACTAAGCTTTTTCAGAAGGACCTACTCTGATACCAATTGTTGGGAAAAATATTGAGAGGGAGGGGCGAATCAGTATTCAAGGCTGAACAATTTTTCTTTCCTTTCTCTTAAAAAAAACATATGTTACAGTACTGCATTAAACATGTATGTCCAGATATCTTATTATGTCTTTACTTAGAGAATTGAATCAGATAAGCATTAAGCATGAACATAAATAACAGAACAAACCATTAATCATGAATGACACATATGGACACCAGGATTTAAGGTGGAAACCCAATTCGGGAGAAAACCACCGCTGCTGTAATCTCAGTCTTCAATATTTTATTATATAGAAAACCTTTTAATATCTTCTCTGAAGACTCTTTAGCTGCATCATTCAACCAGCAGAAGGCTATAACCTTATCTTAATTTTAATGCTGCTGAGAAAACTGTGCTTACAGAACAACACAGTTTTCTCTTTGTGAGAAAACTCTACTTCCAAATGAGAAGCTTCAATGTCCCTCAGACTCATGCGTTCTTTCTGTTTCTTGTAGTCATACTTAGCTCTTCTATCATTCTTTGTGTCTGTGGATTAGGCCAGGAGAGTTCCATTAAATTTTTCTGCAGAACAAGTTTGCCACCCAGCAATTTCTTCTGAGAAACTTATTCTTTTTCATCACCCTTATGCATGCACATGTTCTTCATAATTGCGTTAATCGATCTGATCATCGTATTTACAGGTGCACCATCAATTCAGATATATCAAGGGTTTATTCATACAGATATCTCCAAAGGAGATTCGTTTTATTATCAACCCTTTCTCACACCCTCCTTCTTCATAATTCTCATCACTTTATATATATGTCGCCTTTAGTAAAACCATGAGTCAAAACCACGAACGGCTAAAGGTATTCTTGGATAGGGTCACAATAGATAATCCAGCGTATTAAAAATCGAGCCAATTTAAATTGAAAACCCCAACCTTCGTTCTTCCATGCATGAATCGTCCCAAAGGTAGTCTTTTATCTCCGCCATATAATATTATTTCAAGGTTAATAAACATTAACATGCTACTGACTCAGCAGTAATATATATATCCAAAAAACCTTTTGGCCCCTTCAATAATATTCAATCTCGGCATGACCCAAAATAAAATATATTTGCGAATCCCCTCTGTGGGTCCCTGCGGAGGCACCAAACGGTTGATGCTGATTTGGCATGCAGTGCTCCTGTTTTCATTCTTCACCATTGATTTATGGTCAACACTTGATTTCCTGGTCAACTACGGGGGCACCCCCTCCGGTTGTTTTAAATCTTTACACTGTCCCCGTAACATTACTTTTAATCAAATTTCAATGAACTTTTTAATCCGGACTTCAATCTTCAAACAAACAGGATTTCATTCTTTGACCCCGGGCCCACATCACAGTCAGCCATTTGCGATGTACGATATGCAATGGCGTGACATCGCATCGCAGCTTACAACCGGTGGAAACATATGGCGGAAATACAAAATATGCGATATTGCGATATTGCGATGATCGCATATCACAACATTCAATCGGCACGCACATATATTTACCATGGAACTGTGCCATGATCGCATATCGCAACAAACTCTAGTTTGGGCAGAGGGTGATTTTGCGACATTTCGATGTTGCGATCGTGCGATGGAGCGATGATCGCACATCACAAATAATCCATATCAACAAGACACTTGAAACTTCAAAACTGCGCTTTGTGATTTGCGCTCAAGTGGTAGGGACCCCTTGTCCTGCCACTTTCAAAGATTTAAAGTCTTTCGTTGTTTTATTCAAATTTCTTCATATTGGTTGTTGAGGGCTTTAAAACCCGAAACAACTATCTTTAAATAAACTCTGCTCCTCCGTAGTCTGGAACTACGAATGTCTTCATTCCTTCTGCAAAAAGACTTTTCTCTCCATTCTGTCTCTGCTTCTTATGTTCTTCTCTGCTGATCATTGTTTTCAGCAACTTTTTTGTTCTTCTTCATTGCCCATGCCTTTTCCATCAATGACAATATTCCAACAACGCCAAGGCCAAAAATGAGGCAAAAACATGGTTTTTTGGTGGGTTTTTTCCCTTTTCACTGACCATTTTTCCTCCAAATTATTATCAAATGTACAGGGTGAATTTCATCATTATTCTGAATTCAATGGTGCTAACCATTTTCTAATTCTATGCGCGTTTGGCATTTTTGTTGTGCCAAAAATGTCCCTAAAAACACAAAAATTTGCCAAAAGCTTGTCAAAATTGGTGGGATTATTTCTAATCATGTGTTTGAGGCATGGAGTGTTAACTCGGCAACTATGCCTAGCCTCTTTTTTTCCTCTTTCTTGGTCACGGCTTGAATTTTTGCATTGGCTCTTTTGAGTTTGGCCCTTGCAATTTTTTTCCTCATGGCATAATGCTTTGCCATCCTTTTTTGAATATCATTATCCTTTTGAGCCTTGACCAAGAGCTTCTCCAAGTTTTGGTTGGCTCCATCAACCCATGATTCCTTGTTCTGATTGATTTCTATGGCAAGCTGCTCATTTAGGGTTAGTGGTCAACTAGCTCAGCTTCCCTTTGTCTCTCTAGGACTAGAGCTCTTTTCAGCCCTCTATTCCTAGGTCTCTATCTTGGAGGCTGGTCCTCCTCATCATCAGGCTCACCATACTTCTCTAGTGTCTCTTCAAGTAGGGCTTTAGCCTTGTCTACCTCACTTTGTGATTTGATGCATTTCACTTCACCAATGAAGTGTTTGGTCTTCAGTTGTTGGTTCTCTTGCTCAAGAAAGGTAATGAAAAACTTGGACTTGTCAATATTATCTTGGAGCTCTCTAATCTTTTCTTCCCTCCATTGGATGATTAAGGGAGGATCATCATCATCAATTGTGTCCAAGTATACAATTTCAAAATCTTCCTCTTTTTCATGGATTCCTTTCTCTTCATGTATGTCCACTTTTGCCATTTTTTTCCTTTCCTTTGTTTACCTGCTTTGATGGTGAAGAAGGTAGGGCCCCTCCCACAATATGTGGGGCAAACACCTTCCTATGAACTCTCTGATAGTTATGTACCAACGTTTCCAAATCAACTCTCTTAGGCTTGCTAATTTTACCTCTGCTAGGTGGCTCAGTCTCAATGTGAAATGGAGATGATGGTGCTGAGGTGGGTGAAGGAGATTGATCTGGTGATGATGTATGAATTGTAGGCTAAGATGGAGGAATGGATGTGGAAGGATGAGATGATGAAGGTGCATCTTGGCCATGCTAAATAGGTGGGACAGTGAAAATATCATTGGATATGAAGGTGTCCCATGCAATTTTTAACTGATCAAGGTGATGGAGGACCATTATTTGATGAGGGAGTGGTGAAAGACACTTTTCATTTGATGATCATAATCTTTCTTTTGGGAAATAAATGTTAGATTTTAAATTCTCTTGTAGAGATAGTAAGGTATATTGAGCATTCTGACCCTTGTGAAGTGCATGAGTAGCTGGATATGATAGGAGTAGAGTCTAGAAAACCTATCCTCACAAGTAAAGTACCACATGATGATTGTCATCATGGGGACATATCTATCCAGGAGGTAAGAGAAAGTAAATATCCTCTTTCTCTCATTCTTGTACCTTGGTTTAATATATGGCTCATAATAAAACTGATTCAATTCTCCTTTCTTGAACCATTTCTCCCCAATATTTGGGATCCCAGTAGTAGTTGATATGATAGTAGGGGCCACAGTGAAAGTGACACCAACAAGGGTTACGTGGTTGTCATGGGGGTTGGAAACGAATAATATGGACAACATATGATGGTATTGGACCCTTTGTACTTTCTCACAGAACTCAAAAAATCCTACATTCTTAAAGCATGTCACGGTGATGGGAGATTCCATGAGTTCTCTAGTATTTGTAGGCTTATGTCTAATGATTCTCGCTCCTTTCTTAGATGGCCTTCTCTCCTCTCTTTCTTCCTCCTCACTGTGACTTCTCTTCTCTTCTTCTTCCATGATGTATTTGGTGTCAAAACCCTATGGAGATGATGGAATGGAATATGGGTGTAATAAGTGTTGGTTGGTGTGACGAAATTTGCGGAGATGAGAATAGGGATTTGTGATATGAGGGAGGTGACAAGGGGCAGTGATGATGAGAGGTTTTAGAATAGGGGATTTAATTGTAGGTAGGGTATAGGGAGCCTAGGAAAATGAAAAACTAGGGATTATGGTTTTGAAGGAGATGAAAGTTTAGGAAAGGAAATAGTTATGTAGGGGTTAGTGGATAGGGTAGACTAAAATAGGGGAAAGATTATGAAGGTTTAGGGAGTGAAATTGAAGTGTTAATTAGGTTTTGAGGAAAACTAGGGTTTCGCATTAGAAGAAAACACCAAATTTCCTTAAACAAAATTCACACACCTAAAATGACATTGAAGAAGAGTAGTGAAGAAAACTTGTAACTTGCTTGCTAGAGGTGTAAAGAATCTTACTAAAGGATTGAAGGTGAATTTTGAAGTTTAGAGGCACTCCAAGCAGTTTCTGAAGAAAATGGAAAAACATGCAACACCTGTGTTAAATGTGCCCTCCTCCTGACAGGTGCACAACGCCTTTAGAAAACGTGCAACATTTTCAGGCAAACGCGCATCACCAATGGCAAATGCACAACACTAATGGAAAATGCACAACGCCAGTGCAGAACGTGCCCTCTACCCCTATTTTTCACAATTTCACCTAAAAACTCGAAATCTTATCCTTTGTTGAGTATGCTTGAGGCTGTAAGAAGAAAATGAACTTTGAATTCATGTCTTTGAGGGCTTTTATACTTGAGTGGATTTGATTTATGTTTTGAAAACCCACTTTTGTAATGTTTCATTTCATTTTTCAAATTTTTAGACTAATGCTCTTTGACTTTTGACTTTTTGTTTTGCAGGTTAATCAGTTGATGGAGTTTGTCATTTCTCTCGTTTAGTTTGGCCTGAGTATTTTGAGTTGGCAGCTAGGGAGTGAAAATATTACATATAGAAAACATAAAATTACGTAGGAAATTAAAAATAAATTACATCTTTGTTTTCATATCAAAATGACATTTTGATATGAAAATCATATGAAATTAAAAATTAAAAAATTAAAAATATAATATTTACATGTTGATGATCTTTTTCATGTGAAAATAAACTAGTTATTGAGTCACTCTCACACATTTTTCTCACTTTATTGAGATGTCATGGTGCATTTTTGGACCTTGAACAATGAAACCTAATGACCTAATGGGACCTTGAATGACCTTACTTCCATGGTTGACTTTGACTGAGATAAGACATGGTGAAATGAGATTTTCATAGGTGTTATTATGATCAACAAGACATGAAGGTGAGCCAACAAATGTGAATTTTATAAGGGAGAGTGAAGTTTTATTGAGTAGGGATACCATCAGTGAAACAATTTTTAGCATGACCTAATGGAATGATATAAAAATTTCAGAGTGAGACACCTAAAATGAGAATGAAAAGAGTGATTTTGATTACTGATGGAAGAATGCATATTCTGGCACTAACATTGGCCTTATTATGGATGGTAGTTCTGAAAGAGGTGTCAAGAGCCACAGATCTCTAAATTTTTCAGATCATCGCCTCTTCCATTGGGCCAATACGGTCAAAAAATAACTGAAACTGAAATGCGGGACTAAATATTGACAACTCAGTGACACAAACTAACTAAAACTGACTCAAATTAGACTAAACTTGACTAAAACAATGATTGAAAATTGAACTTACTCTTTGGAAAAAATTAAATTGAAATAGTATAAACTTAATGAAGCTCCATGGCCTTCACTTCGGGCTCTAAACTCCAATGCTTTTCCACTTCATTCTTGCAGGAATATCAAACTAATATATATAATGAGGATGAAAAATTTTCATAATTTTCAAATGAAAAGAGATAGTGCTTTAGGAGCCTACCATTAACTGGCCCTCCTAAGCAACTCTTCCCATCCATGTCTTCTAATAGATATGAATTTTTTCCATGAGAAGCTGCAACCTTAAAAGAACCTTTCCAGAAATTATCGAACTTCACGTGCTTACCTTTGTCTTCATTTCTGGCATCCCATCGGAGTACCACATCATCGATATTGAAATCATATTTCTTGGTTTTCCTGTCATAAATTTTCTTGATCTTATCATGGAGCTTGGAAGTGTTCTGGAACGCTTCTTCCCTTGTTTGCTGTAAGTGAATCATTTGGTTTATTCTGCATTGAATATCATTTTCTTCACTTACAGACTCTTGTAGATGTTTCATGACTGGGACAACCAATGAAGTAGTGAAAACTGTATCCATACCGTAAACTACCTGAAATGGAGACATGCCAATGGATCTCTTGTTGATTACTCGATCTGCCCACAACGCATTTATTAATTTCTTGTGACAATTATTTTTGTTAGCCTCCAACATTATTTTGATTATGTTGATCAAAGACTTGTTGGAGGACTCCGCCAACCTGTTTCCCTGTGGATAGTATGCTGTATAATGGCCCAATTTAATGTTATACTTATCAAAAAAATTTGTCATATTCTTTGATTTGAAGGTTGTAGTGTTATCCATGATAATATTTATAGAACAACCAAACTAGGATAAGATGTTAGCTTCTAGAAAATGAATTATGATTGAGTCAGTAACTTTCCTGGTTGGGATCACTTCGCTCCACTTTGTGAAATAATCTGTGGTGGTAAGTATCAATTTATGTTGAGCATATGAGGGTTGATGTATTTCACCGATAAAATCTAAGCCCCGCTACTCGAAGGGAGCTTAAACTGAAATGGGATGTAATGGTAAATGAAGGAGCTTACATTTACCTTGGAAAATTTGGCACTCATGGAAACTCATGACTGTCTTGTACGAATTTGCAAACAATGTAGGCCAATAGTAACCTGCTCTCAGTACTTTGTTGGCCATATTATTCCAGTACAAATGACCTCAGCAATCTCCCTCGTGGAAACACTTCATCACTTCTTTGGATTCATCTTCTACCAAGAAATTGAGTAATAATCCTCGATTCTTCCAATAGAGTGCACTATCTAGTATGCAGTATTTCGAAGCCTTAAGATTCAAAGACCTACTCTTACTCTTTGAAATTCCCAGAGGAGGATTCAAGTGTTGTAAAACATAAATGATATCAGCATACCGTGGAGATGATGAAAAGAGATTTGATACCTGAACTAAACTTACACTTTCTTCATCATCAGACAATGTTGATATGATATTGATGTCAAGTGCATGTATATTAATGGACTCGGCCATGAGCTTGGCCAAGCCTTTCCCTTTGATCAGATTAGTCGGCCTGATCTCAAGGTCATACTCTAAAAGTGTTGTTATCCACCTACCTCTTCTTCCTTATAGATCTGCTTGCATAAGTGCTACTTTAACCACTACATTTGGAACATATGCCAAAATATGTGAAAGCAGAAAATAAACACAGAAGTCTTTGAGTGCTTTGACCAAGGCAAAGGCCTGTTTCTCAATTATGTTGTATCATAGGGCTGCATCTCTTATTGTGTGACTTTTTAGTCTCCTGTATTATACAGTGTCACTATATGACTGTGAATTTTTTACAGTCTACTGAAAACAATATTCCCTTACTATCATTTGTTTTGAGAAATCTAACTGCCTTCATTATTTTCATTTAAAACTCTCCATTATCTCTCATTTTTCCCTCCCTAGCACTCTCATACTCTAAAATCCCATGTTTAAACCTAAATCTCCTCATTTTAGCCTTTTTTCCCTTCTAAAACTCCATTTCCCATTTCTAAAAAAAACTCTCCCCTTCACTCATTCCCCTTCTTCCATTTAACAAAATGTATTTTTTTTTTACATTATTTTAAAAATAAATTTAAGCCCCACTTGGATAAACCCTATTTATTAAAACCCTGGCCCCGCTTTATATTTAACCCACCACTTCATTAAACCACCTGGACCCACATTCTGAAACCTACCCACAATCAAGTCACCCGAACATCGTTCGATTTCCCCATGCCCGATCCAACGACACTAGCCTCATATCTCAACACCAAATGCTCGGTGATTAAAACCTTCGAGGGCTTATGAAATAGGAAGTTTTTCCACCCCTTCCTTCTGCCATGCGTCATCCTGAAATCTTATCGCATCCCTTCATCCAATACCACCTAACCGCTTATGCCCCTTGCAATAAACCTGAAACTACCCTTGCACCATAATATGAAATCGTTGACCCTTTTGAATATTCTAAAGCCCTATGTTGTTGTGATGAGCTCTCGAAGCTCCGTATCAACCCCTACAACATTTCTTGAAGACCTGGAAGGCCATAGCTAAACAAAAAAACCAAGAACCTCCAATGTCCATATTTTGTCCACAGATTTCCTTACTGCCTCCAAGCCACATCACTTCCCTACAGAGGTCATGCATTTTAAATTAACAAATTGTTTTGATTTTCCAGGTAATTGATGTACCAGAAAATGAAATAATCAAATTGCATTTCTAAAATTCCAAATATTATTGAAACTGGGTTCTCTCGGTGATGATTCAGAAGCCTTATTCATCAAAGGATTAGGAGCACGAGAACAAAAAAAACAACAATGAAGAAAAAAGGGAGGCATTAATGATTATCATTATTTATACATTCCTCCCGATAGCATAAAGATTTATTTAATTAAAAGGACAGTGAAAGCAAAAGAGTTAAGCAGAACGGTGAGGTTCAAAATGAAGAAAAAATTTAAGAAGAAAGAAAAAATATGAGAACAGATGAAAAGGCACAATGAAAAGATAGTAAAAGGTTAGAAGAAGTAAAATTGAGTTTAAATGACAGAGGTAAAACAAAAGAAAATAAAGTGGTAAGGTAAAGAAATAAATGACAACGACAACAAAGGAAATAAAAGAAAACAGAGAAAAGATATAGATGACGACAGATCATGGTTTTCAGAGACAAATCAAAGGAAAAATCAATGAAGAAGACAGGGCCAAATGACAAGGAAAATCAACATTTAATTCTTCCCAATCACATTGGCCACCTACAACCAAATTTTGACTTAATATAAGCTACCTATAGTTAATATTATAGTTAGAAATATTTTAGCAGCAATTTAGAAGCTATTGTAAAAGTTAATTTTGAAGGAAAATTAGTCAAAGATATTTTAAAGTTAGCTCAACTGTTAATTGTAGAGTTATTATTATAGCTAGTCTGCCAGTGATATTTTGGCATTGGGCCTTGCATGGTATCAAATTTCAAGATTACATTTACTCTGTAATAAGTACAGTCTGTAACCCTAGATTAGGGAAACCTCCTCAAATTGCAGTTAAATATTGCATGTATTGTTCATTATCATTGTTGGTTGCTAAGTTTGAATTTGATCAGACTTTGAGTTGCAAAGATTGTTGCACTGGAGAATTGTAACTATTTTTGAGCTGCACATCAGTAATACAAGCACTTTCATAGGATTCTTGACCTATATTAATGGTGACGTTACCCCTCTTTGTTAATTTTTCTCCTTTTTTTCCATATTGTACATCAATTTCTTTGATGATAGAACATAAATTTTAGATTAAGATATGTTGTTTGGGAACCTTAACTCAGTCTATTATTATTATCTTTATGTTTTCCTCTCAAAGTATAAGTAAAGAATTATAAACTTCTCTTTAGTATTACTGGATTGTTGTCTTAAGGTTTTCTTAGTAAAGTTTAACTAAAGAATTAAAAGGTGTTCTTCTCTTTAGTTTCTCTTATAACTATTACCTTAAAGGCCTTTTTCAAGTTTAGTTAAATAATTCAGAGGTGTTCTGCTCTTTAATTTCATTGAACTGTTATCTTGAATGTTTTCTCTATATGAAAGTATAACTAAAAAATTCTTATATTCTCTTTAGTATTACTGGATTGTTGTCTTGAGGCTTTCTTAGTAAAGTTTAACTAAAGAATTCAGAAGTGTTCTTCTCTTTATTTTTACCAAACTGTTATCTTAAAGCCTTTTCTTGTTCAAGTATATTTAAAGGATTCTTAATTTCCCTTTAGTTTTTCTAAATTCACAAACTTGTTGTCATCTCATATTCATCTTACCTAAGAAGATCCATTTTATATAGTTAGCTTGCCCTATGAAAACCCTTGAAGCGTTGATGTACAATTTAAACCTTTTATGACTCCATAGCCCAATGCATTAAATTTCCCACACTCTTTCTATCCAACCAAACAATCAATCAAAACAAACAACCCAAAAATTCATAACTAGCCTAAAATCAAAAGAATATAAGCATAAATATAAATAATTTAATCATAAACACAGAGAGAGCCCTCTCTGAGCCCACGAAGGCTAGGTCCTGGACTCCAAAGTGGTTTTATGTGGTTCCCTACTACTTGTTCTTGCCAATCTTGCAAATTACAGGGAGCCAACATAATGGTGACCATACTGGGGACCTACGTAATTAAAAAAAATCTTAAATATTTCCTCAGAACTCAGAGACCCCACTCAAATTTAGATGACTCAAGAGTTAGCCAAGATGGTATCCAGTTTCTGATGGTGGACAACATCTAGCCTCAAGAAAGTTGAAATCACCACCTGGTGACTCCACTGGTTTTTAGTAGGCTTGTAGACTCCACTACGAAATTATTGAGAAAACCTAGTATTATCAAAACTCAAAATAGAAACCCAGTAAAAATACTTTGTGGATTAAGTATTTATTTTACAGATTGGTTTGTTCTCAGCAATTATATAAAAATTTCAACCTTTATGAAACTTGGGTCTAAGTTCTGGCTTCTAGAAGAATCTGTACCAGATCCCATCCTAACCCAAACCCTCCTGTAATAGTTGACAATCCAGAGAAAACCCTATGGAAAACTCCTAGATCTAAAAATTCAACTGTTAGCAGACGTATTCACAAGGCAAGTTCCTTACCTGAAAATCTTAAAGACTTGCAGGATATCCTATCTGACTCACACCTGGAACAAAGATTGTTCAGGACTAAATCCTAGAGTTGGATAACCCAGATAGTTTTAGACCCGTCCATCTTACAACAGAGCCCTATTTTACAAACCTCAACCCCCACTCATACACCCACTATCCACCTTCCTCCATTCAACCCCCCACCTCCTCTTGTCAACCCTCCACTTGTTAACCCCCCTTTGATTCCCCAACCACTGACCATGGCAACTAGTATGCCCCATTGGTCTTACCATTGCCTTTAGTAGTTCTACCACAAGACTATCAGTCCAAAATTCCCTTATTTGATGCAAGTGGTTCTACAACTTCTCAACAACATGTGGATAGATTGGATGATTATTTTGATAGACAAGAGATAGATGATGAAACTGTTAAGATAATAATGTTTGCCCAAAGCTTAGGGGGAGAAGCAAGAAAATGGTTTAAAATCATAACCCCTAATAGTATACATGACCTCCCTTCTTTTCATTAATTGTTCCTAAATAAATGGGAAGTCAAGAAAAATCCTCTCCAAATCTTGTTAGAGTATGAAAAAATCAAAAGAAGTGTTGGAGAGGGTGTCCAATATTACTGCACTAGGTTCAATAGTGTATATAACACCCTCCCCCCTGACATGAAACCCCCACAAGATCTAGCTCTAATGAAATTTCCATATGGTTTTGACCCAGAGATGGCTTATCAATTAAGAGAAAGAGACCCCCTTACTTTAGAAGACACACAGAGGGGTGCAGTAAGTGTAGAAGAAAATCTGATTGCCAAGAGGGCTAGAATGAAAAATGAAAAGAGAGTCACATATAGGGAAGAAATTGTAACCTCCACATTTGATACTAAGATTGATAACCTTGTTAGAACCATGGAGAGGATGATGGAGAAAATCAACCTGAATGAGAGATATTTCCCTAAAGAAAACCAAGCAGCTCCTCAGAATAGAAACCAGAACCAAAACCAAAAATTTAGGAGAAATCCCCCTCAAATAAGACAGAGAGGATATGACTAGCAAATTAGGCCTCCTTTCCAATAAAACTATGTTGATGAGGATGAGGGGGTGATTTAAGAACCAGAATAAAGTCAAATCAATCTAATGGGAGTTAATAATGAGGATATTGTTTTCCTCACTGGGGAAGAACAAGGCATATTTTCCACAAATGAAAAATAATGCCAAGAATCCGAGGATTAAAAAAAAGGATTTGAAAATGCCATCATGGAGGTACATAGACAGTATGACCTCAGAAGCAAGAAAACCAAAGGCATTCCCAAGAGAAATAACCCAGAAATTTCTACTAGGAAGACCCCTAAAACTGATCTTAAAAAGACAACAGAACCTTCAAACATAACGGTTAAAATTTCCGATAAAAATAAAATAAAAAACAGTCCAGAAAGCAACACTAGTACATCAAATATTAGCCCTAACAAAATCGATTCAGCTGATATCTCTAGTGAAAATCAATAGTATGAATTTGTTGCAAAAACAACTTCTGATAAAGCTAATTTAAATCTGCCAAAAACATAGACACCCTTCAGTATTGAAAATGAAATTTCCAAGATAAAAATCTCCATACCTCTTACTAAATTGGTAGGCCAATAGGTATATAGATCCCAAGTTTTGAAAGCTTTAAACATAGGATAAAACATTGATACTGTAAACTTGAATGATGACAAACCTGAGCTTTTGTTTTGACCTGAAGTAGAAGGTAAATTCCAAGAAGGAGGTGTTCCTCCCTTTTATGTTAGTTTGAATATCCATGATAAAATCCTCCATAATGCCATGTTAGATTCAGAATCTTCTCATAACCTCATGCCAAAGGTAGTTATGGAGAGACTAGGCCTTGAGATAACTAGACCATTTAAAGTCTTGTATTCTTTTGACTTGAGTAGAGTTAAATGTCTAGGCATGATCAATTAATATATTTGTGTTACTCTAGTGCAAATACCAGCAAAAACCCTAGTAATGGATATTGTAGTGGCTGACATTCCCCCTAAGTATGGCATGCTTCTATCATGCTCGTGGGGAGATAATCTTCAAGGCACACTCCAAATGTATATGACCTATGCTACCATACATGTCTTTCGTAAAAAAAGAAGACTATCTAGGGAAACCCATATGAAATACATGGTCATCAACCCATAAAATCCTGACAACTCCCCCATCTACTCTGTCCACTCATACCTTGATTCATTTATTCTTTACAATGATGAAAACATTAATGAAAAAGTAGCAGCTGATGAAAAATTAGTGGAAAAAGAAGAAGAAAAGGAAGAAATGTCAGACCAAATAGAAAATGAAAAACACAGGTATGAAACTAAACCTCTTTGGAGCATGAGCTTTGATGGTTCTTGTGGCAAAACTAGATCTGGAGTAGGCATTTGGGCACACAACATTGAGAAAAATCACGCAAAGGGTCACTGCTATAAACTAAACTTTCAATTTACAAACAATATAGCAGAATATGAGGCACTCCTTCTAGGGCTACAATCACTAAAGAAATTAGAAGCCAAAAGTGTCTTTTTCCATGGGGATTCTGAGCTAGTCATTAGGAAAATTTAAAGGAGAATATTCAGTTAAAATTCCTAGATTGAGAACATACAGGAATGTTTCCCTTGACCTCCTAAAAACATTCAAAAAATATGATCTTTCCTTTGTCCCCAGAAATCAAAATATTCTTTCCAATGGACTAGAATTTGCATAAAGTACTTGTCAACAACCTCATTACAACAAAAAATACACAGTAAAGGTTAAATACAGACCAGTAGTCCATGATAATATAAGGTATTGGCAAGCTTTTTAAGGTGACAAATAGATTGAAGACTCTTGTGGTCCAAAGATGAGTTTGAAATGCCAAATTCAGACTTAGATCATGAATAGAACTTCCCTATAGAAGAAAAAACATGCAAGGAAGAGTCCACTCATGATGGTGATATAAATCTGTAAGCAGGAGAACACCCACATAGGACAGACCTGTGTGAAAATCTAGAAAAATAAGACTTCGAAGTGCTATAGTTCAAAGACAATACCCTGCCAAGAGGACTTGTCCCTCTAGAGGAACTTTTAGATTTCAATGATGTTGCTAGAAATCCAAAGATGGAATCCACTAAAGCAAATGTAGAAGAGTGAAATATAGGCAGTGAGAAAGAACCCAAAATGATAAAACTATCAAAGATACTGCTAGCACATATAAAGAAGAAATATATCGAGTTGTTCAAAGAATTTAGTGATGTGTTTTCCTGGAGCTATGAGGACTTGAAGTGCTATGATACTGATATCATTCAGCACAAAATTCCACTCAAAGAAAGACAAAATCTCTTTAAACAGAAATTACGTAGAACAAATCCTATCCAAATGCCACTAATTAAGAAAGAAAGAAATAAAATGTATGATGCTAGGATAATAGTCCCACTCAGGTATTGAGAATGGGTTTCAAATCTTGTATCTGTGAGGAAGAAGACAGTTGAAATTAGGCTCTGCATAGACTTCATAAATCTAAATAAAGAACCCCTGAAGGATAACTACCCTTTACCATATATGGATCATATATTGCAAAGGGTAGTAGGATCCAAGAGGATATCTCTGCTTGATGGATTTTAAGGGTACAATCAAGTGCTGGTACATCGAGATGATCAACACAAGACAAATTTCACTACACCTTGGGGAACCTTCACGTATGTTAAAATGCCTTTTGGGTTAATGAATGCTGGAGCCACTTTTGAAAGGGAAATGGAAATTTATTTCTGAAAAGAAATAGGCTTCTTCATTGTGATATACCTTGATGACATCACAGTCTATTCAAAAACTGATGAATAACATCTAGCCCATTTGAGAAAGGTATTTGAGAAGTGCAGGAAATATGGTTTGTCTTTAAATCCCAAGAAATCCTTGTTTGGACTTCAAGAAGGAAATATTCTAGGCCACATCATATCTGAAGAAGGAATCAAGATTGACCCAAAAAGGATTGAGGGAATATTGCAAATCAGTCACCCAAGGAATATCAAAGAGCTACAGTATTTCATTGGAAAAATAATTTTTTTAAGAAGATTGATACCAAACCTTGCAGAACTTTTGAGGAACATCACCAAAATTCTCAAAAGAGAATCAGGAGTCAAGTGGACCAAGGAAGCAAAGCTATCTTTTGACTTAGTGAAGCAAGCACTTATACACACACATGTTTTGATCAGCACTGACTTCACCAAAGACCTTTTTTATATTTTCTTTTGCATCAGAACACACAGTTGTTCTTGTATTACTGTAGAAAAATACAAAAGGATTGTTGGGTATGTGCTATATTCCTTAATTTCCGGTGAGTAGTATGTGCCCATGGTTTTGTGCTTGAGTTTGCACATGGTTTTGGGGTACAATGATTTTCAGCTCCTAGTATTTTGTACATACGGTCAAGGGAACTACGGTTATGTTCTAATCAAGGGTTAATGGATTGGGGATTATGTATGCTTCGGCATGTATATATATGTGTTGTAACACTAAAAGGAAAATAATGAAAAATCAAGCTAGTCGTCCCGATTTGGGATCCAGGGGAAAATCTCTGTGTTTATCTGTTTTATGTTTTATGCTCTTGCTATTGTTTATTTTCTGTTATAAGATTTGCGTGTAGATAATTTCTGTTCAGGGTTAAAACCTACAATTTGAATCAGAGTTTTTTCGACTTCAAGGGGACGCCTTTGCTGCTAAGGGTTTTTTGCTCCGGCCTGAGGTAGACCCTGTTCAGTGGGAGATCTGCAGGATCGATTCTTGTGGTGAAAGAATATGGCGAGCAGTAGAAAGATAGAGATCGAGAAATTTAATGGTCAGAGTTTTGAGTTGTGGAAGCTCAATATGGAGGATCTGTTGGTGGATAAAGATCAGTGGATCATGGTAGATCCGGGTACTAAACCAACAACAATGTCAGATGAAGACTGGAAGAAGCTGGATCGGAAGGCAAAGAGCACACTACGATTGTGTGTCTGAGATTCAGTATTTTTGAATGTATCTGGGGAAGCTATGGAGAAGACCTTATGGGAAAAGCTAGGGACTTTGTACCAATCTAAGTCTCTTGTGAATAAATTTTTTTTGAGGAAAAAGCTGTATAACCTGAGGATGAAGGATGGAGACTCGGTGACAGAGCATCTGAATGCCTTTAATACTGTGGTAAGTCAGTTGTCATCTGTTGATATTAAAATCTCAGATGAAGATACGTGCATCAGTTTGTTGTGTTCTCTATCAGACTTGTGGGACAATCTGGTTATTGCAATAGGTAGCAATAAAACTACCTTGAATTTTGATGACATTGTCTCAGCCTTGCTATTGGAGGAAATAAGATGGAGAAATATGGAGGGTCAGAATGGAGATGCCTTATCTGTACGAGGAAGGTCCCAGAATAGAAACAAGAATAAGGTTTCTAGTTGGAGATCTAAATCTAGAGGGAGATCTAAATCTCTTGGAAAGTTTGTAAAGGTGTGCTGGAAATGTAGAAAGGAAGGGAACTACAAAAAGGATTGCAAATCTAAAGCTCCTGAGAAAGGAAAGGGATCTGATGATGCTCCTTATGCAGAGGCAAAAACCACCTCGGATGAAGGTGGGGATGTGTATTTCGCTTCTTCTTCAAATACACATGTAGATCATGAGTCATGGTTGATTGACTCAGGTGCATCCTTTCACTTCACTCCCCATAGGGAGTGGTTCTGCGAGTATGAGAAATATGATGGTGGTGATGTCTTCCTAGGGGATGATAGGAAGGCCAGAATCATCAGACGTGGAAAGGTAAAGCTGAAGCTGCAAGGTGGAAGGATTAGAACACTTCCTGGTGTTCTGCATATTCCTGCATTGGCCAGAAATCTAATTTCTGTAAGCAAGATGGATGATGTAGGTGTAAAAACAGTGTTAGAGAAAGATGCCTGCAAGATGGTTAGGGGAGCACTGGTATTAATGCGGGGAGTTTGAACTGAAAATATGTACAAGCTACAAGGTAGCACTGTTATTGATGGGTGTTGTTAGACTCCTATACCAATAGGTGTCATATTTCATGATTGTCTTGATTGAGCTATGGAATATGTTCAAACCTTTTTCTTGAGCAAAGGTGTTCCATATTCTTGAAAAACCAAAAAATCAAAAAATTTAAAAAATGTAAAGAGGGTATACCCTAAAAGAAAAATCAAAGGGTAAAAAGAATAAAATGGCCAAAAAAGTAAAAGAAATGAACTCCATCAAAAACAAAGGCCAAGGAAAGTGTGCAAGTCTAAATGCCACTACTTTTACTCTGATGTAATAAAAAAATTGTGTGCAACTTGTATTTTATGCCACAATTCATGAATAGTCAAACTGTTTAAACTTGGCTAGTTCATTTTTCAATTTCATGTAGTAGAATAGAGAATAAACATCTGACCAAACAGTTTAATCTTGGCAGATAAGTAGATAGGTAGAGTTAATAAAAGGTGCTCAACAGTTTAATCTGAGCCCTTGAATGTAATCAGGGTAGAAATAGATAGATTTACCATGTAAAAGAAAAGAAGATTGATAAGGGTTTGCAAGTCTAAATGCACCCTAATAAAGAAGAGAAAATGGTAGTAGTAGATAGGGTAGGTAGATGGTGTTACAAAGTTTTATCTGATGAATGATGTTGCTACATGTTTTTGATCCTTTACTTTCATCACAAATACTGAAGCAGGAAATACACTGGAAAATCACAGCAAGCAAAGTCAAAATCATTAACTTCCCTCATCACTTTCCCCTTAAATTTTTACTAATTTCCCCCAAAGTACTAAGGTACTTGGAGATCAAAGGGGCTCAAGGCATTTCCTTGACTTTTGGAGGGACCGGACCCTCGGCCCAATGATCAAAAGACCTAAGTACTTGAGATAATTCATCATTATAATCATTCACCTTTAACCTTTTCCTAAGTAAAATCCCATTTTGCTTAGGAAAATTATGCAAAACTCCATAAAAATCCCTCAAAATAACTTACTATTCTAAGTTTAAGTGTTGAAGATGAGATATTGCAATTTACTTCAGAAATTGTCACTTTCTTAGATATGCAAAGTTTTTTTGAGTTCCCTTGTCCCTTTGTCATATTTACATTTAACTCTATTTACTAAATCCCTAGTGAAAATGCCTTGTCCTAAGTATATAACTCCTTTTTTGTAAATATTCAAAAACCCCTCTATTATATTTTAACCAAAGTATTTATTTCCCCGTGTATTCAAATAAAAACCCATTATACAAGCCCTTTGGTTAAAATATAGCGTTATACATTAGTCCCGCCCCTATGGTAAATTAAATATATCGGTTAATTTATCATATAATATAATAAAACATATACGATAAAAAATTTAAACATATGATATATATGTTTAAACGCAAAAAGATGAATAAAGCCAAAGTTTTAATTCAAACTACTGAAAAGTCTTATGCCACCGTGGCCCATCCACCATGGCATTCCGCCCGACGTTTCAACCCCACCGCGACCCTTATTTCTATTATTCAGTGGGATTAACTAATTATCAGAATTAGTTAATAACCAACCTTCTCCGCCAATTAGAAGCTCCCCGGGATGATTAATAACGATAATCACGTGTAAAACCCCGCCGGGCCCGCACAATAACGCCTCACCTTCTCCCCTTCTTTTCCACCGTCAGATCACCCCACTACAGATCTACGGCTAACGTTCTTTCCGCTAGCCATCCAATACCCGAATAATAACCAGCGGGGGATTGGTGGTATTTGACCAGTCTCCCGTCCACGTGTCGTTACTTTTATGGAATCGCTGCCCGCTCGTTCAAAACCACTCTTGTCTATAAGTGGTGCGGGATCACCGCTTACCGCTTACCGCTTACCGCCCAACCCTGCTCACATCAGCCCGTACTAGTATGACGTCACTCCTCGAAAAACTAAAAATCCCTTTTACTTGTAAATAAAACCAATTTTTCGTGTTTTTTCCGTTATTTTCGTTATTGAAAACGACTGCGCCCTCTGCTACGATTTTCAAATTTCCGCTAAAATCTACTGCGCTATCTGATTTCGGTCCAAGATTCCGTTGCACCTATGTTCGAGTACCCTCCTGCCATCGCCTGATACCTGTCAAAAGCCAGTTTTCCTCCAAGAACAGGTATTTATCTTATAGCGCTCAGAAACTTCAAGAGAAAGTATGTTTTCCTTGTTTTCCACTGAATTAGTGATTAAAACTTATCACTGAGATCATCCGCTGAGGTTTTAAAACTGTGAATTGTTCCCCTGAAACTGCATTTGTGTTAATTTCCTTCATTTAAATTGAAATTTCACCCAGCCTGTGAAGAAAACCCAGAGACATCCGTTTTGAATCCACAAGAACCAAAATGGAAGCCCCGACAGCCTTGAATGATGCTCCATTTTGAACCTGGTAAAAACCTCACTCCCTTGTCCATTGGGGAATTGCTTGAAAAATCTACTTAGTTGTCCCCTGAAGAGGTGACCAGAAGATCACATCCTTGGATAAACAGTCTTAATACTAGTCATAAGACTTGTTTACTCCAATATTGTTATCAAATCTATTCAAACAAAGGTTAGGAAGCATAACAGCTAAAGAGTATCAGTGGTTAAAGTGTATCAAGTAAAAGTCAGTGAAAGTTAAAATGAAGTTACAGAGCAGTCAAAGGTAAACAGTAAAAGTAAATACAGAAGGCAGTAAAATGGTAAAAATAGATGAGAATGCTTTCACCAATATTTATTTTTGTCTAAAGTGAAAGTAAAACAGTCAAAAGAGCAAGAAAGTAAAAAGATGAAAAAACATAACAAAAAGGAACATTTTTGCAGAAATTGCATATTTTAGTCATAGTTTTGCAGAAACTATTGTGATCAATAAAAGATGAATTTTACAAAACTGAAGGAGGTTTATGTTCTTAAGAGGGCCATATACAAAAACCTCTCTCACTTTTCTAACAGCCATTATGTTTTTGGAAATATTAAACAAAGTTGGAAAGCACGTTTTGCAGAAAATTCCAGTTTAAGTCATCCTTTTGCAGAGAGGATTGTGGCCAATCCAAAATACTTCATACAAAACTGAAGGAGGTTTTTGTTCCTAAGAGACCCATCTACAAAAAATTATCTCAGTTTTTTCACAGTGGTTTTATAATGAGAGATACATGTGCATATTTACAGGCCAGTTTTCAGACTCTGTAAAACTCTGTTTTACACATATTTTTTACAGAGACTATTATGCATGGCTGGAGAGGAATTTTGGGAAAATGAAAGAGGTTTATCTCACCAACATATTTATCTACAATAACCTCTTTCACGTTTTACATATCTATTACGGATGGAGAAATAAAAAGATATAATTGGACCCCAAGTTTGCAGAATTGTTGGAGCAGATTGCACAAAGAAAGGAAGCAGTTAGTGACTTGGATGCCTCATCATCAACTAAGAGTTGGATCAAATTCGAATTCTTCTCTTTGTCATCACCTATCCATACAAAATAGTGCCAAATAGATGCATTAGTTTGAGTGTCCTTTAATTAAATTCTATTTATGTAAATAGTTGGAGAGATTTGTGAACCAATTTTGATATTTGTTTCAAGATATTTTAGTTTAGAATTTGTATAAATACTCCACTCTTGGAAGCATTTGGGGTGGATTATATTGCTTTGCTGTAATATTGAAGTTTTTGGAATAAAAGCATTTTGGAGAAATTTATTTGTGGCTTACTGGATGACGATTTAAAGCACTGGACTTGTTGCAGGATTCATGTGTTGGACTACAGTTCAATAAGTGTTTCTACCCTTTGTCTGAAATTTTATATTAGTTTATAATACCATCTCATCCATTTCTGAATAATTTACATAAAGGATTGAATCAGAATTTACTTAATTGTACTCTGATTTCAGATGTGATTGTTCTTAATGTTTTCCTCTAAATTGGTTATAAGCACGAATTCTTAAATGCTCTTGCTTTGCTAATTTAAACACTCTTGATTACTATAATAAATAATTCTTCATTGCTCTTTGTTTGTAGTCATCTCATTTCTTTCTTTTGAACATGGTGAAAGATTCTTAGCTGCCTTTCATCCCTTCAAAATCATCCCATCCACTCTAAATTTTAAGGATTGTTCTCTGTCTAGCTATCTTGCCCTGTAAAGCCATCTTGTGCTTAGAATAGAAATCCAGTAAAGCCATCCTTTGACTCCATAGCCCAATGGACTGAAAGCTCTCAACCTTGCCCTTAGTTTGTGGATTCCACCATTTTCCCAAAAAAAACTTTGAATCTATAACTAGCCTAAAACCTTCTAAGAACAAAGATAAATTATAAAGAGAGAGCCCTCTCTGGATGCAGATTGGCTAGATTCTGCATCTAAAAGGTTGGTTTGTGGTTACCTCAGGTATACTTTCCTCTTATACAACTTCTAGGAAAACCTGAGTGATAACAGGTGTAACAGTTCTGTGGTTCCTGAAAGTGGAGCGGAAAGCCTAGCTATTTCTAGAGAAAAGACCATGTTATGGCATCAAAGGCTTGGACATATTGGAGAGAAGGGCCTTCGAATACTGCATAGAAATGGTATGGTAGAAGGTATGTATAATTTCTCTCTGGATTTCGATTTCTGTGAAAATTGTGTATATGGGAGGAAGAATCGGGTGAGTTTTTTTTCTGGTGTTAAGAGGGCGAACAAGTTATTAGAACTTGTGCACAGTGATGTGTTTGGACCTGTGTCAGTTCCATCACTGGAAAAGTCTGTGTACTATGTTTCATTCATAGATGACTTATCAAGGAATACATGGATATATTTCTTGAGGAAGAAATCTGAAGTCTTTGATAGATTTAAAGAATTTAAGGCTCTGGTGGAAAACCAGACAGAGAAGAAGATAAAGGTGTCGAGGACAGATAATGGTGGGGATTTCTACAAGAAGGAATTTGAAGAGTTCTGTAAGAAGTGTGGTGTAGCACGGCAGAAGACTACTCCATACACACCTCAACAAAACGGAGTTGCAGAAATAATGAATAGAACACTGATGCAAAAGGCAAGAAGCATGCTCAGTGGTACCATGTTAGGACAAGAATTCTGGGCAGAGGCAGTGGAGACTGCATGCTATCTGGTTAACAGATCACCTTCATCAGTGTTGGAGGATAATACTCCACATGAGGTATGGACTAGTATGAAACCCTCTCTTTCACATCTAAAGGTATTTAGATGTGATGCATATGTACATGTTCCAAAGAAGAAAAGGACCAAGTTGGATAAGAAATCTGAAAGATGCATCTTTATTGGGTATAAGGATGGTTTAAAGGGTTACAAGATTTGGAACGCAGAAAAAAGGAAGGTTGTGTACAGCCGAGATGTGGTGTTTAGAGAAGTGAAAGATGTTGTTAAACATGAATTCCTACCAAAGGAACCTGAGAAGATAGAGTTTGAGCTAAAGGAGGATGAATCAGACTCTACAACAGAAGAAGACTCAGAAGAGGAAGAGCCACAAACTCCAGTTGTGAGAAGATCATCTCAGGAAAGAAGGCAACCAGAAAGGTATAGTCCATCTTCTTTCTGTTCAGGTTTTGCCTTAACTATAATTGATGATGATCCCAGAACTGTCAGGGAGGCAGTAGATTCAGAGGATGGAAAACTCTGGAAGGAGGCCATGGTTGATGAAATGGCATCCTTGCATAAAAATGAGGCATGGGATCTGGTCGAGTTGTCGGCTGGAAGGAAGCCCATCGAGAGAAAATGGGTGTTTAAGAAGAAGATGAATGTAGAAGGCAAGGTGGAGAAATACAAAGCTCGGTTGGTAGAAAAAGGTTATATCCAGGTGCTGGGAATTGATTTTGGTGATATTTTTTCTCCTATTGCCAAGGTTACTTCTATTATATTACTTTTATTTGTTGCTGCTGCATTTGATTTTGAGATAGAACAGATGGATGTGAAGATAACATTTCTTCACGGGGACCTAAAAGAGGAGATCTACATGAAGCAACCTGAAGGCTTTATGGTGAAGGGTAAGAAAGAACTAGTATGCATGTTGAAGAAGTCTTTGTATGGGTTAAAACAATCACCAAGGATGTGGTATCAGAAATTTGATACCTATATACGGGGACTTGGCTTCACCAGAAGCAAGGAGGATCACTGTGTTTATTTTAAATTAATTGGTGACTGTTATAGCATCATTTTTCACCCTCATGTGATTCATGATTGTCTCTTTGGCCTTGGGCACCCATTCCCACAGACTTGAATAAAGTTCATAAAAATCAGTGTTTAAAATCCCATACGCGGGTATGCCCAGAATTTTCCGCATGTATACGCAAGTCCATAGATACTTTTCTGCGTATGCCATTAAAATCATAAAAAAATATTTTAAAATCCCTATTTTTGAGGCTGGGTTGATGGTTTTTCCGGTAATTCAACCACCCCAGCCTGTGGCCAACTGTTTCCAACAGATTGAAACTACTTTGAGGGAGTATAAAAGCCCCTCATATGCATGGACTAAGGGAGAGAGAAAATTATAGAAATTATACTCTGTTGTAGCCCAATTCAAGTCTGATTTCCCGTGCCTCTTGCACTTCCCATATTTTTACAGGAAACCCTTGTTTCCTGGAGATGTTCATCAGCTTATATGTCATCTCGTGTGCACAAGTCTTGAAAGAATCCTAGTGAGGCAATGGGCGGGACGGATCCAGACGACGGTCTGTTCGAAGATCGTGGAAGGATTCAGGTGATCTCTCCACCTTTCTATTATTGTACATGGTGTTCACAATGAAGAAGAACCATCTTGTTCCCGAATTCACGTGTTAATATCTGCTTGCATATGTGAAAATATTGTTAATTAAGCATTTATTATTGTTTATATGATGTTTCACATGGATTACACTGAAATTTAGGAAAGATATATGTTGTACAACTAGATTTCCGTGCATGTCTCTTCTTCATTTCCAGGTTGAAGAGGTATGTTGGGAAAAATACTGAGAGGGGGGGGGGGGTGAATCAGTATTTACTGCATATTCAAAACTTTTACTTTTTCTTGCTTCTAAAACCCATACACTACTTTCCTGAAATAGACTCGCGTATATACGCGGATACCCTTTATGAAAATCACGTATACACAGATATCTAATTATGACATAGGTTCTTCACTTAGATCATTCCATCATTCATTCATCTTATGTAAAATAAAATGAAAAGAAAACACATGTGTAGAACAGGCAGTCCATTTATAAAAGCATCACACATGAACACGATTTTTAGGTAGCACCAAGTCGGGAGAAAAAAACCAAATCACGCTATCACAACCTTCAATATTTTATTATAGAGAAACATCTTACAACATATGTGTCAAAAAAGCGTACTCCTACCAAGACGCAGTACCCACCGTTGCCACTGTTTTTCTCTCTTGAAGTGGAGGCCTAACTTCGACTGCTATCACTGAACTAATATCACTTCGATTCGTTTAAATCACAATACCGAGATGTATAACCCCCCGATCAAGGTTACAACCTCAAAGACTTATGGACCACGTTTCATCAATTTTCACACCGGATCCAAGCTTCCTTTAGGACACAACTTGCAGGCCACGTTTCATCATATTTTCAGACTGGACCCTTTCCATACTTTTAAGCACAGTCAACCATGAAACAGATACATATAACTCACTGACAGATATCAGTAAACCAGCAGAACAGATCAGACATTTCTTACCACAGACTTCAGCAAACCCTAGTTTGCACACGCGCTTTCCTTTCCTCGGGAAAATATATACACGTCTCGTCTACATAAACCCACGTATACTCGTATAAATTATAGACACTTATCAAGGTGATACGCGCTTTCTTCACACACAGATATATCACGCGCTTCCTCCTCGCGCGAACTAGCATATAGACTTAAACGATGAGAGAGCAAAAGATGCCCCAATCAGATCGCATATTCTCGTTAAGACAATTTTGAGCCCCTAGAGATGTTTCGCTTCATCTTGTATCTATCTTCCATGAATGTATTCAGCGTATACAAATACATTCCAGATCTAGATCCCTTCTTCATCACTCATCACATCATACATTCGTATTTTTCATTCAACCTAACTCTTCCATTCGGTGACATACCCGCAGAGAAATATTCATTCAAGCTCAGACATCTTACACCCCTTCTCATTCTTTACACAATGAATTTCTTCTCTTTATATAGGTTTACCCTTTTTCAATACCATGAGCCAAAACCACATTACTTCCGATGGTATTCCTGGACGGGGTCATTTAGAAGAATCATTACCCAATACAATGGGTCAATACCATGGTGGTTACCCCTGGTTTTGCACCTTTTGAGTGCTTTTTCCCATATGCGACTTGACACGTTATTTCTCGCGTGCATACGCGACTTCCCTTAGACATATCCGCGTATGCCTTGAGACATAGATTTTGCACAAGCTGAATTCCTTTCTTCATTGTTTTCTGTACTCACTGTAGATACATCAGATTTAGTTCATCAAACCATATTCTATCAAGCACAACTGCATCAAGTAAGTTGCCATCATCTTCATCAAGTGTGTTGCCATTCAAGGACAACACTCAGCATCAAACATCATTTCATATCAGAGTTACATCATTTATCAAGTCCATCAGATCAAGAATAACTTCATCAGGTGGATTGCCATCAAGGACAACACATGTCAACAATCGCATGTCTTCATCTTCATTCAGTGGGTTGCCATCAAGGACAACACTCTGCATCATATTGCCAACAATATCCCCCTTTGGACTTGATGGCAACCACGATGGTGTTTGGTTACCACAACAGATAGGTATATTAAGAATACAATGACACCATGTCACATGCCCCATTTTGACTTCATTCAAACACCATGTCACTCTCCCCCTTTGACATCAAGGGAAAAGGGTGGATCAAAACCAACATACTCTCCCCTCTGCATGTGGAAGAAGCATTCTGCAGATCTAATATATTCTGAGGTGATCAAGCTCCCCCTGAGTTTATGCTGAATCTTCAAACAAATTTTCCAATGAAGTACATGACTCTATGAACTTCCTATCACCAAAGACTCATACTTACATCAAATATCCAACCAAGTGGATTTACATATGAGACTCAAGTACCCAACCAAGTGGGTTTACACATTTAAACTCAGCTACCCAACCAAGTGGGTTTACAAAAATTGACTCAGCTACCCAACCAAGTGGGTTTACAAATTTGACAAGTCCTTACAAGACTGAATATTACAAATTTTACATCATGGGTCTCAACTTGACCTTTTCATCAAACTACACATATAACATTAAAACCAACACCAGAAAGTCCTCAAGAAAGAGAACATATTTCAGAACCATCATAATGCCAACAATGCATAATGCTCCCCCTGAAACTGTGCATCCAAGCATCTTTTTCATAGGACTAAAGCTCCCCCTTAGTTTGTGCATCCTGAACACTTTCACCAACAAATCATCAAGGCATCTTTATCAAAAACATGAGAAATAGAAATATGAAAACTGGAACACCACCAGAGATACCAAACAGTATCAGAGATATTAAACAGCACTGCAGCTGTGCTGAAGAGAGCTGACTCCAAACAGAAAAATGTCAAAGAATTTATTACGGGCTGTTTTTGTAGAACGTGTAGATATGTCATTGAATGAATGAAATCGCATTCAATGCTATCTTCGGTTATGTAGATTTTTGTTTTCGATCGGGCAGAGAATTGATTCCACTTTCCGCTCTGATACTTCCACGTTCTCCTGCGAGGTTTGGTAAAATATCAAAGAACTTGTTCTTTGGAGGGAACATACTCCACCTCACTTTTGCTCAAGCACTTGTCTATGTAAAAAAGATACTTGATGGGAATGTGCTTGGTCTTCGAATGCATGACGCAAGAATTATTTGAAATATCGATGGCACTTGTATTGTCACAATTGAATGGGGACAAGGAGGTGTACATTTGATTTGAAAATCTTGTAAGGTTTGCATCATCCAAAGGAGTTGAGTGCAACAAGATGCGGCAGCCACATATTCTGCTTCTGTTGTAGATAAGGCAATAGAATTTTGCTTCTTGCTGAACCAAGATACTAACCGGGGTCCCATATAGAATGTACCACCACTAGTGCTTTTCCGATCATCAACACTTCCAGCCCAATCTGCATCAGTGTAAGCATGAAGAGTAAGATCAGCATTCCTTGGATACCATAGACCAAGGTCTTGAGTTCCTTGAAGATATTTGAAAATTATTTTAACAGCCTGAAGGTGAGACTCTTTTGGATTAAGCTTGGAATCGTCCAACAATCCCAACTGCATGCATAATGTCTGGTCTAGTCCTAGTGAGATAAAGTAGACTTCCTATCATTGATCTGTATTCTGGTTGATTCACCGTGGGAGAATCATCATGAGAACTGAGATTGCATCCGGTTATCATTGGTGTACTTACAGGTTTGCATTCTTCCATGCCATACTTCTTCAGAATTTGCTTAAGATATTTCGCTTGTGATAGGAATATACCATCTGCAGTTTGATGCACTTGTAAGCCAAGAAAGAATGTTAGTTCCCCAAGTAAAGACATTTCAAATTCTTGTTGCATGACAGAAGCAAATTTTTGACTCATAGATTCTTCATTACTTCCAAAAATGATATCATCAACATATACAACCACAATCAATAGTTTATCATTTTCAATTTTTGTGTATAAGTTACTATCAGCAGACCCCTTTGAAAATCCTTGTTGATGAAGATATTTGTCAAGACGATAATACCATGCCCTTGGAGCTTGTTTGAGACCACATAGAGCCTTTTTAAGTCTACAAACAAGTTTTTCATCATTTCCCAAAATGAATCCTTCTGGTTGTTCTATATAAACTTCTTCTTCTAGATCACCATTGAGAAAAGCAGATTAACATCCATTTGATAAACTTTTATTTGTTGGAAGCTTGAAAAAGCAAGAAACATTCGTATGGCTTCAAGTCTGGCTACAGGAGCAAAGGTTTCTTCAAAGTCTATACCTTTAAGTTAGAGTATATCCTTTGCAAACCAATCTAGCTTTGTTTTCACAAGGACTGGCCTTGTTTAATCAGTTTCCTGAAAATCCATTTAAGTTCCATCAGACATTTTTATCATGTTTCTTAAAACAAATCCCAAGTGTCATTTTTTTCAATTTGAACAAGTTCGTCATCCATGGCTTGCCTCCAACATTCATATTTGCTAGCTTCATTAAAATTGTGTGGTTCAATTGTGGATATGAGTGCCAAATGATTAGAAGATCCTACAAGAGTTCTCCTTGTTCGTACACCAGATTCTTTGTCACCCAAAATTTGGGATTCAGGATGATTCTTTTGAACATATCTGGATGGAGCTTTTTCAGATAGATCATTTCTGCTCTTCATTGGATCCACTGTCTATATCATTTCTATTTGATGTAGAAGGACATAGGTCACCATCATCTTCTTTTGTTGTTTGCTTTTCTTCTTTAGGAGCTGCAGGAGACTCATCAATAACAACATCAATACATTCAACAATATTTCAAAGCTTTTTATTGTAACATTTGTATGCTTTGCTTGAAGATGAGTAGCCAATAAATATCCCTTCACTTGATCTAGGTTGAAACTTGCCAAGCTTTTCATCATTATTTTTGATAAAGCATTTACTTCCAAAAACTCTAAAATGCTTCATAGATGGAGAATTACCATACTAGAGTTCATATGGAGTTTTGTCACTATTTACTCGAACATGAGCCTTGTTGAGAATGTTAGCTGCTGTATGTGCTGCTTCTCCCCAGAACATGTCAGGATTTCCAAAATCATCGAGCATAGCTCTAGCCATTTGTTGAATTGTTCTATTCATTCTTTCTGCTACGCCATTTTGTTGTGGAGTACCTGCTACAGAGAATTGCCTTTTTATGCCATGTTGTTCACAAAATTCAAATAATTCATTTGATGTATATTCTCCTCCTCGATCAGATCTAATACACTTGATTTTTAGATCTAATTCATTTTCAACCAATGCTTTGAAGATCTGAAATTTCTCAAATGCTTCATCTTTGTGTTTAAGCAACCCAATCCAACACATTCTAGAGAAATCATCAATAAATAAGATATAGTATTCTTCTCCACGTGGTGACTTTTTTCTCATAGGTCCATATTTCAGTACATGAGGCCATATGCTGCCTGTCCTTCTTCGGCATTAAACCGTACTCTCGACCGGCTACCCAATTTATGATTTAGAAGAGGTTTCTCTTGGGTAGATTAATATTGGGAAGACCTGTTAATAAATTTTGACCGCTTTGTTGATTTGAGAGAAGTCGACGTTCTACCTCTATGCCAGAAGCAATTTTTTGTTTACTTGCTCGGTACATTGATCTATGCCTGCTCAAGACATACAAAGGCGTTAGGATTTATTTTTCCTTTTATGCACGATTTACCTCGATTAAGATCGCGCAATGGAAATCATAGATTTTCTTTTGAACTAAAGACCACTTCTATTCCTTGATCACACATTTGACTTACACTTAACAAGTTATGCCTTAATCCATCCACATACATGACATCATTAGCCTTCACCTTTTCTTTTAGAAATAATGACCCTTTTCCTTTAATTACAGCAGGAGTATCATTTCCAAAAGTAACTTTCTTTTCCTTTTCTAGAGCATTATATGTAAGAAGTTTGCTTTTGTCACCTGTCATGTGTCTTGAGCACCCACTATCAATGTACCATTGATTTTCTTCACCTTCTGCAAATAATGCTATCCCACAATTTTCAACTTGTATTTCTTTCTTTTTCCATACTTTAGAGCTTGAGGGAACCTGTTCTTTTGGCTGGACCTTGCTCCTGCATTCAGATTCTTCATGACCAAAGTTATTTCAATAAGTACATTCAACTTCGTTTTGAAGAGGAGAAAAGTTGTTATAGGTGTTTTTCTTTGGTTCAATATTCATCCTTTTCTTTCTTGCTTCTCTTGTCATGATGATTTTATATGCAACACATTGAACAACTTTATGACCAAAATTGTGACATGAGAAACATTGTCCATTGAAGTAGAAATTTCTGCGATCATGAAATCTTCTATTTGAATTTACCTGTTGGTTGTTGCTTCTTTGAGGAATCTCCCTGTTAGTGATCCTTGATTTGAGATGATCATGCTTTACCTGTAAAGATCCTTTGTTCCCTTGCTGAGTGGCTGAATGAAGAGAACCAGTTGTGACTGCTTTCAGATAATTTGGAGCTGAAGTCTGGGAAGATTCCCCAGTATATCCAAGACCTGTTTTTATAAGAGAAGACTATTGTGTCTTGATAATATCATCTAAGGTTTCTGAACCTTTAGCAAATCTAAGATTGAGAGTCTTCACTTTCTCATTATCTTTCCTTAGACTTACTACTTCACACTCCAATTCCTCAATGCGTTTTTCCTTTGCTTCAAGCTGATTTTCAAGAGTATCTATGATTATGTTCTTTTCTTCTAGGCTTACTTTGAGTTGATTGTTTTCTTCAAGAAAATCATTTTCCTCTAGAGCATCCACAAAAGTATCCTTTTCTTCTCTTTGTTCAAAAGCCATGAGAAGTCTAAAGTCTTCTTCACATTCTTCCTCACTATTAGATGATCCATCACTGTCTTCATTAGTATAATAAATTTTTCTTGTGCTAGATCGATTCTTATTCCTTCTTGATACTTTTTTTCCTTTAGCCGAAGTTTCTTTATAAGGACACTTTGCAGCATAATGACCAACTTTTCCACAATTGAAACATTTGAAAGGAAGCTTACCTTTGAACTTTCCGGTACCTAGTTGAAGTCTTCTTACAAAATTTGCTTCTTCTTATTCTTCAGATATATAGCTGGAATCTTTGACAACTTCCTTTTCTTTTCCTTTTGCAGATGCCTTAAAAGCAGCTTCTTTGATTTGAGAAGGGCCTCCTTGCCTCATTTCAAAAGCAGTCAGAATACCATGTAATTGAACAATAGTAAGAGTTTGCAGATCTTGCCTTTCTTCAATGGCTGAAACTTTAGAGTCAAATTTTGAAGTCAAGGATCTTAAGACTTTTTTCACCAGAGTAGTATCGGTTATGGTTTCACCCAAATTTCTCATCTGATTTACAATATCATCTAGACGAAGAAAGAAACTGGCAACACTTTCATCACTATGCATCTTCAAATTTTCATATTCGATTCTAAGGGTTTGGAGTTTTGCATTTTTTACCTTTGTATCTCCTTCATAGCTCAGAATGATTTTGTCCCATATCTCTTTTGCTGAATGTAGCTGCATCACTTTATCAAATTCTGATTTAGACATGCTTCCTAATAAGACATTCACTGCTTTGGCATTGATTTCATACTTCTTTCTTTTAGCAGCATCAGTAGGAATACTTGCCGGGTACTGATAAACTTCTTCCACGATTTCCCATACATCTGCACCAAGACTTTGCAGATATTCTTTTGTTCGTACCTTCCAGAATATCAGATTGCTTCCATTGAATAGAGGTGACTTTATAGACATTAATCCTTCTTGACTTCCCATTGCGACGGATCTCCTTTAAGCGATCAAGCTTCTGCAGAAGGACCTGCTTTGATACCAATTGTTGGGAAAAATACTGAGAGGGGGGGGGTGAATCAGTATTTACTGCATATTCAAAAATTTTACTTTTTCTTGCTTCTAAAACCCATACGCTACTTTCCTGAAACAGACTCGCGTATATACGCGGATACCCTTTATGAAAATCGCGTACACAGATATCTAATTATGACATAGGTTCTTCACTTAGATCATTCCATCATTCATTCATCAGATGTCAAATAAACAGTAAACATATGCAGTAAGAACAGAGTAAACCATCACACAAAGCATCACACATGAACACCGGGATTTTTAGGTGGAAACCCAAGTCAGGAGAAAACCACCGCTGCCTTTGCTCAGCCTTCAATATTTTATTATAGAGAAAACATCTTACAACATATGTCTTTGGTACGGGGCCTCCTACCGACATGCGGAGACAACCACACAAGCTCGTTTACCGACCTCTCCACGGAAGGAGCTCCAACCCACGACTCGTTCTCGGCCTCTCCTGGAGGGAGCTACGACCCACGATCTCGTTTACCGGCCTCACACGGAAGAGGCTACAACCCCCTGACTAAAGGCTACAACCCTCAGCACCTCTAAGGACCACGTTTCATCAATTTTCACACTGGATCCAAAGCTTCCTCTAGGACACCACTTGCAGGCCACGTTTCATCAAATTTTCATACTGGACCCTTTCATACTTTGAAGCACAGTCAACCATGAAACAGATACATATATCTCACTGACAGATATCAGTAAACCAGCATAACAGATCATACATTTCTTACCACAGACTTTAGCAAACCCTAGTTTGCATACGCGCTTTCCTTTCACTGATGTCGCGTATATACGCGCTTCCATTCACATAAACCCGCGTATACTTCTGTACACATTAAGGTATAAATTATAGAGCCAATTCTATTGCGCATACGCGCTTTCTCTTCAGCGAAGCCGCGTATATACGCGCTTCCTCTGCGGCGAACTAGCGTATAGATCTTCAACTATTATAGAGCAGCATACTTCTTCAGATCAGATATTCTGTTCAGATTTACCCTTTTGCTTCAAACAGATGTTCGCCTCATCTCAAATCTAGGCCTTCCATGAACAGATCTAGCAGATACAAGAACAATACAGATCTAGATCCCCTTCTTCATCACTCCTTCATCGGTGCATCATACATTCAGATCTTTCATTCAACTGTAACCCTTTCCATTCAGATATACTCCAGAGAGAAGTATTCATTCAAGCTCAGACATCTTGCCTCCACTCTCATCATTTTCACAATGAATTTCTTCTCTTTATATAGGTTTACCCTTTTTCAATACCATGAGCCAAAACCACATTACTTCCGATGGTATTCCTGGACGGGGTCATTTAGACGAATCATTACCCAATATAATGGGTCAATACCATGGTGGTTACCCCTGGTTTTGCACCTTTTGAGCGCCTTTTCCCATACGCGACTTGACACGTTATTTCCCGCGTGCATACACGACTTCCCTTAGACATATCCGCGTATGCCTTGAGACATAGATTTTGCACAAGCTGAATTCCTTTCTTCATTGTTTTCTGTACTCATTGTAGATACATCAGATTTAGTTCATCAAACCATATTCTATCAAGCACAACTGCATCAAGTAAGTTGCCATCATCTTCATCAAGTGTGTTGCCATTCAAGGACAACACTCAACATCAAACATCATTTCATATCAGAGTTACATCATTTATCAAGTCCATCAGATCAAGAATAACTTCATCAGGTGGATTTCCATCAAGGACAACACATGTCAACAGTCGCATGTCTTCATCTTCATTCAGTGGGTTGCCATCAAGGAAAACACTCTGCATCATATTGCCAACAAGGTAGAAGGGTTGTTGGGGGTTTGGACCCCGCAGGATCTACATCAAACGTAGGATCTACGGGTGAGTTCTACAATCTATAATATCTAGTTTTTAGCGTACAAGTGTGGGTGTGTGAGTCCTTCTTGAATATCATGCCCTGATCTGTGGATTTTTTTGACCCAACGACCTCTAGGAAGTTATTTCCCGAAATAGAACTGGCGACTCCACTAGGGATCGCATTCTTGTGATTCCCCTGTTGGGTGGTTTTAGCTGTTTCTTTAGCCAGGCTTGATCATTTTTTTTTTCATTATTTACCTTTCCATACACTATTTTTCCTATACACAGACGTGTATACATGCATTTTGGTGAAAGGAAGTCGCGTATACGCATTTTTCCTTTTCCACAGTCGCGTATGCACGCTTGTTTCAAAACTGCTAAGTAGCGTATGCCTGGGAAAATTTTGAAATTTTTGATTTTTTGACTTTTTGGTCTTTTCTACCTATGGATACCTATTCCTGCAGTGTTCTTTTAGTCTCTGGATTGTGTTGAAGGTGGTTATTGGTATTTTTCTCTCTTGTTTGGTTGAAGACTGGCTCATTTGGAAAATCTTGTTTTTTTAGTGCTTGCACTTCTGGTTCGAGTACCAAGATATCTTTCTGGGGATTCTTGGTTGTTCTGCTTAATCAGGACAGAGAGCTTCTGCTCATATGCTCTTTCCTAACTTTGTGTCTTGCTTTGCACTTTAATTTTTTCCTGCTTTTCGGTTGGTTTTCTTGATTTCATTTGACTAGGTCTTGTTGCAATTTTTGAGGAGTCATTTTTGGATCTTTGAAGTTTTTTTTGCTGCAAGATTGTGCTATTCTTCTGGGCTGAGTTACTGAGTTTCTTGTCTTCCTTTTGCTCATATAAATCTTGCTACTAAGTGGCACTATAAGATTTAGAGCATTTTTTTTGAAGTTTTGCCTGAAATTCAAAGATTGTTTGGCCTGGGAATTAGATAGTTCTTCTTGGTCTCTTTGAAATCTTCTTTTTATAAAATTCAAAAGCTCAAAAACATTTTGTTTTGCCATTGCCTTTGTTTTGCATTTTTGTTTTGGTTTCTTTCCATATTTTGAAGCCTTGTTGAGATTTCTTACCTTCAGTTTCTGACTTGGTTTCGGAAGGGAATTTTCATTGGTTTCTTTCTCTTATTTCGAGCATGTTTTGGTGTCTTTATACTGAGAGTTTCTGATTTGGGAACTAGCTTTGTGGACAACCGGAAAAGTGATAGAACTGGGGGATTCTTAGGAATTTCTCTTTTCTTTGTTAGATTTTCCATCTTAGAATTGGCATGCTCTTAGTAATTTGCATTAGGTGCACTTGAACATTTGTAGTCTTTTTCATAAATTTTGCGAGTGTGAGGTTTGATATCTGAAAAGAAAAAATAGTCTCGTAGAACCTGTGTAGAAATTTATTTTCATCGAAAGGCAATTACTGCATCTTCATGCAGTTTGGTTTTCATTAATTTCTTTTCTGCATCATAAAACATCACGAGTTTCACTTCCATATTCCCTTGACTTAATATAATAGCCAACTAAAATAAGCGCATCAATTTAAAAACAACTAGCAAGTTTTTTATTAAGTGTCATACATCAACTAGCTAGGTTGTAGGGCCTTGGATTAGGTGAGTGGAGAGTTAACTCTCCAAGGCCGCTCAAACTAAAACATAGAATTTTATTAAATGAGTGAAATCCAACTTCGTTAGGTGGACCAGGAAAGCTCTCCTCCAGAGAGTCAAGCGCGAGGGGAAGTGAAGGTTGAGACGAGAGATAACCCCTCTCCGATTTACTGGATCTTGCTTTAAGACCGTTTTTCCTGGCTACTGACACGGATTGGTGCCCTTAGTTTCCATTCCTAGGTATCACATAGGTGACTGCAGGAAGGAATACCCGTGGTACCTGACACAGACGTCATATCACTTCCAGCAGTACTTCTAGAGGGTGCCTCGGCGAAGCTTGGGTACTTGCACCGGCAAAGGCTGTTGTTAGGAGGTCGGCATAATTGTTTCTATTAACTTCGATAGTAGGCTTGGGTTGTAATTATCCTAGACTACTTTCGGGAGGTCCTATTTTTCACTTTCTCGTATTTTGGTGTCCGGTCCTAATCACCCGGAGCGGAAATACCTGAAGGCTACTTGCTTGGTTGCATCTTAGGGATTTTTGTAGTGAGTGCTCTTTGCTCCTAGCTTGCTTAGATTTATACTTTTTTGAGTCTAATTAAATCTGTTAAAGTGGCTAATCAAGCGCCTCGTCGATCGAGGATAATCCGGGGGTTATCTCCTGAGAGTGTTGAGCCTTCTTCAAGAAGGCGTAGGATTAATATAGCAGGTGAATATCACCCAGTGGTATCTGACGCAGCAGAGAGAGATCCTCCGCTAGGGCTTGAAGGTGTTGTAGCTGGTTTTGGTGTTGGTTCCGAGAGGAGCACTCCGCTCACCTTGAGAATCTTATTTCCAAGAGAAGCAGAAGAAGAAGTAGAAGTAGAGGAAGTACCTCAGTCTCCTGAGTCACTTCCATCTGCTCTTCCTTCTGATTCTCCATTTGTTGTTGAGTACATCCAACCTGAGTCAAAAAGAACAGAAAGTCCCTATCCATCTTATTCATACCTTTCGATGGCCACGACTGGGAACACGGCTGCGGTTGTGAGTGCTGCAAGCATTCAGACACCTGCTTTAGTAGAAGGAGGAGGCACAATTGCTATATCTTCGATTGCTTCTAGTACTACTCTGTTGGCTCTGGTTTCACCCAAGCACAAGCTTCTCAATCTGTTCCTTTTGTTTTGGAATGCCCACTAGTGGGATTCCTTCATTTTCCTTGTCCGTTGTTGCAACTGCGTCTGCACCCATGTCTTCCATGGCTAGTGGGTCAGCTTCTTTTCAAGGGTTCCCCTTTGGAAGTGGGAATATTCTTAGTTCAAATCCTTCCTTAGGGTCTTTTCCTTTTACTTCTCAGACTCAGAGTTTTAACCCTTGGTCTGGAGGTCAGAGTTCGACTACCTTTATAGGTTGGAACCCTGTATTTACAGCAGTGGGGGCAGGGAATCATTTTTTCGCTGGTCAACAAGGGAATGCTTCTTTCCCTTCGTCGAGTGCTTATCAGAATTTTTACCCTCTTTCTAATGCTTGAAACCCCTACTAGGGGGTTTCATCTTTATTTACTACTTCGGGGGGGGAACTGGTCCAGTCTATGGTAACTCTACGTTGGGAGGGGGTCCTTCTCCAAATGCTAGGTCCTATGGCCCAACATTTTCTACGAGTTCTTTCTAGCAACCTGGTGCCTCATCAAATCCAGGTTATTATTTTCAGAATATGGGGAATTCATCCCACCAAGGATGGAATCCTCAGGCTCCTCCTCGTTTACCTTTTCTGGCAACGTTGAACTTGCCAGATTTGTCGAAATTGATGAATGATCCGATCCGATATAGTCCGGGGTGGCCTCGGGTTCCTACCAAACTACCTTCAGACATTCCAAAGTTTGAAGGCAAGAATGGAGAGGACCCGGCTGATCATATCACCACTTTCCATTTATGGTGTTCATCTAACTCCCTGATCGAGCATTCGATTAGGTTGAGGTTGTTTCAACGCACCTTGACTGGAAATGCTACCAAGTGGTATATTGAGTTAACTGGGGGCACGTTTTGCTACTTTTGGAGATCTGGCTACTATATTTCTAAAACATTTCCAGTTGTCTGTCCGTTATGATGCCGTGACTAAACTCCTAGCTAATTTTAAGAAGGACGACGCAACCCACATTTCTGATCATATTCAGGAATGGCGGAGAAGGAAGAGGCTCATTAAAGCTTATATTCCAGGATAATTTCTTTTGGAATCATTTTTTAAATCTTTGCAGGAAGATATTTCTAAGGATGTATCCCTCTCAGGGGTATTTTCCGAGGAGCAGGCTATTTTTAGGGCCCAACAGCTTGAATTGACATATTCTCAGTCTAGTGTCCTTCATAAATATTTGCCTAATGCTCCTCGCTCCAAATTAGACATATCCAAGAGTAAACCTGGTCCTCATGGCGATGGACTTATTGGGTCGATCAATAGTGGTGCAGCTAACCTGCTTAGTCAATTGCAATAGTTGTCTATACAATCTACTTCTTCCAGTCAGGTTGTGCCTGCTAAGTCATCGCCTTCCAAATCTTTGTCAGTAAATTCCGTTCAGACTTCTAACCCTAAAGAAAATCAACAATCCGAAGGGAAGAAGAAGGGACGGAACAATAATAAGAAAAAGGGCAAGAATGGGAAGGGTAATGCAAATAAATCCAACGAGCATGTTGGTGAGGGTCCAAAGGATAAAAATAAAGTGAAGTTTCCATGAAAGTTATGTGCTGGAGACCATCTTACTCACCTTTGCCCTAAAATTTAGGATGCGCAGCTCTTGTTAGCTCAGCAGGGTTCTTCTAGTTCCTAGGCTGTGTTGACAAACCCTTTTCCCCAAGGGCAACAGCTAGATGTTGGTGCAAATAAAAATACTGGGGCTTCCTCTGGGGGCACCCAGGAAGGGGAAAATCCGTCAAACATATACATGATGAGTGCTCATGCTGATATCGCCATGAGATCCTGTGATTATAGCGAAGATGAGTCTTCGAAAGCCAAGGGTGCTCCCGATGGTACTGAGCCGCTTCATATCACGAGGCCTACTGTTGAGCCTATACCTCGGAAGCCAAAAGCATCTACCAAGTGTACGATGATTAATAAAAATGCCAGGGCTACCCAGAACTACTCTATTGTGGAAGATCTGGCGTAGAGTCCTTGTGCCATGTCGGCTCTTGAGGTGCTCCAGTCTTGTCCAGCTCAGCGCAGTGCTCTGCTCACTGCTATTGGGGCTGTCGATCCAAAGAACTCTCTTGTGATTACATTCGATATGTCTAATTTTAAAAAGAGACTCCCCCATCATATGGCTTTCCATATCAGATCATCGTTTCAGAAATTCAATATATTTCGAACGGTCGTTGATGAGGGCGCTTCCACATGTGTGATGTCTTTCGCATGCTGAAGGGAATTGGATCTCCCGCAGCTGTTCCATCTGCTACTCTTCTGACTGCGTTTGATGGTCATTCTCACAGACCACATGGTATTTTCCCAGCTTTGCCCATCTGTGTTGGGGAAAAAACTATAAATACAGAGGTTGAGATAGTTGATCCAAGCTTGGACTACAACCTTCTGTTGGGGTGAAACTGGATTTATGAGATGGATGCCATTGCATCCTAATTATTTCGGGTTATTTGTTTCCCTCATGAAGGGAGGATTGTTACAGTGGATCAACTGGACTGTTCTCTTGTAGACCCGAATGCATCTACTGACTCAACTGTTCCAAAGGTGGATAATGCCAAGCCGCCTGTTGAGAATTTAGGGGTTGGAATGTATTCTTCTTTGATGGGTACTTTTGATATTCCACCTCTTGTCGTTCATATAAATGCAATTTCATCTTCCAGGGGTCCTATTCGAAGAGATTTATTCAGAACTCATTATTTTTAGGACCCTTAGACCTTACCTTCCCCTACCTCCACATTAGCGGAAGGTCAAGTGGGTGGAATGGCATTTCCAATGTCTACAGCTGAGATTGCTTATCAATCTATTGTTGAATCTGCAGAGACCATTCCAGCTTCTCTTTCTCCAGAGGAGTTGGATGGCGATGTGGCTCCGGCTTGGACACTTAGTTCTTCTTCCACCCAGGATTGCCTTGATACCACTCTTCCATCTGAAGAGGCCATCCTGGAAGCTATTACTGGTATAGATAGACCGTGGGGTGATTTTCATCATCAGTCTTACTTTTTACCTGATTTGAGCGAAGTTGAATCAAGTTTTCCAAGTCCTTTGTCTCTTGGTCCTGTTCACACAGTCCTGAACCCTTTAGCACCAACACAGGTATATGCTGAAGGGAACATGGTTGTGATTTCTCCAACTATCCCAGTGAACATTTCCAGGGATCCCAATGTTATAGAAAATGTCTTCATCGGAGCTTAATGTTCCCCTGAAGAGATTCAGATTTATACCGATCTCTTTAAAGAGTTTAGGGATGTGTTTGCTTGGTCTTATGAGGAAATTCATGGTATAGATCCATCTATTGTCCAGCATGAGATCAAGACTTACGAAAATTCTAAGCCTGTGAGGCAAAAGCTTCATCCGGTCAATCCTAGGAAGGCTGTAGCTATCAAACCTGAGGTGGAGAAGCTGCTCAAGGTGGGATTTATTTCCTTGTTCCTTTGACAGAGTGGGTTTCGAATCCTGTTCCCGTGGATAAAAAACAAGGAATGATCGGAGTTTGCATTGATTTCAGAGACCTTAATAAAGCATGTCCGAAAGATAATTACCCCACAACATTTATAGATCAAATTATCGATGAGTGTGCCAATAATAAGATTTTCTCCTTCATGGACGGTTTCTCCAGATACAATCAGATTACTATCCGTCCTGAAGATCAGCATAAGACTACCTTTATTTGTCCCTGGGGTACTTTTTCTTACAAGAAGATGCCTTTTGGTCTTAAAAATGTTGGGGCTACATTTCAGCGGGCCATGTCATATGCCTTCCACGACATCAAAAATATTATTCGAGGCATATTTGGATGATTTAGCTGTTTGTTCTCGAAAGAGAATTGATCATCCTGCTCACCTCCGTCAAGTATTTGAACAATGTCATTTCTACAAGATTAGGTTGAATCCGAACAAGTGTGTTTTCGCGGTTACATCTGGTCGGTTATTGGGATTCATTGTGTCTTCAGAAGGGATTAGGGTAGATCCCTTCAAGGTTGAGGAAATACTTCGGTTGCCTCCCCCGTCATCTATTCGTCAACTTCAAATTCTACGAGGAAAAGCTAATTTTCTTCGGAGATTTATCGTAAATTATGCTGAAGTTACCAAAGCTTTATGAGATTTTTGAGGAAAGGAGTTCCATTCTTTTGGGATGACTTTGCTCAACGCTCATTCGATGCTTTGAAAAAAACATTGACCTTTGCTTCCTTTATTGAGTCCACCTGATTATAGCAGGGATTTCCTTTTGTATCTTGCAGCAGCAGAATCTACCATCGGTATGGTTCTGGTTCAGGAGGACGATGTTCTGGCAGAGCATGTTATATACTATCTTATTCGAGGCTTGGTAGGACCTGAACTTCGGTATACTCCGATAGAGAAGCTAGCTTTAGCAGCTGTTCATGCTGTACAACGACTCAGACATTATATTCTTCTACGAAAAAATTATGCTTTGGCAGCAGCCAATCCATTTCAGTTTGTTCTCAGTAGGCGAGTGATTGGAGGCAAATAAAATAGATGGATTGTGATTTTGTAGGAATTTGATCTTGAGTTTATGTCTGCCAAGTCCAAGAAATCATTAGTTTTCGCAAAATTAATCTCTGAGTTTCCCTGTGGAGAAGAGGTAGTTTATGATGAATCCTTCTCGGATCAACATTTGTTTCTCATCTCTACACATGATCCTTGGGATGGAGATATCATTGTGTATCTTCAGACTGCAAAGTTTCCCTCTACTTTTTTGAAAGATGAGCGTCGTAAATTGTGTCACTTGGCTAAAAATTACTTGATTATTGGTGATGCTTTATACCGTCGAGGGGTTGATTCAATCCTGAGACGTTTCTTAACTCTCGAAGAAGCTGAGGCTGTGCTAAATGATTTCCACAGTGGAGCTTGTGGTGGTCATTTATTTGGGCTTGCTACAGCCCAAAAAATCTTGCGTGCAGGATATTTTTGGCCTTCAATTTTCAAAGATTGTATGGAGTCGGTCAAAAAGTGTCATCCGTGTCAAGTCTATACTCGAAAAATGCACGCTCATCCAACTCCGCTTTTTCCAGTCATTACTGTTGGTCCCTTTACAAAGTGGGGTATTGATTATACTACTTGTAACCTGCCTTCGGATAAAGGTCACAAGTACATTATTGTAGCAGTAGACTACTTTACGAAGTGGGTCGAGGCTATGCCTACTTTTGGGAATGATGGTGAGACAACAGTTTTTTTTCTTTTCAACCAGGTTATTGCTCATTTTGGTATTCCTAGAGAGATTGAAACTGATCATGGTAGTCATTTTCATAATAGCATGATGGATGAGTTGGCTCTAAAATTAGGTTTTCGGCAGAAGAATTCATCTCCGTATTATCCTCAAGCCAATGGGCAAGTGGAAGCCGTGAACAAATCCCTGAAGACCATTCTTCAAAGGAAAATTAATAAAGCTCGATCCAACTGGCATATCATGTTGTATCCTTCACTTTGGGCATACAGGACGTCAGTAAAAACTACAACTGGCTTTACTCCGTTTCAACTAGTTTACGGGCTAGAATCCATATTTCCCATTGAATGTGAGATTCCTTCTCTTAAGTTAGCCGTTGAGCTTCTTCCTAACACTTCTAGCCTTAAAGAATGTCTCCTTCATCTGGAACATCTTGATAAGCAGCGTCGAGATGCCGCCACGATGTATGATGCACATAAGAAATGAATCAAAATTTCAGTACGATAAGGCGATCAAGCCTAGGGTTTTCTCGGAAGGCGACCTTTTTTTGGTCTATGCCCAAGAGAAGGATGCCCTGGGCACAGGAAAGTTTAAATCTATGTGGTATGGCCCCTTCATCGTTAAAAGAGTCCTTAAAAAATGAGTGTATGCCTTGGTTGATTTTGAAGGAAATGAGTTGTCGGAGCCCAGAAATGGGCTCTATTTGAAAAGGTATTATGCCTAGGCTTCGGCCTGGAATTTTTCTTTTGTATATAGTAGTTTTTATATTTTTACATATTTGGTTTTTGGTCTTTGATGTGATGGTGATGTTTTTGATCTGCTTTGGTAGGTTGTGTCAAATAACATGAGTCATTATGGTTTTGCCAATGGTGCTAATAGACACACCTGGAATTTGGCTTCTGCGGCTTGGGTACTTCATCATCCATCTGGTAAGCTGTTAGTATCAAGAGGAGTCTGCATTGGTCCTGCTTCCAATAATATAGCAGAGTACACTGCAGTTATTTATCTACTCTCGGAGGAAATATCTTTGGGTGTTGATTCGTTGGTAGTTTTCTTGGACTCCCAGCTGGTGGTGTCGCAGTTGAAAAATACTTATTGGGTTCAAGATCCATTTTTACTTCGGTTGTTTTTGAGGGTACATTTGTTACAAAGATCATTTCAATTTTTAACATTCATTCATATTCCTCAAGCAAACAATTGGATGGCAGACTCATTAGCTAATCAAGCAATTGATTGGCATATTAATCATTCCATACATTAAAATTTAATTATCAAAAACATCATGCAGTTTTTATACATTTGTCACATCACATCATAAATCGCTGTATATATATATCTCATCAGAGTGTTCAAAAAACTATTCAAAATTTGGATCCATAAGTCATAAAAAATTAGGGCTTATGCCTGATCATATTCAGTATCAAAAAATATACAGTCATCTGGTAATCATATCTATCTACTCCTATGGTCCCTGCCCAAAATTCATGTTCCTATAGAACACGATCGCAGTGCCGACTCGGCAGAATAATCGCACCCAGTCACATGGTACTCCCACTACCCGTCTCTGGATGGCCTCAGGTAGATATTCCACTGCATCCATAGGCACTTGGAGAGTTAAACCCTCCAAGTTCCTCTATACAGCATGGAGGGTCCTATCTGGGTCAACAGTATCCGCCTCGCCTCTGCGGCGCTTATGCCGTGGGTAGCCCTCAGGACAGACTGGTCCAATATCGGTATCATGATCATCATAATATTGTAAGTCATTTTGAATCCAATCAAAAACATGTTTTGTTTTCACATTTTTTTTCATATATATTGAAAAAATCCAAAAAAATCATATAACTTAAAAATTGCAATCTTATCGATTGTGCCCAATGCCGCGCTAGGTGGAAGGACGAGGTCTGGATCACCACGGAAATCCATCCTGGCATAGGGGTAGTCCTCCATGGCGATGGCTTGTTCTCCCCACCATTGGAAGAACTCGTCGTCCTAGGTGGTTCGGGGAACTTCACTTCCCCCCAGTCTCTTCATCAGATCTACCCATCGGGCAATTCTTGGGTATCTTGGGTTGTTTATGGAAGAGATCACTTTGGGTTGAAGCCCAGGACTCTTCTCAAAGAAGAATGTCATAAAAATGGTTCCATACCCGAAATTATTTGTTTTTTCTTTCCGGATGGAGGTCAGTTGTTGCTTCATATTCATTAATAGAGCTATGCACCAATCATACAGGTGAGCTAGGCATTCCACAGCTATGCTCATCTGAGTCCTAGATGCCTGATGCAAGGAAGCAGATCCTGCTACCCTGCCAATGGTGAATAGGAGAATCTTCATGTGTAGATCTCTCAAATATTTTATAGCAATCTGAGTCCCTACTTTCTTGGACCCCTCTACACAATAGATGTGGACATACTCATCCACAGTAAGCCCTCCCAAAGGCTTGCTGTGCAAATCTACTAGGTTTCCCCTCCGTGAGAGTCCAGTAATGAAGTAGATGTCTTCTACCTCTATGTGTATGGGCATTTGATCTATCATGAAGCAATCTTCCTCCGGTTCCCAATAATTTACTATCATTTCAAGTAACCGGACATTACTCTTCAGATTTGGCATTTTGAAAAATTTGAGCAATCCACAATTTTGGAGTATATTGAGCGATAATTGATCTTTCATTGCTTCATTATCGATTGCGCTATGCTCACATTCCCTCCAGGTGATATTCATCCTGAAAAAATTCATTCATTTGTCCACTAGAAACACTTTTTTACATTTTAGGTTGCGCATAGGCGACTTACTCTGTACATAGTCGCATATATACGCCGCTTGGTCCATACGAACCCGCGTATGCGCAGAGCCCTAAGTTAAAACAAATATTTCTACAGAGAAATTTCCAAATTTCAACTCTATTAATGGACAAAATTGATAATAATGATGGATTAAGAGCTTACCTGACTGATTCGACGAAGTTTGATCACTTCTTGCTCCTGTTTTAACGAAAGAGGGTTTTTCTCCAGAGCTCTTTTTCCCAAATCAGCAAGTAACAATGAACCAAATATGAGATAACATGTGTATTTATGCCTAGAATTTGAAAAATTTTGCAAAAATTTGTTATGCCTATTTTTTCAATCTATCTTAAGCTGCATAACCCGGATGCTTGTAAGTGCCCAGATTGGTATATTTTCAGGTACATTTTGATGAAGTTGAGATTTTTCCAGTTTTTGATCCATGACTGCTAACCTGTCATGGCAGGTATATGATATTCACTAGCATATAGGTTAGGAAATCCACTTTCCGTTGCATTTTTCATACTAGCCTCCATTCTGATCACTTTCCATAGGGTCGATCCCATCAGGTCATGAGTATTTCACCCATTTCACTCGCCAATTTTTAATCATGACTTGGTGGTAGAGCCTTCCTTTACATGGGCTTCCTAGTTAGTTCCTCGCTAGCACTTGTTGCCCATGCTGCGTTTTATGTAGGCTCGGGAGTCCTCTTTAGTCCCACCATGACTTATGTGTTGAAGCTTCATTCTTCTTCTTCATCACTATCATTCTTTCTAGCTATTACCCTAGAGGCTCCCTGGTGTCGTTGAGTTGTATTATTGCATTGCATATTGGCTACTTGTTTATCCTGGCCTTTAGCCGACTTCATTGGGACTCGATGTTTAAGCCATATTTTGACCTTGACTGTCTGTACAAGTTAACCATTGCATGCACTTAGCTATCACGACTTGACACCCCTTTTCCCATGGATGGAACATTCCTTTGAGTATCGCTTACCAGTTTCCACCACCTTGCATTGAGCATAGGATCGTTCCTATCCCAGGAACTAGTGCGTTTGTTTCTTGATACTCGTTCTATCCATTGTACCATAGCATTCTTTTATTCTTTTTCAGGCTTATTATATGAAAAAGACAAAAAAATCAAATATAACAAAAAGAGAGGGAACAGGATGTTACTTCGTAATTTGATGGTAGTACAGTATCAGTTTGTCGCCCTTGAAAAAAGCACATACACTTATATATTTCCTTCATTTTTGATGGTTTTAGTGTGACTAGGCTCAATACACCACTATTTTTCTCTGAGTCTGCAGGGTGGGTATCTCTTTAAATCCCTGCTCAGATTTGGTTGCCTCACTGCCATGACTTTTATATAGTGTGACTTTTCACAAGTGATCATCACAGATACGTGCTCTGTTGGAAGTTAACAGTGTCATTCTACGTGTCTCTTAGCTCATTATTCAGTTGGCCTTCCCGGTCTTGTCGTTCTCTTTGTTCACTCGTCAGATCTGGAATACTATCGCCTGGTTGCACAGGAGATTCCTTCTGACACTCTCAGAGCAGCGGGGTTGCTTCTCTCATCGACTCTGACATATTTCTCTCGAGTAAGAAATGGCGCCTACAGCCCTATTTCCATCATTGATAGGTGACCTTGTGCTCAGCATTTGATCATCATTATGGGTCTTTGGTAGTGGTTTTTTACATTTGTGTTCGACGTCAACATACATTATCACACTTGGGATTCATGCAGTACCTTGATTTCCATTTGACCCTATTGGTGGATATCTCGCCTCTATTTCAGCTTTCATTATTGGTTGGTTCAGAGGGTTTCTTCCATGCGCTAGCTTCATCATGTACATGTCAGAAACATACTTCGGTTTGGTTCCGTTACTCTACTTCGTCCGATTCCTTCCAAATCTTGGCCTGCGGGTTACATTTGCGCTGGACTGATGTGGGATGCCTTAATGCCTTCCTTCCAGCAGATCTTTTCCCATCGACTCCGACTCATTGCTCTGGGAATAAGGTCTAGAGTCTTTTTACGTACCTTGGGGTTTGGAGGTCATCGATGAGACTCTTCGCTATCGGCAGGTGGGGATTCTCATTGCCTCACGATTGGTAGATTCTTTCGAGTGTTTGACTTCAACTCATTCATTCGCACTTGTTAGATTGTACGGGGCACCTTGAAACCCATTTTCATTATCGGTATTACACCTTGGATTTTACAACGGTATACATTATTATTTAGCTAATAAGCGATTTCTCACATAGTCGACTTCATCTCATTTATTCCCATTGTGTAGAATTGTGCCATCGAGGTCGGTGAATACCTTGGGTTGCATCAGCATCTTTCAGTTCATTTTTGACAGTCCATTAAGTTTCTGCCAGTGATGACGTCCACCCTTATATGTTGCAGTGTCAGTACAGCAACATCCTATATGTTGGCTCCCGAGTTGCGTGATTGTACCATGTGTTCCACCCCTTATGATTTGGTACCTAGAGATTCAGTTACTTTTGTGATCAGACATCCATTTTCAGCACTATTGATCAGTTTGATATATGTGATACTTGGACATTGATTCCGACCTGTACTTCCGGGCCATGCTCAGATGATTCATTGTGTACTTTCAGTTCATCTATACTTGTATACATTCTAGATCTATTCTGTACTTTCTATATGGATATATTTTTTACTGAGCATGGGTATGCCCGCCTCAGACATGTGTTGACTCTCTGTTTTCTTTCATTGGTTTTTGGCAGGCTGAAGTTTGGTGAAGTCCTCTCTTGTCCTTGCGAAGTTATTTTTATGCACATAATACATTTCGTCCATCATGTACCTCTTCTGACCTCATATATTAAGGGGCATCTACTATAGCATCATTTTTCACCCTCATGTGATTCATGATTATCTCTTTGGCCTTGGGCACCCATTCCCACAGACTTAAATAAAGTTCATAAAAAACAGTGTTTAAAATCCCATACGCGGGTATGCCCAGAATTTTCCACGTGTATACACGAGTCCATAGATACTTTTCTGCGTATGCCATTAAAATCATTAAAAAATATATAAAAATCCCTATTTTCGAGGCTGGATTGATGGTTATTCCCGTAATTCAACCACCTCAGCCCGTGGCCAAATGTTTCTAACTGATTGAAACTACTTTGAGGGAGTATAAAAGCCCCTCATGTGCATGGCCTAAGGAAGGGAGAAAATTATAGACATTGTACTCTGTTGGAGCCCATTTCAAGTCCGATTTCCCGTGCCTCCTGCACTTCCCATATTTTTACAGGAAACCCTTGTTTCCTGAAGATGTTCATCAGCTTATATGTCATCTCGTGTGCACAAGTCTTGAAAGAATCCTAGTGAGGCAAGGGCGGGATGGATCCAGACGACGGTCTATTCGAATATCGTGGAAGGATTCAGGTGATCTCTCCACCTTTCTATTATTGTACATGATGTTCGTAATGAAGAAGAACTATCTTGTTCCCGAATTCATGTGTTAATATCTGCTTGCATATGTGAAAAGATTGTTAATTAAGCATTTATTATTTTTTATATGATATTTTACATGGATTACACTGACATTTAGGAAATATATATGATGTACAACTAGATTTCCATGCATGTCTCTTCTTGATTTCCAGGTTGAAGAGGAAGAAGGGTTGTTGGGGGTTTGGACCCCGCGGGATCTACATCAAATGTAGGATCTACGGGTGAGTTCTACAATCTATAATATCTAGTTTTTAGCGTACAAGTGTGGTTGTGTGAGTCCTTCTTGAATAGCATGCCCTGATCTGTGGAGGTTTTTGACCCAACGACCTCTAGGGAGTTATTTCCCGAAATAGTGACCGTGTTATTTATTTGGTCTTGTGTGTGGATGATATGTTGTTGATTGGAAATGACAAAGAAACTATCCAAGATTTGAAGACCCATCTGTTCTCCAAATTCGACATGAAGGATCTTGGTCTGACATGTTTCGGTCTTGGAAGTAGAAAGATCATGCAAGAGGAAGTTGTGGTTAAAGCCGGAGGAGAATGTTTAGGGACTATATGGAGGTTCAATATACTCCGGGATAGTAAACCGGTGATTGTTCCTATTCCTTTAGGTGTAAATATGTCTGCTGAACAGTGTCCTAAGACACAAGAAGAAGAGGAGGATATGTCTCTTGTTCCATATGCAAGTGCGGTGGGTAGCCTGATATATGCAATGGCCTATACTAGACCAGACATTGCACATGCAGTGGGAGCATTGAGCAGGTTTATTTCAAAACTAGGGAAGGAGCATTGGACAACGGTGGTTTTAAAATTTTACATGGCACTAGTGATTATGGCTTGTGCTACTAGGGAAGACTAGGATTGGAAAGAATGTTGGACATTTGTGGTTTTGTTGATGCACACTAGGCTGGAGATTTGGACCAAAGAATATCTACAAGTGGGTATGTGTTTATCCTATTTGGAGTTGCAGTCAGTTGGATGAGTAAAAGATATTCTGTAGTGGTGCTTTCAACTACAAAGGAAGAATACATAGCAAACACTCATCCAAGAAAGGAAGCAGTTTGGTTGCAGAGATTGTGTTCAAGTATGGGGTTGGTGCAACAAGCTATAAGGATAGATTGTGATAGCCAAAGTGAATTTTTCTTGGCTAAGAACCCTGCTTATCATTCAAAGACAGAGAAATTTGATGTTCAATATCACTTTGTGAGAGATATGGTTGAGGCTAAAAGGGTTTTGCTGGTAAAGGTGGACACTTTGAAGAATGTTGCAGGTGCATTGACGAAGTTTGTAAGCACTCAGAAGTTCTCTTGGTGTAGAGAAACAATGGGTGTGAAAGAATTGGGCCAATGACTAAGCTCTCCTGTGGCCCCCTGCGGAAAGAAAACAACAAGTGGGAGAATGTTGGATATGTGTTATATTCTTTCCACGACTAGCTTGCGAGGGGTAAGAGGGGGGGGGGGATAAACGCACGGCCCAGGCGCGGGGTCCGACGAGCGCCTCGGCGAAAATTTTTGGTCCTTAATTTTCGGTGGGTAGTCCGCATCCATGGTTTTGTGCATGGTTTTGCACATGGTTTTGGGGTACGATGGTTTTCGGCCCCTGGTATTTTTTGTAGATCCGGTCAAGGGAACTACGATTATGTTCTAATCTAGGGTTTATGGATTGGGTTTTATGTATGATTCGACATGTATATATATGTGTTGTAACACTAAAAGAAAATAATGAAAAATCAAGTTGGTCATCCCGATTTGGGATCCAGGGGAAAATCTCTGTGTTTATCTATTTTATGTTTTATGCTCTCGCTATTGTTTATTTTCTGTTATAAGATTTGTGTGTAGATAATTTCTGTTCAGGGTTAAAACCTACAAGGACAAGAGCAGCCCATAGCATTCTTCAACCAAGAATTAAGAGATGGACCTCTGAAATATAATATCATGGAAAAGCAAGCTTTTTCCTTAATCAAAGCACTAAAAGATTTTAGGTTCTACATTATGCATTCACACGTCATTGCATTTGTGCCTCATACAGTGGTTAAAGACATACTTACACAAGATCCTGATGGAAAAAGTGGCAAGTGGATTGATGTCATCTTCGAATATGATAAGGAAATCAAGCCTACCAAGCTAATCAAAGGACAAGGACTGGCTAAAATAATGGTTGAAACAAACTTTCAAGCACTAGACATCAATATGATTCACTCATTGGATGAACAAGAGGAGCTAGCAACTCCACCTATTGAGGAAGCATTCCTGAACTCTCCCTAGTATGCTGATATACTGTATGTTATTTTTAATTTAATTTTTCCTCTTGGTTTGTCAAAAACAAAGAATGCCACAATTCATGATGATCAAACTGCTTAGTCTTGATTCATTCATGTTTTTTTGATTTTTTCCTGATAAGTTAGAAATGAAGATTTTCCAAACTGTTTAAACTTGGATTATCAATAGGTAGGTAGAAAATGACATTGGTTCAATAGATTAAAATAAACCAGTAGGAGAAATAAGGATAGGTGATAAGTTAGAGGTTCAAAAGAAGAAATAATTTCAAGGTTTGCAAGTCTAAATGCACCTCAAAAGTAGAAAAGTTATTTTGAATCACAAGTTGGGTAGGTAGGTATGCAAAAGAATTCTTAACACTTGAGCATATTCAAAGTTTCCAATTTTAGGTTGTTCATTCAAGCTCAAAGGACAAGTGTGTTTCAGACCTTGATTTTTTGCAAACATGGATTTTAGTTTTAAAGGTCACTATCATAAAAGATGCAATAAATTAGGAATTCCAAAGGATAAGGCACTGATTTACGATCTAGAGATCTTAGATTCTTGACACCTCCTAAAGGAGCTGCCCTCCCTAGCTAGAGCCACTGTTAGTCTCCTATATTCTATAGTATCACTAGATGACTGTGTATTTTTTACAATCTACTAAAAAAAAATATTCCCTGACTATCATTTTTTTTCATAAATCTCACTGTCTTCATTATTTTCATTTAAAACTCTCCATTATATCTCATTTTTCTTTCCCCAACACTCTCATATTCTGAAATCCCATGTTTAAACCTAAATCCCCTCATTTGATCCTTTTTTCCCTTCTAAAATTCCATTTCCCATTTCTAAACAAACCTCTCCCCTTCACTCATTCCCCTTCTTCCATTTAAAACAATGTAAAAAAACCTTTTTTACATTGTTTTAAAAATAAATTTAATATATCTGGGCCCCACTTAGATAAACCCTGTTTATTAAAACCCCAGCCCTGCTTTATATTTAACCCACCACTTCATTAAACCACCCAGACCCACCTTCCGAAACCTACCCATGATCAAGTCACTTGAACATCGTTCGATGCCCGCATGCTTGATCCAACAACCCTAGCCTCATATCGCAACACCAAATACTCAGCAGTTAAAACCTTGGAGGGCTTGAAAAATAGGCGTTTTTCACACTCCTCCCTTCCGCCACATGTCATCCCGATGTCTTATCGCATCCCTTCATCTGATACCACCTAACCACTTATGCCCCCTGCAATAAACCTGAAACCACCCTTGCACCATAATATGAAACCGTTGACCCTTTTGAATATTATAAAGCCTTGCACCGTTGTGATGAGCTCCCAAACCTCCATATCAACCCTTGCAACATTTATTGAAGACCTGGAAGGCCATAGCTAAAAGCAGAAACCAAGAACCTCCAATGTCCAGACTCCGTCCACAGTTTTCCTTACTACCTCCAAGCCACATCACTTCCCTGCAGAGGCCCTGCATTTTAAATTAATAAATTGTTTTGATTGTGAAGGTAATTGATGTACCAGAAAATGCAATAATAAAATTGCATTTCTAAAATTCCAAATATTATTGAAACTGGGTTCTCTAGGTGACGATTCAGAAGCCTTACTCATTAATTCATTATGAGCGTAAGAACAAACAAAACAATAATGAAGCAGAAAGGGAGGCACTAATGATTATCATTATTTATACATTCATCCCGGCAGCATCAAGGTTTATTTAATTCAAAGGAAAATGAAAGAAAAAGAGTTAAGCAGAACGGGCAGGTTCAAAATTAAGAAAAAAGTTAAGATGAAATAAAAAATATGAGAATAGATGAAAAAACATAGTGAAAAGACAATAAAATGTTAGAAGAAGTAAAACAGAGTTTAAAGGACAGAGGTAAAATGAAAGCAGATAAAGTGGTACGGTAAAGAGAGAAATGACAATGACAACAGAGGAAATAAAAGAAAACAGAGAAAAGATATAGATGATGACAGATCAGAGTTTTTAGAGACAAATTAGAGGACAAATCAACGAAGAAGACAGGGCCAAATAACAAGGCCAATCAACATTTACTTCTTCCCAATCACATTGGCCACCTACAACCAAATTTTGATTTAATATAAGTTACCTGATATTAATATAATATTCAAAGATATTTTACCAGCAGTTTGGAAGTTATTGTAAAAGTTAAGTTTGAAGGAAAATTAGTCAAATATATTTTAAAGTTAGCTCAACAGTTAATTAGAGAGTTATTATAACCAAAATTCTGCAAGTGATATTTTTTCATTGGGTCTTGCATGGTCTCAAAGGTCAAGATTACATTTAATCTGTAATAAGTGCAATCTATAACCCTAGATTAGGGCAACCTCCTCAAATTTCAGTTAAATACTGCATGTATTATTCATTATCATTGTTGGTTTCTAGGTTGGATTTTGATCAGAATCTGAGTTGCAAAGATTATTACAATGGAGCATTGTAACTGTTTTTGAGTTGCACATCAGTAATACAAGCACGTTCACAGGATTATTGAGCTATGTTAATGGTGGTGTTACCCCTCTGTGTTAATGTTTCTTATCTGTTTTCCATATTGTACATCAATTTATATGATGACCAATCTTTCAAATTACAGGGAGGCAACACGACTGAACAATTCTATTGGAAGCTTTGTCCCATATTTTTTCTGCATAAGCACTGCTGCCAGAGGATGCTCAGAAGCTAAACAAAATATAATGAAATATAGTGAATAATAAGGACTTGTCAACATGGGAGAAGTGGTCAAAGAAAATTTTACCGAGATGAATGACTTAAGAGAATTTTCTGACCATCTAACATCATTTTCCTTCTTCAGCATTTTATTTAGCTCTGTGCGATGTCCTGCTAGGTTGGGAATGAGCCTACATAGGAAATTCATCCTACCATTGAAGGCTTGAATTTCCTTCTTGTTTTTAGGGAAATAATTTTGTTGTATCACTTCAACTCTGGCCAGATCTATCCGGATCTCATCTTTTGAGATGATGTGACCCAATAGCTTACCTTATTCCATGGAAAATAGGCACTTCTTAAGATTTAGGGAAATCCCAAACTTTCAACATCACTGGAACACAACTCTCGAATGGTGTAAATGATCATCATACGAATTTGAATAAACAGTCATATCATCTAAATACAAGGAAGAAATATTTTTCATTACCAAATTCTATGTCCATGGCATGCTGGAAAGAGGCTGGGCATTCTTCAACCCGAACAAAATCTTGGCATATTTAAAGGTACCCCATGGTGTAGTGAATGTCGTCTTATCTTGATTGTCTTCATGTACAAGGGTATGATTGAAGCCTAAGTAACCATCCAACAATGACATCCTGATGGCTCCTACAGCTCGTTGAAGTATGTGGTCCATCTTGGGTAGCGGGTTATTGTCATTCAATGATACTTTGTTTATATTTCTAAAATCTATATATAGTCGAATTCCACCGGTCTTCTTCTGCACTGTAATAAAATCGTAGATCCAATCTGAAAATCTAAATGGAACAATGATGACTACCTTATAGAGCTTGTTTACCTCCTTCTCAATGGATGGCAACAACTTTGGGTTTATTCTCCTAAGCTTCTGTCTAAAAGGATTCTGATTTAGCTTGATCAGGATTGTGTGTTGAATGATATATTGAGTGTACACCTTTAGATCTAAGTAATCCCAAGAGAACATGTCAAAAAAATTAGTAAAAAAAACAATATATTTAGGCTTTACCTCTGATGGCAAAGACTTTGAAATCTTGATGAATTTTGGTTGCTCCGCTTTACCAATATTAACATCTTCTACGCCCTTTTCTGTGGGTACCAAAGTAGGTTTTCTCGCCAAGTCATCTTGATCAAAAAACTCTTCCAAAGGTATGAGACATTTTGGAATGTTATTGTCCTTGAGTTGAAGTATGTTAATTTGATCTGCTTCAATAAATTGGCCATCCTTGTCATACACTTCATCCACAGAACAATTCTCAATCTCACCTTCACTCTGAAAAAAATTGTTCATTTTTTTATTGTGCCAAAAAAATTGCCAAAATTTCAAGTTATCCAAAATGGAGGGCCTATGATTTATATGAATTTCAAAATTTTTATTTGAAAAAATTGTAGATCTGAAATTACTCGCACCAGTAGCTAATGAATCAACCATCAAGTTTTGCTATCTTGGCACTACTTTAAGTGTATATTCTGAAAACATTCTTAAAATTTCAAGTGTTGCATTCCTATATTGCCTCATCCTTGGGTGATTAGCTTGATACTCACCTTTAGTTTGTTTAATCACTAGATTTGAATCACCGTAGGCTGCAATTCTCCTAGCTCCCAGTTTTTTTCAGAATTTTCAAACTGGTAATGAGCGCTTCATATTCAACCTCATTATTCATACAATCTAATTCTAGTTTGTAGGAACACAACCTCACATTATTTGGGACCTTATTTTTCTATTGAAATGGGTTGTGGATCCATAAACCAATGTCAACCCCATCTTTTCCAATGAAACCATCAAATTCTATGCTCCAAAGATGATCTTATTCTTCAAGGTGCTGAACCTCTTTATTCTAACTTGACACAATTTTCTGATCTAATTCTTTATGATACTTTGAACTTTCATCTGCCTTCTCTGATGGCTATTCGGATATAGTAGGAAGATTTTGTTTCTCTTTTTCTAATACTATTCTAATGCAATCTGAAATTTTAGGAACATCCTTTATTTCTACTGATTGACAATGAACATCATTTAATCCAGAATAATTGTACAATATGAAGGACTCTAAGTATGTATGTACAACGTTAATAGGATGATTATTAGGCATTTCCTGATTTTTGATCATGTATTTCATTTTAGTCTCACAATATAGTTTTCTCATTTGACGGAAGACAAGTATAGTGGTATGGGAAAACTCCAGCTGTAGTGTGGCTCTCAATTTGGCCCCTGGGATCTTGACAATAGCATACCGAAATGTGGTGGAATATCAACAACTACCATGTCCATAAGGACATTTTTGGCTGGGATTTGTTCTAAGGAGACAACTAGATATTTGATTAGACCCAAATAATGGACATGACCATAATCGAAAGAATATAGATCATGATATGGGCAGTTTATGTCAAGGCCAAGATTCTCCATGATGGCTTTGGGCATGAGGTTTTGGGAGGCCCCAGAGCCTAACATAGTGTTATGAAGAATGCACTTATGGACTTTAAGACTCAGGTAAAATGGTGGGACCTCACTATCTTCAAACTGGCCATCGATGGCGGGACCAAATATTAACTCGGGATGATCATCCTATACATTAAAAATGTCAGATAAGGGGTCAAATTTCAAATTTTTGACTGCATGGGTTTTGTATCTATCAATTTTGACCAATTCAGTAAGAGGAATAGACACCTTTAACTTGAAAATTTATGACTATAAATTGAAAGGTATTGTTTTATCTACCTCTTTTATGATAATATCTCTTTTCTCAATATGATCTCTCGATGCACATTATTTTCTTGAAATATCTCTTTCTTCGATAGGTGCACTTGTAGAAGGTTGATTTCTTCTTTTATGATTTGGAGCTACAATCTCTTTCCCCTTATTTTGAACTTGTTTTAGTGGTGCTTCTTTCTGTTGAACTGTCTTCCTCAGAGGTGGATTTATTGGAACATCTCGACTCCTCAAGGAGTACTTCCTTTGTTGGAAACTCAATGCATTCAAGTACCCTCTCTAATAGTCGTCAGATTCTACTTCTAACCCATGATCATTCACCATTATGAAATTTTTGTCATTAGGTGAACTTGTTTTTCCCACATATTCTCCATCCTCATTGAGAAAGATGGTTTGACCATCGGTTGTGTTAGGTCCCTATATTACTAGTATAGTCCCTTATTGTTGTTAGTTTAACCCCATTATTGTTATTGATGTACCCCTGTAACCCCCATTTTGTTATTATTGTGACCTTAAATTATTATTGTTAGGTTGGCTAGGATTACATTGTGGCCCCATGGACTCCTATATATAGAAAGGAGGTTTTGTCATTATTATGATCCAAGAACTATTCATTTATGTAATGTATTGGAGGTTTCCCCCTCGAAGTGGCTTATTTATAAGCCGTTTATCTCTCTTTTCTTCTATTTTTGGAGCTGATTTCACAACATTTGGTATCAGAGCTTTGGATTCTAGGGTTTCGCTGCCCCAAATAGGTCATTGTGGAATTTGCGCTATAAATTGTTTTATATGAAGGTTCATAAGTTGAAATTTGTAGGGCGTGAAGCCGATATCTTGAGGAACATCAGCACAAAAATTCAGAGCTTGGTTTGCAATATTTTAGGAGATATGGTCTATGGAAGTTAGGGATTTTTCAGGTTCCCGAATTTCTTCGCAAAGAGGTGATCGTAGGAAAATATTCATAACTCTCTATCTGAGCATAGGATTGGAATGATGTAAAACGTGGATGTAATTACATAGACTTTAGTTTCTTATTTATCAATTTCAGAGCTGAAGGAGGAAACAGTGACATGTGTCAAGTCGTACAAGTCGTCATTATGGGAGATTGGACATAACTTTGCCTTGAAGAATCCAAATCAAGTTAGACCTAGGACTTTCTAAAGAGGATTTAGAGAGCTACCGTAGGGCCAAATTTCATATATTGAAGATCCGAAATCACAGAGATAATTCAGTTTCAATATTGAGAGCCTCAAAAGCAAGAAAAAGGTGTGTATTTTGTTTTCCAAATTGCATATGTCTTGTGTAAAAAATCAGTTTGAAGTCATTCCAAGGGCCTATTGAGCATATATTTTAGTATTGGGTTCTGAAATGCCTCCTAAAAAGAATTCAACACCCATTAAGCCCTCATAATGCTCTACTATGACTCATGAAGATGAAGAATTGCAACATGATCTATCAAAATTACAAGAGCATGTGCACCAAATTTCTCTCTCGCGAAGAGCATCAAAAAATGAAATGGAAGTTTTGAAGAAAGGTGTGGAAGTGAAGACGGATGGTTTGAAGAAAGGAGTGGAAGCTAAGATGGATGGCGTGGAAGCTAAGATGGAGGACATGGAAGAAGAAATGAAAGACAACATGGAAAACATGAAGAATGATCTAAAAGAAGACATGGAATATATGACAAAGTTGATACAAGAAATGATTCCTAATGGTGAAAAGATAGTAGAGGAAACTCATGATGAGAAAAAAATACATGTTAATCGTGATTTCAGAAACTCTAATGTTGGATTGAAGAACCACCATATTCCAAAGATGGATATGAGGAAGTTTTATGGCAAGGATCTCGTAACATGGATGCTACAAATGGAGCAACATTTTGATCTCAATAATGTGAAAGACACACAAAAGGTATGCATTTCAACTTTACATTTACAAAAAAATACATTTGTATGGTATCGATGGCTTTGCTCCCGTAAAAAAATTGTCACTTGGTCAATTTTTATGGAGGAAATGATAGCACATTATGAGGATACAAAGAGCAACACCTTCTTTAGCCAATTTATAAATCTCAAACAAAAGGGTTCCGTGGCGGAGCACATTGAGGACTTCCAAAAATTGAATATAAGGGTAACTGATATTCCAGAGGAACACAGGGTTGATGTATTCATAGGGAATTTAAAGGATAACATCCAACATGAAGTTTGTGTTTGGGAACCTGCTTCATTGGAGAAGGAATTTAGGTTGGCAAGAAAAAGTGAATGTAAAATTATGGCGACAAGGAAGCCTACCACTAACATCTATAAAGATGGAAGTGTTGCTACTCCTAGACTTCCACAACCTACAAGGTTGACACCACAAAAATTGGAAGAAAAAAGAGCAAAATGGCTTTGCTACAGTTGTGATAGAAAATACACTAAAGGTCATAAGTGCGCTGAGAACAAAGTAGAGGATATACACCAGGAAGAAACACTAGAAGAAGAAGAAATGAGTTGGACCATATCATGTAATTATTTGGTAGGAATTACCACTCCTCAAACTCTCAAGATAAAAGGACCTATCAAGAAGAAAAAGGTATTAGTGTTGATTGATTTGGTTAGTACCCATAATTTTATTCATTGTGAAGTAGCCAAGGAATTGAATTGTTTCCTATACCCAACACCAGAATTTCAAGTGATGGTTGCAAATGGAGGAACTATAAATTGCTCTGGAAAATGCCATAATATCAATCTAGCCATGGGGGAATATGCATTGAATAGTCCAATTCTTTCCATCCCAACGGGAGATGGTGTTGTTGTAATAGGAGTACAATGGTTACAATCTTTGGGGATGGTAGCTTTTAATTTTCAAGAATTTTTTTTGAAATTTTTTGGAAGGAAAGGAAATCGAATTAAGGGGTATCATAGGGAAGCAAAGAAACATAATAAGCTCTAATGTCATGACAAATCTTCTGAAGAAGTAACAATGGGGCGTAATTGCACAATTATCCTCACTAGAAGTCCAACATCAAAATCATATATTTCTCTAGATCTCCAAAACGTCTTGGACAACCATTCCAAGGTGTTTGATACTCCCAAAGGACTCCCACTTATTCGTGATCATGATCATGCTATTCATTTGATTCCAGGAAGTGTTCCTCCAAAAATCAGGCCTTATAGATATCCTTATGTCCAAAAGAGCGAAATTGAACGTATGATTGCATAAATGTTAGAGGCTGGTATAATTCAACCTAGTCAAAGTTATTTCTCTGCTCCGGTAGTATTGGTGCACAAGAAAGATGGATCATGGCACATGTGTCTGGATTATAGGGAGCTCAATAAGCTCACTATTAAAGATAAATTTCCCATTCCCGTGATTTATGAATTATTGGATGAATTACATGGAGCAATTTATTTTACCAAGTTGGGTCTTCGTTCAGGATATCATCAAATTAGAATGAAGACTAAAGATATTTCGAAAACAACATTTCGAACTCATGAAGGTCATTATGAATTTTTGGTCATGCCTTTTGGCCTTACCAATGCACCTTCTACATTTCAAGGGTTTATGAATTCCATTTTCAAACCCTTCCTTAGAAATTTTGTGCTAGTATTTTTTGATGATACACTAATCTACAACAGGTCTTGGAAGGATCATGTTCAACATGTTGACAGGGTGCTTAAACTATTGGAGGAGAAACAATTATATGCCAAAACTTCCAAATGTTTCTTTGGAGTAAAAGAGGTGGAATATTTGGGTCATATTTTATCTCACAATGGTCTTAAGGTAGACCCTAAAAAAATTAAAGCCATTAAGGAATGGAAAGTCCCCACAACCATAAAGCACTTGCGCAGATTTCTCGGGTTAACAGGGTATTATTGCAAGTTTGTTAAGAATTATGGGAGAATAGAAACACCTCTAACAACATTATTGAATAAAGATGCATTTCCAGGGACTCCTAAAGAAGCTAAGGCCTTTGAACATCTTAAAGAGGCAATGTGCCTAGCACCAGTCTTAGCTACTCCAGACTTCACAAAAACCTTTATTGTGTAATGCGATGTCTCTAGAAATGGAATTGGCATTGTTTTAATGCAAGAAGGAAGACCCATTGCTTTTGAAAGTCGTTCAATCAAAGGAAAGTATTTATAGAAGGATATTTATGAGAAGAAAATGTTGGAAATAGTAAATGCACTAAAGAAATGGAGACCTTACCTAATGGGAAGACACTTCAAGGTAAAAACTGATCATGATAGTATTAAACACTTTTTGGAACAAAGACTATTTTTAGAAGAGCAGTAAAAATGGGTCACAAAGATGTTGGGTTATGAATTTGAAATCGTCTACAAAAAAGGGAAGCTAAATGTTGTTGCAGATGCACTCTCAAGAATGGATGAAGAGGTGGAAGCATTACTTTGTGCCATTTCAATTATCCAACCAGATTGGATAACCAAAACAAGGGATGAATGGAAGAAGGACGAATAAGTGTGGACTCTCATTCAAAATATGCAGCAATATCCTAGTACATATGATACATTTAGTTGGAAAAATTATTCCTTATGGTACAAATATCGCTTATATATTTTCAAGAATTCCAAACTAAAACAAAATATTCTTTTGGAATTGCACACTTCTCCTTTAGGAGGACACTCGGGATTTTTAAAAACTTACCACAGGGTAAAGAAAGAATTTTTTGGGATGGCCTTAAATCTGATATTCAAAATTTTGTGGCAGAATTTTTGGTTTGTTGTCAAAATAAAGTTGAGACACTTAAGACCCCGGGTCTTCTACAACCTTTATCCATTCCAAGTCAATGTTGGGAGGATATTTCAATGGATTTTATCATAGGTTTAACTAAGTCCGAAAGAAGGAGTGTCATCATGGTGGTAGTTGATAGACTTACCAAGTATGCACACTTTTGTGAATTATCTCATCCATTTAAAGCGAGTACAGTTGCTACTGCATTTATGGAAACAATTCAAAAGCTACATGGAAACCCAAAGTTTATTGTAAGTGACAGAGATCCCATTTTTATAGGAAATTTTTGGACGGAATTATTTTCTTGTTTGGGTACTCAACTAGCTCATAGCTCATCTTATCATCCTCAATTCGATGGTCAAACAGAGATAATGAATAAATTTTTGGAAGGATATCTTCGTTGTTTTGTATTTGATAATCAAACACAATAGGTCAAGTGGTTACCTCTCGCTCAATGGTGGTATAACACTTCCTTCCATACTGCAGCAAAAATGACCACATTTATGGTACTTTATGGATATCATCCACCATCCATCACATCTTCTTTAAGGGAAAATGTTAGGGTTCAAGTAGTGGAGGATCACATCGAGCATCAACAACAATTTCTCCAACTCTTAAAGGATAACCTAAATTTGGCACAAAATTGAATGAAACAACAGGTAGATCAACATCGCAGTGAGAGAATGTTTTATGTGGGAAATTGGGTATTTTTATGGCTACAACCATACAAACAAATTTCCCTCAAGCAAGCTAAGAAGGATAATAAATTATCGCCAAAGTACTATGGTCCTTATAAGGTTTTGCAAAATATTGGAACTATGGCATACAAATTGGAGCTTCCTGCTTCTTCGCGAGTGCATCCAGTTTTCCATGTTTCATGCTTAAAAAAGGTTATAGGGAACAAACTTCCGGTTCAAACAATATTACCAAAACTTGATGAGGAAGGAAAAACCATATTGGAACCTGAAGCAGTCACAGAAACAATAACTCGACAACTACGAAATCAATCAATTTCAGAGTATCTCATCAAATGGAAGAACTTACCCACTGAAGATTCTACATGGGAGGATGAGAATTTTATACAAAAGCACCCAGAGCTACTCAAGCATTGAGGAAAACACTTTTTTGAAGGAGAGGAGCATGTTAGGTCCCTATATTACTAGTATAGTCCCTTATTGTTGTTAGTGGAACCCCATTATTGTTATTGTTGTACCCCTCTAACCCCCATATTGTTATTATTGTGCCCTTAAATTATTATTTTTAGGTTGGCTACGATTACATTATGGCCCCATTAACTCCTATATATAGAAAGGAGGTTTTTTCATTTGTATTATCCAAGAATTGTTCATTTATGTAATGTATTAGAGGTTTCCCCCTCTAAGTGGCTTATTTATAAGGCGTTGATCTCTCTTTTATTCTATTTTTGGAGCTGGTTTCACAACAGGCTGTCAAAAGAAGGTTCTCCTCTACTGTTGGTTCTTCCTCTTCATCACTCTGAGCATAGTTCTATTGAAGTGGTGTTCTGATTTGCTGCTATTGCTGTGTTTAAAGAGCTCTTTTCCCTCTCTGCTTTATGTGGAACTGAGGCAGCTTATGGCCTTGAAAGTTCAGATTTATGATTTAAGGTTTAATCTGTCTATCTAAAATAGACATCCTATCGACCATTCTCTCCATATTTTTAAGCAAGGCATCAAATTTAGTATCAGATGAAGTGGAAGGTTCCCCTTTGATAGTCACTTTGAGTTTAGTTTTAAGTTTGGAATTTTTAATCAAAAGATTAGCTTCAACACTCACTGAATTTTTTCTCATCTCTTCAATGGTGGTGCGATTTATTTCTCTCAATGATTAGGCCATATTTGGGTCAAAAGCATCGGAATAATGTAGAACAAAAAAACTAAGAGGTGGTTTCATTTCATGTGGAATGGAATTATAAATTCTGAGGTATCGGGAATTGTAATCAGATACTAATTCATTGGGATTGTGTTTTAGAGAATGATATTCAGCAAGTATTTGTAAAGGGTTTTTCTTCTCATCCCACCTAGCTAAGAAATCATTAGTTAATTTAGTAGGATTCCTAATAGAATTGGATGCTAGGGAACAAAACCAAAATTTAGCTTCACCTGGAAAAATTTGTGCAATGATTCGCATATTGGCATTATCTACATCTAACTCGTCAATATGTATAAAGGTTGTGATTTTTTCCATGTGTTCACGAGAAGTGACTTCAAATTTTTCATCGAAGAGGGGAAGCCTTTGACCATATCCTTGAGGTATATCAGCAAGATTACCAGGGAGAAATAAAGGTCCAAAACGAGCCATAATTCCTGCTAAATGTAGTGGAGGGGGTGGAACAAATGATGGATGCTGGAAATACTAGGGGGGGGGGGGTGAATCGATATTCCTTTCAATGAGAGCATTAGTTAATCTTCAATTATTATCAGTGTCTGTACAATGATAGTAGCAAACAAAAGGAACACAAATGCACATATTTTTAAGGTGGAAACCCACTCCGGGACAAAAACCACATAATGCTTTTCTAATAATTCTTTAATATTCAACTACAATTGAAAATAAAGCTCCAACTTCCTAGAATCTAGAAAAGAATTCTTCTCCAGCTCCCACTAGATGGACGCTCGAATGCCTGGGATTCTTCAGTAGTCAACTGAACGGATGCCCCAACACCCAATGAGCTACAACTCATCCTAGCACCACCCTACCACCCTATAGAAGAATAAAAGAAGAATGGACTCCCGTAATAGGGAAAATGGTCCACTTTACAATGATATAGAATGATGTAGAAGAAGAAGACACACTAGAACATAACCCAAACTATGACACAACCACCTAATGATGATCCTAGACCTTCCGACGCTACCTCTTCAACTCTTGGTAGATATACACTAGAAATTTTTTTGCAATAATGTATTTACAATGACTTAGTATAATGATACCTTTACAGTGATTGTATGCAGTGCTACCCACTTGAAGACTTCATGTGAAGAAATTCTTGCTGATGTTCTGCACCTTGGTTTCCGCTCTTGTCATGCTACCCTCTGCTGCAACTTGCTTTGCTTTACTGCCCTATAAATTTCGGTCCTTTGCAGCCCTTGACAACACATGATCTAGATTTTTCTTGCCTTCTGGGAGCTCAATATTGAATCTAGTGTATCTCTGTTATTTCAGATCCCAAATATCTAATTTTTGGTCCTATAGTATTCCTCTGAGTCTTATTTCCAATGTCATAGGTCTGATCCAATTTGGATTCTTCAAGAGAGAGTTATGTCCAATCTCTCACAATGCCCTAACTATGGACTGTTTCAGTAGAGCTAACTTGTACAACGTGCCACATGTCATTTTTTATTCATTTGGATCTAAAATTGATAGACCAAAAACTTTATTTCGTGCACTATCTATCAATTTTTACAGAATTCCAATCTGATACTGAGAGAGAGAGTTATGATGATTTTCCCAAGGTCACTTCTTTGAGATGAATTTCAGGAGCCTGCAAAAACACTGACTTCCACAAATCATATATCAAAAATATTATGCAACTTGATCTATAATTTCCATAGGAGCTTCCTCGGGATTTTGGCTTCGCTTCATAAACATTTTAGCTTCTGAAACTTCGTAGAAAAAAAGTTAGAGCGACAATTCCACGATGACCTGTTTCAGAAGGAAAAATACCTTGCATAAGGAGGATATGAGGATCACAATTTATATAAATGCTTAGGTTGAGAGGGGCTTCAACAAGTGAACGTGGGAGGGATTTTAGGAGCTTAAAAAATATTAATTATGACTTTTCAATGACCCATGCCACAACCCCATGGGGTTTTAGCCCACTAACTGGGGTTACAAACTTCAAACATGAATATATCTCAAACCGTGAATAATTATGTGGTGTGCCATATATCAAAGGAAACATCTCGGCAAGAAGAAACCATCAAAAGAATTATTGACCCATAATATATTAATTGGTAGGTCAAAATTCCCATGCAATATTGGGGTATCCCCTGGTGCTGCTTGGGTTGACATCAATGACAATCGCTGATCAACAAACTCCCCCTTTCGCATTGATGGCAACACAAGTATTCCCTTGCAATCATGACACCTCTTCCTACAAAATTCTCTCCTCCTTTGACATCAATGGCAAAGGGTAACTCCCCCTGACACAAAACCATCATGCGAACATGTACACATTTCCACTCCCCCTTTATATTATGAATAAGGAAAATCTAATGAGAAGTTGGGAGAATCCAAAACTTCTTGTGAAGATATTCAAATGCTTCACGAGGTAAAGGTTTAGTGAATATATCAGTGATTTGTTCTTTTGTACCAACATACTCAAGTTTGATATTCTTTTTAGCGACTTGTTCTCTAACAAAATGATATTTGATTGGAATGTGTTTTTTTTTTTAATGCATGACAAGATTCTTGGAGATGCTAATGGCACTAGTGTTGTCACAGAATATGGGAATAGGCTCACTGAATTGTACTTGAAGATCTTACAAAGTTTGTTTCATCCAAAGGAATTGAGTACAAGATGATGGCGCTGCAATATATTCTTCTTCTGCAGTAAATAGCAAGATTGAGGTTTTATTTTTGCTCAACCATGATACGAGACAACCACCTAGATAAAATTTTGCTCCACTAGCACTCTTACGATCATCAACGCTTCCTACCCAATATGCATCTATAAAAGCTTGAATAATGAGATTGTTACCCTTGGGATACCACAAGCCATATTCTTTTGTGCCCTTTAGATATCGAAGAATTATTTTTACGGAAATAATATGTGATTCTTTTGGTGCTGCTTGGAATCTTGCTACTTGTCCAACTGCTTGCATAACATCTGGCCGGGAGGCTGTTACATATAGAAAACTACCAATCATAGATCTGTATAACCTCTGATCCACATCCTTAGATGAGTAGTCTATGCTCAATTTTCAACCTGTTACCATCGAAGTAAGGACAGGTTTGCAATCTTCCATTTTGAATTTCTTGAGCATATCCTTGATGTACTTTTCTTGACATATAAATATTCCTTTCTCTTGCTGAGATATTTGAAGCCCTAAGAAGTATGTCATCTCATCAAGTAAAGACATCTCGAACTCAATTTTCATTTTGTAGAAAATTTCTTACTTAGTTGATCATCATTGCTACCAAATATTATATCATCCACATATACCTCAACGATTGTTAAATTATCTTTATCTATTTGTACATATAGATTGCTATCAATAGTACCTTTCTTGAACCCTTGTTGATGTAGATATCCATCAAGATGAGCATACCATGCTGTGGGAGCCTGATTGAGACCATATAGAGCCTTCTTTAACTTGCAAACATAGTCTTCTTTTTCTGATAGTAGAAAACCTTCAGGTTGTTCGATGTAAACTTATTCTTCTAATTCTCCATTCAGAAATGCTGACTTGGCATCCATTTGGTAGACTTTTATTTTTCTTGAACATGCATAGGTGAGAAACATTTGGATGGCTTCCATTCGGGCAACTGGTGAAAATGTTTCATCGAAATCAATTCCTTCCACTTGTGCATAGCCTTTGCAAACCAATCTTGCTTTGTTGCTAGTCACCTATCCATCTTCATTCAATTTGTTCCTGAAAACCCATTTAGTCCCAATGACATTTTTTTTATTTTGGTCGTGGAACTAATTCCCAGGTGTTATTCTTCTCGATTTCATCCAATTCTTCATTAATAGCTACAACCCCATGTTCATTCTGGCTGGCTTCCTCAAAACTACTAGGCTCAAAGGTTGCTAGAAAAGCAATGTGAGCTTGTTGTGATGAACGAAGCTGTCGAATTTCATTTCTGTCACCAATGATTTGATTTGATGGATGGTTCTTTTGAATCCATTCTTTTGTTCTCCTTGGAGGAGCTTCTTATTGTTGTTCTGGTATATCTTGATGATCATTATTTAATTCTTCCTGGTTGATATTTTCTTATTATTCTATAATTTTATCTGTGTCTTTTTCACCTCTGTCTTAAGTCTCAAACATTCTAGATCCTCATCATTATTCGCTAGAACGCCATCTTCATCAAATGTAACATTTATGCTCTCCACTATCTGTTTTCGTCTTAGATTATAACATTTATAGGCCTTTCTTTTGCATGAGTAACCAACAAAGATACCTTCATCAACACGTGATTCAAACTTACCCAAATTTTTATCTTCTCTTTCGATACAACATTTGCTTCCGAAGATTCTGAAATATTTTACATTAGCTAGTTTTCCTTTCCATAATTTGTATGGGGTCTTGTTGCAATTATTTTTAAGAAGACTTCAGTTGATAATGAAGACTACCATATCAATTTCTTGAACCCATAAATTTTCATCCAATTTTGAGTCCTTCAACATTTTTCTACCCATTTCCTATATGGTTATGTTCTTTCTTTCAGCAACTCCATTTTGCTGAGGTGTTCATGCTGTTGAAAATTTCCTTTTAATTCCATTTTCGTCACAGTATTGCTGAAATAACTTGGAAATTAATTCTCCGCCATTATCTGATCTTAGACACTTTGTTTTCAAATTAGTTTCATTTTCGACCAACTCCCTATAGATCTTAAAGCACCTAAATGCTTCAAATATTTTCTTTAGGAAACTGACAGTTGTCATCCTAGTATAGCCATCTATCATTAACATGAAATATAATTCTCCGTATAAGCCTTTTGTTCTCATAGGACCACATAGATCAGTATGTATCAATTCCAATGGATGTGATGCAAAATGTTCTTTTGTTTTAAATTGGAATTTTGTCTTCTTGCCATGCCGACAGGCCTCACATAGTGTGTTGGAAGGTTTTGAGATTTTCAGCATTTCTCATACTGCTTCCTTTTTTCTTATCCTGACAAGATTTTCAAAGTTTATGTGACCCATTCATTTGTGCCATAACCAACTTTCCTCTTCTTTAGCTAGTAGACATGCTTTAGTTGCTTCATCCAGAACATATATGTTGTTTGGAGCTTGATTTGCTTTAGCCACAATTTTACCATACCTGCCTTTCCTGTTTTCACATTTTTTGGAGTTGAATAGCATTGTGTGTCCTTGATCACACATTTTTCCAACACTTAGCAGATTGTTATTCATGTTTTCAACCAATAGAACATTCGTGGCTATAACATATTTTCTTCCGAGAGCGACGGTACCTAATCCTATAACATTTGAAGATCCATCATTTCCAAAGGATATAGTTCCATCCTTATTCTCTTTCATAGATACAAATTTCCTTCTATCTCCAGTCATATGCATTGAGAAACCACTGTCAACATACCACACATCTTTGTTGTTTTGAGCCTTGAGAGCAAGAGCACAATTATCAATCTTCTTCTTCTTCCATGTTCATTCATTCCGTGGCTTTGAAGATTCTTATGGAGGATTTTCAAGTTTGCAGTCTTTGGCTATGTGTCCAAAGTTCTGACATTTGTAACATTCCATATTATTTCTTAAATGTTCAAATCTATTGATGTTTCATTGAGCCCTAGGAGGTTTATATTTGAAGGATCTTCTGGAATTGCATTGGTTCCTAGGGTACGTGCGACATTCTACTGCTTTATGACCAAATTTTCCACATTAATAAAAATAGCCATGAAAAATATGTTGGTACTTGGATTAAAATCTTCGTCGAGGAATCGTCTTCCAAGGATGTGCTTGCGAATTTTGTCCAATGAAGTCTACATGCATGTTAGATCTCATAAGATCATTGTATTTTTTTGTAGAAGGTCTTTCTTCTTCTTCTTTGTAACTGAGGCCAGTTCTGTCGTTGTGAGATCGTTTATTGTTGATGATTTCTTCCAATGCCCTTGAGCTGTTACCATAGTTTTGGACAGTTTTTCCCTTCTTCACTTTCTTACGCAACGAAACTACTTCAGCTTCGAATGCTTCCTTTTCTTGGTTTCTTTCTTCCAACTTCTTTTGAAGTGACTCTTCAATACATTTTTGTTCTTCAAATTCAATTTTGAGACCTTGAACTTGTTCTTCAAGAGTATTGGAATGGATCTTCTTTGCCTTGAGCTCTTTTATAAGCTTGACTTCTTCCTTATAAAATTATTTTATGGTCAATCCTTCTTCTTCGTTGTTTGATACCTCTTGTTTATTGTGCTTGGCCATAAACAATACTCTCTCATTGGATTCTTCTTCGCTGTCATTGTCTTTATCAGATGATGAGCTATATTCTTTAGAGAGAAAGTTCCTTTTGGATGTTTTCTTTTTTAATTTCTTAAAGCCTTTATTTCCTTTTGAGTTTCCATCACTTATGTTCGGACATTTTGCTGCGAAATGCCAAACCTCACCACAGCCAAAACATATCAATGGAAGTTTACCTTTGAATTTTCCCTTACCAATTTTTAGTTTTCTCGTAAAGTAAGCATATTCTTCATCTGAAATACCTTCTCCATCATCTCTCTTTTCTTCACACTTGCAGGTGCATGTCTTTTCAATTGAAGGTTGTTTATCCTTACTGATTTTCTTAGATGCAACGAACATAGTTTCTAGATGCGAAGTACCCTCTTATTCATCAAGTCTCATTTCATATGCTATGAGAACTCAATGTAATTCCTCTTTGCTGAGTTTTTCTAGATTCACACTCTATTCTAAGACCGATACCTTTGGGTTGAATCTCCCTGGTAACGTTCTAAGAATATTTCAAATAATAGTCTTCTCGTCAACTGGCTCTCCCAATCCTTCCAGAGTATTGGTTATTTCATCAACGTATTGGAATTATGCAACAATGTTGCAATCTTCTTTCATTCGGAGTTGCTCAAATTTTGCTCTATAGATTTGAAGCTTTGCTTCTTTGACATTTGAGTCACCTACATATATATTCTCAAGCTTGTCCCATAAATTTTTGGCAGTTTTACAACCCAACACTTTATGATAAGTAGATTCAATAAGTCCACTGATAATAATATTCTTTTCTTTTGCATCATTTACCAAATTCTTCTTACCTTGTTCATCCGTGGTTGATGTAAATCCATTTTGAACAGTGTCCCATACTTCGTAACATTGCGCCAAGAGATATACCTCCATTCTTCCTTTCCAAAGTGCATAATTATTTTCATTGAACAGAGGTACATCATTCTTGGTATGCTCCATGACCTCCTTCCAACTATTAAACTGCTATTGAATGAACCAAGATCTGATACCAATTGTTGGAAATGTTGAGAGGAGGGGTGAATCAGTATTCCTTTCAATTAGAGCATTAGTTAATCTTCAATTATTATTAGTGTTTGTACAACAATAGCAGAAAACAAAAGGAACACAAATGCACACATTTTTAAAGTGGAAACCCACTCCAGGACAAAAACCACCTAACGATTTTCTAATAATTCTTTAATATTCAACTCCAATTGAAAATAAAGCTCCAAATTCCTAGAATCTAGAAAAGCATTCTTCTCCAGCTCCCACTAGATGGACGCTCCAATGCCTGAGATTATTTAGTAGTCAACTGAATGGATGCCCCAACACGCAATGAGTTACAACTCACCCTAGCACCATCCTACCACCCTATAGAAGAATAAAAGAAGACTGGACTCCCGTAACAAAGAAAATGGTCCACTTTACAATGATATAGAATGGTGTAGAAGAAGAAGACACACTAGACCATAACCCCAACTATGACACAACCACCTAATGATAATCCTAGACCTTCTGACACTACCTCTTCAACTCTTGGCAGATAGACACTAGAAATTTTTTACAATAATGTATTTACAAAGACTTGGTACAATGATACGTTTACAGTGACTATATGCAGTGCTGCCCACTTGAAGACTTTATGTGATGAAATTCTTGCTATTGTTCTACACCTTGGTTGCTTCTCTTGTCATGCTACCCTCTGCTGAAACGTGATTTTCTTTGCTGCCCTAGAAATTCTGGTCCTTTGCAGCCCTTGACAACACATGATCTAGCTTTTTCTTGCCTTCTAGGAGCTCGATATTGAATCTGGTATATCTCTATTATTTCAAATCCCCAATATCTGATTTTTGGTCTTGTAGTAGTCCTCTAAGTCATATTTCTAATTCCACAGGTCTGATCCAATTTGGATTCTTCAAGAAAGAGTTATTCCCAATCTCTCACAATGCCCTAATTATGGACTGTTTCAGTAGAGCGAACTTGTACGGCATGCCACGTGTCACTGTTTATTCATTTGACTCTCAAATTGATAGAGAGAAAAGTGAAATCCATGGAATGTCTGCCATGATTTACAAAATTCAAATTTGGTACTAAGAGAGAGTTATGAAGATTTTCCCAAGGTCACTTCTTTGAGATGAATTTCAGGAGCCTGCAAAAACACTGACTTCCACAGATCATATCTCCGAAAATATTGCGCAACTTAATCTGAAATTTTCACAGGAGCTTCCTCAGTAGTTTGGCTTCATCTCATAAAACTTTCAGCTTTTGAACATTCTCAGAAAAACATTTAGAGCAAAAATTCCACAATGACCTGTTTCAGATGGTGAAATCCCTTGCATAAGGAGGATATGAGGATCACAATTTATATAAATGCTTAGGTTGAGAGGGGCTTCAACAAGTGAAAATGGGAGGGATTTTAGAAGCTTAAAAAATATTAATTATGAATTTTTAATGACCCATACCACAACCCCATGGGGTTTAATCCCACTAACTAGGGTTACAAACTTCAAACATGAATACCTCTCAAACAGTGAAGAATTACATGGTGTGCCATATATCAACGGAAACATCTAAGCAAGAAGAATACATCAAAATCATTCTTGACCTGGAATATAGTAATTTGGAAGGTCAAAATTCCCATGCAATATTGGGGTAGCCCTTGGTGCTGCTTGGGTTGACATCAATAACAACCGCTGAGCAACAATGGATTGGTCTGAGGAGGTCCTTGACAGGGAAGTCGAGATGATGATGGGATGGATGATGAAACAGTAACTATTTGGGAAACTTCAGGGATATGAAGGGTTTCTTGTTGGTATTGAATATAGGATTTTTCAATAGTGTAACTTAGGGTATTGGTGAGATTCTCTAGCTTGTCATATTGTCTCCAGATTTTATCATAATCTCATTTATAGCTTCAACGAATGATAGATTTAACTCTAATCTCTAGGGTTTAGGGACTATTGTATTCAAATCAGCCTCATATTTGGTTCTGAACAATGATAACTCAAATTTGGTATCAAATACTAAATTCTATATGGCTACCAAATCAGAAGGTAATGAGAAAGATCTTACCAAATTTCGAAGATGAGATTCTAAAGAACTTGAATTTGGTTGAGATCTTTCCCTCCTAAGGATTCTTTCAGGATATTCGACGGGAGAAAATGGATCTAGATCAGGATTAGACTTGGCATACCTTCTTCGAGAAGCCAAATCTGCTTTTGAGGAACTGCAATTATGAAAACAACCTTATGAAACTCGATACCATCATCCAAGGGATCGGTTTCCAATGGATCTTTGTCGTACACCTAGGGAAAAGTTTGTCTCATCGTTCCTCAGCAATGGCGCCAATATGTTATCACTCTGCCAGATTCCCAAGGCTGAGGAAGGAATCCCAACAGAGGTAACCACAAGCCAAGCTTTTGAATTGATAGGTAGCCCTATGTAATATTCCTAATTAGCCCAAGATAATAGGAATATTCAATTTTGTTTTCATTTTCTTGTTCAAGAATAAAATTGTAAAGGAGGACAAATTAAACTCCTTAAATAGAAAAATAAATCAATCAATGCCCATGTGAACAAGGCTAAATATGGGCTGCCTTAATAAAACTCCCTCATGTGTGAAAAGGGATTATGACAATTGACTGGGTCAACAAGACCAAATCTACAGTGCTGTCGAGATGCAATGAACCTAGGTGAACAATGCAGATCTAGTTGGAGGTTTCAAATGTGAAAGGAGATAAACCTTTTGAGATGGTTTAGGGTTTTGCAAGGCTTTCATCCTATAAATGAAAGAGGAGAGAAGCATGAGAGGGGTTGTTGAAAATATTGTATTGAAAAGATTTGTCTGTTTAGACACTTCTCATTCTCTGGCTGTTTAGCTGAGAATAGTGTTGTTTAGCACTTGGGTGTTCCTGGTCGGGAATCCCAACTCTTTCCTTAAGAGGCCTCTTAGAAGAGTCTTGCTTTTCTTGGTCCACTATAAGGTATTTGGAAAAGCTTATTCTTCCAACTACAATTCAGATCTTGTTGAGGGTTTGGTTGTCCTTGTGAGCAGAAGCAAGTGGGAGATAGATCTCTTCAAATCTATGCACATCTAGCCCCTCTTTTCACTGGGAAATTCTTCTATCACATTGGCAAGAGTGTCCTAGATTATTGGAGCTCCAGATTTATACCTTGGAATTATGCCAAAGCCTACATCAAACCTACAATGCAGTTTATATCCCTGTACTACATTATTTTTCAAGTAAACAGTTGCAGGGTGTTTGGAAACTATTTGGAGGAGAGATATCTGGTGTAAAGGAGCCTTCCGTACACTGTGGTGATCCATGGATTAGCCAAATAATCCATGTATGTTTCAGATATGATTCATTCATTGATGTATCAACTTCATAATTTCTGAAGCATTCTGCAGATCTGCTGCAGTAGATCTCAGATCTACTCTTATGCTTTCATGTTTTGCTGAAAACTCCAAGGGGTATGTAAACTAGAGACAATCTCGTTAGATGATCCAAAATAAATTTTATCATAGGTTATAGTGTTTGAATAAAATAATTATTAATTTAAAATATTAAATCAATAATTATTTATTTAATAAATCTTTGAGATATTTAGAAATAGAAATTTTTTAATAAAAATTAGGACTCTAGAAAAGAGTCGTTTCCTAGGCTCTAAGTTAGGAGTGAAGTTAGTAGAGTGGTTAGAATATCATTTATTGTAAATGGACACTTGTTTATTTTCCAAGTGATCCATAATTAGATTAAGTTAGAGCATAAAGCATATAAATAGGTTAGTTTCCTATTTTCATTGTAATGTGTAATGAGAGAATGTGAGAGTGAGTTTACGTACTGTGTAAACTCCTGTAATTTGCCCTGTAATATTTTTGCTTGATCAATAAAGTTGTGTGTCTGAGGACACTTCTGCACTTTCATGTGGTATCGGAGCCACGGTAATGCAGTGAGGAGGAGATTCCAGCTCTACCAGGTCGTGGAAAACTCAACTCCGTTGAAGTGATCAGCAAAAGATTGGTATGAAATTTGAATTTTTTTTTATTTTAGATCTGTAAATTCTAAAATCATTTTTCAAAGGAGAAAATACATATTTGTGTGAATTTGTGTGAGATTTTTGTTGTAATAAAAAAAAAAATGCACTGTCAATCCTCCATTACCCAAAGAAAAGCTAGAGAGTGAGTCTTGCTTCTCGTTTCTTTTCACCCATCTCATGTCCACCCCTCCAAAAGTCGTTTGCAAACCTTTCATTTTTGAAATATCAATTCTAAATAGTGTTTTGAACATCGACTTTTGAACATGGACTCCGATTACCATCAAACAATGTTTTGAACATCGACTTTTGAACATGGACTCCGATTACCATCGAACAGTGTTTTGAATATTGACTTTTGAACATCGACTTCATGTGTAATTCTGCCCAGACGAATTAAACATCGATTCGGCACTTTCTTCCTTTAAATGATTAGAACCAATGTTTGAAATAGAATTTCTATTTAATTGAAGCCAGTGTTTCACCACATCAGCGTTTAATTGTGAATTCGGCCAGTGTTTCATAAATTTCATGTGGTATGAACCAGCGTTCAGTCAGCGTTTCGACTCCATCAATAACCAGCGTTGATTTCTGCATTGATTAATAACCAGCGTTTAGCCCATTTTCTATGTTTGACATTGATTGAAACAACGTTTTTTAGTTTTCCAGCATTTGAAAGCAGCGTCCTCAGCGTTTGTCATGGAAAGAACCAGCGTCCTCCAGCAATAAGAACCAGCGTTCACGTTTAATTGGCATCAACAGCATCCACTTCTGCACTTGCGTTTAAGAACCAGCTTTTTTTTCAGCATTTTTTTTTCATGTGGAGTTTAAGAACATCGTTTTCTGAAACATCGATTCAGCAATGCCAGCGCTGAAACCAGCGTTGCAATCTACAATTGAAATCTGCTCTTTCGATTGGTGGAAGCTTGGTAAGAAGATCCACATTCAGTTTTTGCAATATATCATTGAAGAAAATTGTTCACATTGTAATTGGTTTTTTTTTTAATTGTGATTTGTAAATGAAATCATATTTGGAGAGATAAGGAAGTTTTTTGTGGCAGATTGGGAGGAATTTGGAGAAATAAGTAGAATTTTTTTTGTAACATTTTCTAATTGGAGTAATAAGGGTATTATTTTTTTTTGGATTAATAAGGAGTTTTTTGTTTTTTAAATTTGTTTATGGAGTGATAGTGTGACTCAAATTAATTTTACTTTGAGGGGGGGTAATTTTTTTTTTTACCAGATTGTGCAAAAGCACCACTGTAAAAGTCAAATTTTGAAAGTTGCCTTGTAAAAATTTGAGAAATTGACTAGAGCCAAGTGCAAATCTCAGTCAATTTTCTCCTGTTTCGACGACTATTCGAGGGTCAAGGCCAAGCCCTGATAGTTTGTTTTTTGCGTCATGTGTTGCTGTTGTGTTGCGCATCTTGATTTTTTGGAGCTTGATTCGTGGTGTGAAGTCTTAACACTACAATGTCTAAGTTGATTAATTTCTTTTCTGATTCTGACAAACTTGAAGGCTCAAAATCTTACAAAACATGGCAATGCCTCATCGAAAGAACTCTTGTTTATAATGAACTATGGCATGATATTTGTGATGGAGATGTAAAGCCAAATAAACCTATAGATGCAGCTGCGCTAGCAAAATGGGAAGTTAAAAACGCCAAAGCATTAGCTCTCATTAAATCCTCTGTCAATGATGAAATGTATGTCCATATCGAAAATGCTAAAGATGCATGGTCTACTTTGAGAACTTTTAAATATTTGTTTGATACTCAGCCTCAATCAAAACGAGTTGATCTACAATTAAAATTGTTGCATCAAAAATTGACTGAAGAAGGAGATATTCTTGAATACATCTCCAGACTTAAGAATAATAAGCAGGAAATTGTTAATGCTTGTTTTCAAGCAGTTGATGATAGTTTTATGGTCACAATTTTAATTGTTGGGCTTCCTTCTTCCTACACACATTTTTTAGAAACTCTACAGCTCACTGGAAAGTTAGAAAAGCTAAAGTTTGATGAACTCTGCGAAATGTTGACTCAACATGATAAAACTTTTGGGAAGAAAAATAAAGTTGGTGAAGATGTTTTTCTCACAGAAGCCAGTACTAGAAACTCCCCAACTGACAATTCCAAAAACAAAGGAAAAGGTAATTTTAATCAAAATCAAGCAACGCAAGGTCATGGTCGCAGTCAACGCAGAGGAAACAACTCCAACAGAGGCTCTAATTCAGGAAGAAACAATTCTCAAGGCAGAGGCAACAATCAAAACAGAGGATCTCACCAAGGCACATGACAGAATCCAAGAAGAGGATAATCTCAAAACAGAGGAAAAAGCAGAGGTCGAGGACAGTCTCAAGCCAGAGGACAGTCTCAAGGAAGAGGAACTGATTTGAGTCAAGTTGTTTGCAGGCGATGTAACAGAGCTGGTCACTATGCTTCAGATTGTCACACATCTATCAATAAAATTTCTAAGTTTCAACAGCCTTCAGCATAGTTTGCAAATGATCAAGATCAAGATGATCATGACTTAGAATATGTGTTCACTTCTTCACCAGCAATCCAACTTTCCTCTTATGTTAAGAGTGATTATGAAGATGCTTGGATTTTGGATTCAGAAGCAACTCAGCACATGACCTATAGACGAGATTTCTTTTGTAATTTTGAAGAGTGCCATCTTAACTCCATCTTTCTAGCAGATGATACAAAACATACGCCTTATGGAAAAGGTGCAGTCAAAGTTTTTCTCCCTGCCATTGGAGAAAAATGGATTTCCAATGTGTTGTATGTTCCCACCTTTAAGAAAAATTTGTTGTCTTTGGTCATGATTCGACAAGCAGGACATCAAATAATTATGGAAGATGGCTTAGTTAAGATCAATTCAGTTAAACAAAACTTCCAAACAGTGATGACAGGATATGAAGACGGAAGACTGTTAAGGATGAAAGGAATAGTTATTCCAAGGCATTCTGATTTTGCAGGGGCAGTTACTATAGGAATTTCACCTATAAGATTATGGCATGTAAGATATGGACATTTGAATTTTGACAGTATTTCTCAACTGCAGAAACAAGAGATGGCTAAAGGACTTCTGACTTTCAACAAAGAAAATGCTAAATGTGAAGCCTTCATTTATGGCAAACAGAGTCGAGAAATTTTTCCAACAAGTACATGGCGCGCAAACAGGCTGCTGCAACTAGTTCATAGTGATGTGTGTGGTCCACTTCAACCCTCATTAGGTGGTTGCAAATATTTCTTGCTATTTATTGATGATTTCAATAGAATGACTTGGGTTTACTTTTTGAAAAACAAGTCAGAAGCATTTGAGAAATTTAAAATCTTTCGACAACTTGTTGAAAATGAGGTCAAAGAAAAGATAGGTACTCACAGGATAGATAATGGGGGAGAATTCAATTCAAATGAATTCAAAACTTATTGCAGTGAAAATGGAATCAGAAGGCATCTTACAAATTTTTACACTCCACAACAAAATGGATTCGTAGAAAGGATGAATCGCACATTGTTAAGCATGGAGAGATCCATGTTAACTTTCAAAGGATTAAGTCCAACATATTGGGCAGAAGCAATCCATACAGCTATCTATCTAAGAAACAGATCTCCAACTGCTTCGTTAGAAGGAATCACCCCTTATGAAGCTTGGTTTGGTTTCAAACCTAAAGTTAAACATCTTCGAGTTTTTGGATCCATCTGTTATGCCTTAGTTCCCAAAGAAAAGAGAACTAAGCTTGATTCAAGAAGTTTAAAATGCACCATGATTGGCTATTTAGATGAAAAGAAAGGGTATCGTATTTTGACAAATGGAAAATTTATTGTGAGCAAGGATGTCATTTTTGATGAAACAGAGAGTAAGAGTGCTGAATAAATCGAAAGTATTCTTCACAAGTTAGAAACTAAAGGCAGTAAAAGGAAAGGAAATATGCAAAGTCAACCAAATTCACCAAATTGGTATGAACTTGATTTTCCTTCCTCTGAAGATGAGTCATCTAGTCCATCTCCTTCAAAAAAATCATCTGGGTCTTCTGCAGTTCTTCAGCGTCTCCAATCAGCAGCAGTTCTTCTGACAGTGATTCTCCAGACTCACCTCCTGAATGACGAACATCAGTTTACATCAATCCCCTATACAATGATGGAGACTTCTCAGAACCTCAAACAAGTGAGCAACAACTTCCAAAATGGGCAGTCCAACTATTGAAATATGTAAGGCCTAATGAACAAAACAAAACAGGAACAAGGGCATCAAAACGAAATGAAGGCAATTTTGTTTTGATAGCAAATTATTTTACTGAACCTTCTTCTTTTCAGGAGGCAGTAAAACATAAAGCATGGCAACAAGCAATGGTTGATGAATATCAGGCAGTTCAAGACAACAACACTTGGAAACTTGTTGATTGTCCTCAGCATGTTAAACCTATTGGATGCAAATGGGTTTATCGAATTAAGTACAAGAAAAATGGTGATATTGACAAATATAAAGCACGCCTTGTTGCCAAAGGTTTTGTGCAACAGGAAGGGATTGATTATGAGGAGACCTTTTCTCCCACAGCCAAATGGAACACCATCCACCTTACACTTGCCTTAGTAGCTTAGAAAGGGTGGAAAGTTCATCAAATGGATGTCAAAAGCGCTTTTCTCAATGGGGACTTACAGGAAGATGTATACATGACACAACCACCAGGGTTTGAAGTTAAAGGGCAAGAACATAAAGTCTGCAAATTAATCAAGGCTTTATATGGATTAAAATAAGCTCCCCGCGCTTGGTATGCCAAAATGGATGAATACCTTCGCAAAGTTGGTTTTCATCGCAATGAATTTGATGATACTTTGTATGTGTGCCAACAGGGAAAATATCTGGTTATTCTCATTATGTATGTTGATGATTTGATCATTACAGGAAAAAATGATGATCACATTGAACAGGTGAAAAAGGAGTTGCATGCAAGTTTTAAGATGACAAATTTGGGACTACTTCACTACTATCTTGGAGTTGAAGTATTCCAACGTCCACATCAGATCTTCATTTCCCAGAGTAAATATGCAGCAGAAATTCTTCAGCAATTTGGAATGCAGAATTGTAAGCCTTTCCTTACCCCTATGGAACAAAACTTAAAACTTTCAAAATTTGAAGGGGGGGAAAGAGTGGACAGCACGACTTATAGACAGTTGATTGGCAACTTGATTTATTTGACAACCACTCATCCTGATCTATCTTGTGTAGTCAGTATTATTTCACATTTTATGTAGGAACCATTAGACAGCCACTGGAATACAGCCAAAAGAGTTCTTTGATATATCCAAGGAACAAAATATTTTGGTCTTCTTTACAAAAAGACTAAAAATTTTGTACTTGGTGGATTTTCAGATGCCGACTTTGCTAGGCAGTATTGATGACAAGGCATCAACCTCAGGTTACTTAATGAACATGGGGTCAGCTACAGTTTCCTGGAACTGCAAGAAGAAAACTACAGTGGCAACTTCTTCAGCAGAAGCAGAGTACATTTCAGCATGGGAAGCAACATGTGAGATTGTTTGGTTACGTCGAGTTTTACAGGACTTGGGGATTCCTCCACCAGGAGCTACTTCATTATTCATCGACAATCAATCAACAATAAAGCTTGCCAAGAATCCAGTTTTCCATTCAAAGACAAAGCATGTGAACACCAAGTATCATCATATCAGATCTCTCATTGCAAAGGACGTCATCAAGCCAATTTTTTTCCCTTCAGAAGATCAGACCTCCAACATTTTCACAAAACCTCTTGGCAGAATAAAATTTACTAAGTTCAGAGATGAACTTGGTATATTTTGTAATGTATCTTTGGATCATAGGGGGGAATGTTAGGTGATCCAAAATAAATTTTATCATAGGTTATAGTGTTTGAATAAAATAATTATTAATTTAAGATATTAAATTAATAATTATTTATTTAATAAATCTTTGAGATATTTAGAAATAGAAATTTGTTAATAAAAATTAGGACTCTATAAAAGAGTCATTTCCTAGGCTCTAAGTTAGGAGTGAAGTTAGTAGAGTGGTTAGAATCTCATTTATTGTAAATGGACACTTGTTTATTTTCCAAGTGATCCATAATTAGATTAAGTTAGAGAATAGAGCATATAAATAGGTTAGTTTCCTATTTTCATTGTAATGTGTAATGAGAGAATGTGAGAGTGAGTTTACGTGTGTAAAATCCTGTAATTCTCCCTGTAATCTTTTTTCTTGATCAATAAAGTTGTGTGTCTAAGGACACTTCTGCACTTTCAAATCTAGTGTACAGATCTGATATAGATATAATATTTTGTACACAGATTTGTCTTAGTGTAACCTACAATTGCTGTTTACTCATAAAAATAATGTTGTTGATGCTTTACAATGAATTACATTGCTGCAGCACCTCTTTTAGAGGGTTTTTTTCCATTAAAGTCTCCATATTTCTCCTGTGAATTGATTGGGCTACATTGTAAATCTAATTTTTCATTGTATAAGCTATTTTTACACTGTCATATTGGTCTATTGCTACTGCTACCTAAAATTGTGTTATTTATTGAGAAGTGTTCTTTGTATTGTTGCAGTCCCTTCTTTGGGCAGTTTTCAAGCCTTCCTAGATGTGGGAGATTTGTTTAACCCACCTAGAATTTTTTTTTTTTTTTCTGATCTCCTCTTGGATTTTGGACTTAGATAATCAGATCTAAGGGATACACGGGTTGATTTCAAGAGCTGTTGTAGCCATTCTAGAAAAATACGTTTTTCAGGCATGCCTTGCTAGCAGTCTCGATTTTGGGATATTACAGTGGTATCAGAGCCTCTTTCTTGGCACAACCTGTGCTATGCCTTTTTAAGAGCCAATATTTATTTTCATGGGAGGGAAATAATGATGAATAAATGTGGTTACACCGAAGACATAGAAGTAAAGGGTCCAAACCCTTTATCTGGAAGTTTGCAGAGAGAAGAGTTCTCAAAAACTCTTTCTCAAGCTATGCATGAACTGAAAGAAGAAATCCGAGGGATGAAGAGGGGAAGACATGTAGATCACTCAGGAGGAATCTTACATCAAGAAAGCCCCAATACTTCCTACCATGTGTGTAAGCATTTAGCCACACAACATGATCTGTAACATTGGATCATGCCTACTTTCTTGTCAAATAAAGGAGGAAAGGGAGGAGCACCAAAGGAGGAATATCTTGGCGATTATCTCCAAGAATATGAATCTCAATCAGAGAGATTCAAAGAGCATCTCAGTTTCCCAGAGTTCTGTCAAATCAAAGAAGAAAGATCCAACAGTTAGAGTAGAAGGAAAGGGTGCATGTAGCACACTTTGGGTAGATTCTCTCTACCTACATTTGATGGATCACCTAAAGACTCAACCAAGTCTTGGGTAAAGAAGCTTGAAACATACCTTCAGCTACATCAAGTGTCAGAATAAAAGCCTTGATATTAGCAGCGCTACATCTTCAAGGGAAGGCTTATGCTTGGTGGTTGTTTGAGTTCTCTTCCTTGAAAGGGAGAAATATTTCTTCTTATGCAAGATTCACTAGGAGACTAGTGAAAATGTTTGATGAGAGACATTATGAGACTTCTTGGGAGGAGCAAATCAAGCCCAAGAAATCTGAAGGTCTGCATAAGTTGGAAGATTCCATGGAGCCAACTCTAGTCCTAAGCTTTGTTGAGGGGGTTGAAGATTTTCTGCACAATTTACCAGAGGCAAAGGCCCCATTTCAGCAAAAACTCTTTTCTCAGAGAGAATACATGAGGATTCCTTCTTCACTAAGAGATCAAGAAAAAGGATCTTTTAATGATGAATCATTCTCCACTGATGAGGATAAGGGGGAGAGATAGCAGAGAATATACTCCAGCGTTGTGCTAGCAGGAGGATATATACTTTCATTTGGAGATGGAGATGAAGAAATGGCTTCCATTAGAGGGGTTATTGCACCTTTGCAAGGAATTCTAGAGATTCTTCCATATGGAGGACATGAGCAGCATGTGTCTTTGCTAAAAGACAATGAGACAGGACAAAGGAGGGGTCACACAACTAATCCACTATTAGAAGATGGGGCAAGGGCTCCAATAAAAAGCACTCTTACACCATTAAGATGGGTCTCCAAGTTTCATGGTACTTCCACACAACAATTAGAGATGGATTTGCGCAGTGGAAGCAGTCGTGATATGCTCCCATCTATTGTTCACATGGGAATGAGCCATGAGACATAATTATCTTGTGGTATGCCCTCTGGGAGACCACCTGATTCAGATTTGATGAAATATGTTTCATAAAGTGATGCTCCTTTCATAGATCTAAGGGAGGAGGGAACACTAGAAGACCATGCTACAATGCTGAGAGTATGGGGAAGGTACAAAGAGAGGGAAAGCATTTTTCCTTTGACATCATTATCTATTCTCACCTCTCAAATTGCATTGAGAAGATATGCTGCAAGGGGAAATAATGACACTGTCATGAAGTATGGGAGGCAAGACTTGAATCAAAAGACAAACTTGTTTGAATAACACTCTTCCATACATGAAGAGAGATGGTGGTCGCACATGCATGCTTTGGCAGAAACAAAAAGGTCTTGGACAGATGGTAGCCTCCCATGGGAGACTAACTTCCAAGAGCTTCGCTCTTCTTTTGAGCATGTGCATGAGCAAGGAGGGCAGCAATGAAGGACTAGCAACCTTCCACCTTGTACCTTTGGCATGTGAAATATCAAGGTGGAGAACAAAAACAGGGCAGACACTTCGAATGACACACTATTAGCACTATCATTGTTGGGCACATTAGATCCCTATTGGAAATCCCAACTGCTGGTGGAATATTCCAAGGATCTTCATACTTGCATGATTATTTATGACTGGTTGCATGAAGGGAGCTATTCAATCCTTAATGGAGTCATCTATAATAATGGTAGGATCTTCTTGTCTAGAGCTTCCAAGCTCAAGGAGAAGTTACTACAAAGGGCTTATGAAGAGTTCAATTTCAGCCACACCTATTCCATGAAGCTCAACAATATCTTTTTGAGGAGCTATTATTGGGAGGGATTTAAAAGAGAACTATATCATCATTGTCAGATATGCATGGACCTTGTGGAGATGGAGCAACAACATGACTCTAAGGAAGAGTTAAATCAACCCTCTCCTTCTTCCCTTGAAGAAGAGAGTATATCTATGCACCACTCCATTGATATGAGGAGGATTGTTGGTGGAGAGAATTTTCATAGTACATGTGTGTTATATTCTAATTTCATGCATTATTACACCATATTATTGCAGGCCATGACTCCAAGGAGGAGTAACATATTTTGTAAATCTCATGGAAATTGATGGGCCACTGAAAATTCCGAATTTGGCCACTCCCTTGATGTGCAAAGGGAGATTTGTTTTCATCATGGGTGATTTCCAAAGGCACCAAATATATCTTACATTTTCTGCAATAGTGAGATGACTTCGGCAACAAGTAAGTGGTGGGAAAACCACTTACCACATCTTGGTTTGATGCAGGCAGGGGATACTCTGCACTGGTTCCACATGTGGGACTATGATCCGCCTCCTTGTGCACACATTTCTATTTGTTTGTACATTGTTTTGATCCCCTATATTGATGATGTGCTTGTACTTTTCATGGGGATGAATGGAGAAAGGAGGGAAGGCATGCATGTGCCCTATGGGATGAATACACTCCATGTACTTTCTATCTTATATTTCAGGGAGGGCATTGGGCAGACCATGATTGTTTCATGTGATTCATTGTTTCCTTATGGGAGGATTTCTTTGCATCTCATGAGGACATTGTTGGGACAAGTCATTGATGAATGGTTTGGTGATCACTTATCTTATGAGAGAAGCTTATCCTTTGTTTGTGACACCAATGGAGGAGGAGATGAGTTGCAGCACTCACCTTATCAGTTGCTTGAGGACAAGCAACATTTTGGAGGGGAGGACTGTAATATTCCTAATTATCCCAAGCTAATAGGAATATTCAATTCTGTTTTCACTTTCTTGTTCAAGAATAAAATTGTAAAGGAGGACAAATTAAACTTCTTAAACAGCAAAATAAATCATTGCCCATGTGAACAAGGCTAAATCTGGGCTGCCTTAATAAAACTCCCTCATGTGTGAAAAGTGATTATGGAAATTGATTGGGTCAACAGGACCAAATCTACAGTGTTGTCCAGATGCAATGAACCTAGATGAGAAATGCAGATCTAGTTGGAGGTTTCAAATGTGAAAGAGCTAAACCTTTTGAGATGGTTTAGGGTTTTGCAAGGATTACATCCTATAAATGAAAGAGGAGAGCAACATGAGAGGGGTTGTTGAACATATTGTATTGAAAGTATTTGTCTATTTAGGTGCTTCTCATTCTCTGGATGTTTAGATGAGAATAGTGCTATTTAGCACTTGGGTGTTCCTGGTCGGGAATCCCAGTTGTTTCCTTGAGAGGCCTTTTGGAAGAGTCTTGATTTTCTTGGTCCACTATTAGGCATTTGGCCAAGCATCTTCTTCCAACTGCAATTCAGATCCTGTTGAGGGTTTGGTTGTCCTTGTGAGCAACAACAAGTGGGAGATAGATATCTTCAGATCTATGCACATCTAGCCCCTCTTTTCATTAAGAAAGTCTTCTATCCCATTGGCAAGAGTGTCCTAGATCATTGGAGATCCAGATTTATACCTTGGCATTAGGCCAAAGTCTACATCAATCCTACTACATAGTTTCTATCCCTGGACTACGTTATTTTGCAAGTTAAGAGTTGCAGGGTGTTTGGAAATTATTTGGAGGAGAGATCTCTGGTGTAAAGGAGCCTTTCTTACACTGTGGTGATCCATGGATTAGCCAACTAATCCATGTATGTTTCAGATATGATTAATTAATTGATGTATCCACTTCATAATTTGTGAAGCATTATATAGATCTGCTGCAATAGATCTTAGATCTACTCTTGTGCTTTCATGTTTTGCTGAAAACCCCAAGGGGTATGTAAAATAGAGACAATATAGTGTACAGATCTGATACAGATCTAATATTGTGTACACAGATCTGTCCTAGATATGTGTTGTAACCTACAACTACTGTTTACTCATAAAAATAACACTTTTGAGGCTTTACAGTGAATTACATTGTTTCAGCACCTCTTTTAGAGGGTTTTTCTCCATCAAAGTCTACATCTTTCTCCTGTACATTGATTGGGCTACATTGTAAATCTGATTTTTCATTGTATAATATATTTTTACGCTATCATATTGGTCTACTACTACTACTACCAAAAACTGCATTATTTTCTCAGTAGTTTTCTTTGTATTGCTATAGTCCCTTCTTTGGGCAGTTTTCAAGCCTTCCTAGGTGTGGGAGATCTGTTTAACCCACCTGGAAATATTTGTTTCTGATACCCTCTTTGATTTAGGACTTAATACTTAGATCTAAGGGATCGAAGGGCTGATTTCAAGAGCTGTAGCAGCCATTCCTGAAAATGCATTTTTTAGGCATGCCTTGCTAACAGTTCCGATTTTGGGATATTACACCCTATCAAGCCAGAGAGGGCTCTCTCCAAAAGGGTCACAACCAGGAGGGCTAGATAAATTAGGGTTTTTAGGATAGATATAGAGTGTAGGGGTTTTTTTGAATTGTTTTTATTTGGAAAATCATTATATGAAGAAATTAGGTCAAGGAAAGCTAGGTCAGGGCAAATGAGTTAGGTTTGCAGGGATCAATGGGGAAAGGTAGGTATAATGAATATCAATTGAAGATAATTTTTATAGAATGATGTTGAAACTATTATAAGGCTAAGAAAATCATAGAAGATGTATTTTTCTTACACAGAAGAAGATGAACAAAATATGATCAGTTGCCCAAAACAGATCATGTGCAAACATGCATTCTGATTATCTAACTTGTAAAAGACCATAATATAGAAATGAAAGTGAACATGAAAACAATACTTTAAAACATATGATATTGAAGAAGAAACAATGATATATATTCAATACCACAAGTATCCCATAAAATTAGTTGCAAGTCCTCTTTATTAGTTGGCCAAATTGAGTATAGAAGTTTGCTTGATCAACTAGAAAACATCAAACGTATTCCAACCCTTGTATGTTTGGAAGAAAGGGACTACATAGACATGAAAATAAAATTTTCCCATCCTCAGGGGTCAAATCCATGAGGTGAGGAGGACATTACACAAAAATCTGAACTGATAACTAAAGTATAGGATGGTACAAGTGTCTCATTCCTAACTTAAGTGAACTGATTCATTACACCTAATTTGATTTATTTTCCTAATGTATTACCCTAGGTAATAGTAAAAACATGATAATTACATTGATTTTCATCATTTACATAGGTAAAATAGTCATTTCCCAAAATTAAAATCAAAACAGGAGTGAAAATCAGAAAATTTCAAAAGATTGCCAAACACGCCATCTCCTTGTCAAACACGCCCTCTTTGTTCAAGCCTTCATTTAGGTGCCTTTCTTGTGTCTAAATTTTCTCCAAGATGAATTTTTGGAAATACATTAAATTCTAATTTATATGCATGCCTTGCGTTTGAAAAATGAAGCTCATTTTCCCAGTCAAAAACTCATTTTCCCAAGACTGGTAAACGTGCAGCACCAGGGCCAAAAATGAGGCAGAAACATGGTTTTTTTTGCTTTTCACTGACCAGTTTGCCTCCAAATTCTTAGAAAATGTACAAGGCGCATGCCCTCATCATTTTTATGGTGAAAAGTTTTCATTGGAGGCCCCAAAAAAGAGCGCAACACCCTAGGTGTTGCGCATTTGAAATTTTTGTTGTGCTAAAAATATCCCTAAAAACACAGAAATTTACAAACTTGCAAAATTTGCCAAAAAATTGTCAAAATTGGTGGGATTATTTCTGATCATGTGTTTGAGGCATGGAGTGTCACCTTGGAAAGTATTTCTATCCTCCTTTTCTCCTCTTTCTTGGTCAAGGCTTGAATTTTTGGATTGGCTCCTTTGAGTTTGGCCCTTGCAATTTTGTTCCTCATGGAATAATGCTTTGCCATCCTTTTTTGAATATCATTATCCTTTTGAGAGCTAGAAAAGATACTATCCAAGTGTTGGTTGGCTCTATCAAGCCATGTTTCCATGTTATCATTGATTTCTATGGCAAGTTGCTCATTTAGGGTTAGCTGGTCAACTATCTCAACTTCCCTTTGTCTCTCTAGGGCTAGAGATATTTTCAACCCTCTAGTCCTAGGTCTTTATATTGGAAGTTGGTCCTCCTCATCATCAGGTTCACCATACTTCTCTATTATCTTCAAGCAACAATTTAGCCTTCTCTGCCTCTCTTTGTGCTTTGATGCATTTCACTTCACCAATGAAGTGTTTGGTCTTCAAGTGCTGCTTCTCTTGCTCAAGAAAGGTAATGACAAACTGGGACCTATCAAGATTATCTTGGAGCTCTATAATATTGTCTTCCCTATCTTGGATAATCAAGGAAGGATCATCATCATCAATTGTGTGCAAGTCTACAATTTCAAAATCTTCCTCTTTTTCATGGAGGCCTTTCTCTTCATGTATGTCCACTTCTGCCATTTTTTCCTTGCCTTTGTGTACCTAATTTGTTGGTGAAGAAGGCAGGGCCCCTCCCAAAATATTTGCGGCAAACACCTACCTATGACATATATGATAGGTATGTGCCAATGTGTCCATATCATCTCTCTCACGCTTGCTAATTTTACCTCTTCTAGGTGACTCAATCTCAATGTGAAATGGAGATGATGGTGGTGAGGTGGGTGAAGGAGACTGATCTAGTGATAATGTATGAGATATAGGCTAATATGGAGGAATGGATGTGGAAGGATGAGATGATGAAGGTGCATCTTGGCTATGCTGAATAGGTGGGACAATGAAAATATCATTGGATATGAAGGTTTCCCATGCAATGTTTAACTGTTCGAGGTGATGGAGGACCATTATTTTGATGAGGGAGTGGTGAAATAATCTTTGCATTTGATGATCATAATATCTCTTTCGGGCAAAAAATGTCATCTTTTCAATGCTTCAATAGAGATAGTAAGCTATATTGAAAATTCTGACCCTTGTGAAGTGCATGAGTAGGCAGATATGATAGGAGTAGAGTCTAGAAAACCTACACTCACAAGAAAAGTACCTCATGATGATTTTTATCATGGGGAAATATCTATCCAGGAGGTAAGAGAAAGGAAAAATCCTCTTTCTCTCATTCTTGTACCTAGCTTTAATATATGGCTCTTAATAAAATTGATTCAATTCTCCTTGCTTGAACCATTTTACCCTAATATTTGGGATCCCAGTAGCAGCTGATATGATAGTAGGGGACACAGTGAAAGTGACACCAACAAGGGTTACTTGGTTTTCATGGAGGTTGGAAATGAATAATCTGGACAATAAAGGATGGTATTTGACCTTTTGTACTTTCTCACAGAACTCAAAACAACCTACATGCTTAAAGCATGTCACAGTGATGGGAGATGGCATGAGTTCTCTGGTATTTGTTGGCTCATGTCTAATGATTATCCCTCCTTTTTTAGATGTCCTTCTCTCCTCTCTTTCTTCCTCCTCACTATGACTTCTGTTCTCTTTTTCTACCATGTTGTATTTGGTTTCAAAACCCTAGGGAGATGATGGAATGGAATATGGGTGTAATAAGTGTAGGTTGGTGTGAGGAAATTTGAGGAGATGGGAATAGGGATTTGTGATATGAGGGAGGTGAAAAGGGGCAATGATGATGAGAGGTTTTAGAATAGGGGATTTAATTGTAGGTAGGGTATAGTGAGCCTAGGAAAATGAAAACGTAGGGCTTAGGGTTTTGAAGGAGATGCAAGTTTAGGAAAGGAAATAATTATGTAGGGGTTATGGGATAGGGTAGACTGAAATGGGGGGAGGATTATGAAGGTTTAGGGAGAGGAATTGAATTGTTAGTTAGGTTTTGAGGAAAAATATGGTTTTTCATTAAAAGAAAACACCAAATTTCCTTAAACAAACTTCACACATCCAAAATGACATTGATGAAGAGGATTGAAGTGAATTTGTAACTTGCTTGTTGGAGGTATAAAGAATCACTGCTGAAGGATTGAAGGTGAATTTTGAATTTTAGAGGCGCTCCTGGAAATTTCTAAAGAAAATGGACAAACACACAACACATGTGTTAAACGTGCCCTCCTCTTGACATGTGCATAGTTCCTTTAGAAAATTCACATCGCTAATGGAAAATGCGCAGCGCCAGTGCAGAATGCGCCCTTTGCCCCTGTTTTGCACAATTTCACCTAAAAACTCGAAATAGTCTCCTTTGCTTAGTATGCTTGAGGGTGTAGGAAGAAAATGAACTTTGAATTGATGTCTTTGAGGGCTTTTATACTTGAGTGGATTTGATTTATGTTTTGAAAACCCACTTTTTTAATGTTTCATTTCACCTTTCAAATTTTCAGACTAATGCTCTTTGACTTTTGACTTTTGTTTTGCAGGTTGATTAGTTGATGGAGTTTTTCATTTCTCTCCTTCAGTTTGGCCTGAGTATTTTGAGTTGGTAGCTAGGGAATGAAAATATTACATATAGAAAACATAAAATTACATAGGAAATTAAAAATAAACTACATATTTGTTTTCATATCAAAATGACATTTTGATATGAAAATGATATAAAATTTAAAATTACAAAGTTGAAAATATAATATTTACATGGTGATGATCTTCTACAGGTGAAAATAAACTATTTATTGAGTCACTCTCACGCATTTTGCTAACTTCATTGATATTTCGTGGTGCATTTTTTTACCTTGAAAAATGAAACCCAATGACCTAATGGGACCTTGAATGACCTGACTTCCATTGTTGAATTTTCTTGAGATAAGACATGATGAAATGATATTTTCATAGGTGTTTTATGCTCAGCAAGACATGAAGGTGAGCCAGAAAATGCGAATTTTCTGAGGGTGAGTGAATTTTTATTGAGAAGGGCTACCATCAGTGAAACAATTTTTAACATGACCTAATGGAATGATATAAAAATTTCAAAGTGAGACACTTGAAATGAAAATGAAAAGAGTGATTTTGATCACTGATGGAAAAATTCATATTTTGACACAAACACAATGGTATCACACAATTTATCCCATATTTCCTCACTTGGGATTTGAAAATTGACCATTTTCCTAAATACCTCATCCACTTTTGTGTATCTTTTGAAAGTGGGCTTGTTGAGAAAAAGATGCTTGATCTCATGTTTCATGCTAAAATCAAACTCTAATGCTTCTAGGAAAGCCTTGCCTGTGATGTGTCCTTTGATACCTGCAAATTTAGCCCTGTTGGTTGTAATGGTCTATAGCTTCTTACAATAATATTCAAATTTTATCAACTTATCATCCATAGCTACCAATCCCGGCAACCCTTTTTGATTTAATACATTGAACTTGGTATGAAACCTTTGGATAACAATCTCTAGAGTTTGACATTTGGTCTCTAATTGATTGATCAAATTCTTCTTCTATAATACCTTCTTGATTTCCAGAATTGTGGTTGTTTTGTTAGAAATATTGATTTCTTCAATCTCTTCTTTGTTCTTTGAATTTAATACCTTGATCATGTTTGTGGCTTCTGATGGCTTAGTATTCAAGGATGCTTTATGTACTTCAATCTATGTTCTAGATCTGGTTATAAGTTCTTGTTGCTTAAAGATAATTTGTATGCCACTTCTGTTATATCTTGGTTGATGTTTATTCTAATTCTTTCCTTCAGGATTGGCCAAGGTATCAACCATTAATGATTCAATTTCTAGCTTTGAAATTTTGAGTTCTAGTGTATGGGTCTTTTTCATTTCTGCTACATATAAAGTATGATTTTTTACTTTCTGCAAGTCTAGATTCTGAAATTCCTCTAGTAGCTTTTCATTTTGTTGTTTTTGCAAAGCCAATTCTTCTACTAATTTGGTTGAATCATCCACTGTTGATGATGATGGTGTTATTGCTGATGATGAAGATTGCTCTGTTCCTACAACTGATATAGGAATGATCGTGGTTGGAACTAAAGCTACCTGTGTTGATTCCTTTTTCCTTAAGGATTCCTTCTATCTATTATTCCATTTTCTTAATTTGTATGTTTTGCTCAATGATGAGTTTGAGCATCTCATCCCTGTTATGTTCATTCTTTACAATTTATTTAGTCATTGGATCTTCAGTAGAAGGCAACTTTAATTGCTTTCTTAAGGCTGCAATGTTTGCATTCTTTTTCTTCATAATTTCTTCAATTTCATTGCAGTCCTTTGGGTCATATCAAATTTTTAATATCAAATCTTCTGAAGTCTTCATCTTTGTATCCTTAGACAATGATGAAAATTTTTCAATCTTGAGCTTAGATTGAACATTTGAAAGTGTTGTTTTAAGCTTGGGAAGGGACATTGTTGTGGTGGTCATGGTAGAAAACAACATTTCACCATATTTCTTGTGCATTCCCATGTGATCTATATGATGTATTTGACTGGTGTAAAATGAGAAAATGGTCTTTTTGTAGTCAGAAGGAGACTTTTGAAATGGAACCGAATCTTGTCAGAATGCCACTTGCATTATTCATTTTTCACTATCAAAGGCTAAAAGCAGTCTGTGTTGGGAGGTTGGTGTTTGCTTCGAAAACTGGTTGTAAACATTATATTGAAGAGTATCATTCTTCTGTTTGATCTCAAAGAACTTTAAAAAGATGTTCTGGTAATCCGTAGAAGTGTTTTTTGCAGTTTGAATTAGTTCCATAGGTTCCTTGGAAGGAGAGACAGGAGGAGGAGTATTTGGAACACTAGTTCCAGCTGATGTAGTTTGTGATGTTGAAACTTCAACCTATCCAAGGTCAATTAACTCTTATGGTCCTCCCTTTGTTAATGATGTTGAACCAGTTTTTACTTTTTTCTGTTACAGAATGAATTCTTGGATAACATCCATAGCATATGGAGTTTCTTCTCTTTCCATTTTTAGCTGCTTGCTCTAAGGAATCAGAGTCTGCACATTTGAATTTGAAAAAACTTGTTCATCTGCTTCCTATACTGCCCCTTCAGACCACTCTTCTTGATTCATAAAAATTTATATCTCTGGACTTGGGTATGATTATAGGAAGTTGTTTTTAATTCAACTATGAGAGAAGATATGATACCATATGGGGCACAGGACCAGGTGAAGCTGGGCTGGAAATTCATCTTCTCCAATAATGCATCTGGCTCTGAACCAACTAATTTGATATTTCAAATAAATGATCCAATACTTTCCTTCATCTTGAACGGTGATTTTATTTTACCTAACACAAAGTGCAGATCATCCATGTTTATAATTTTACTAATATATTCCAGAGAAAAGATTCTCATAGGAACATATTTAGGTGGCTTGTATGGTGCAAGCTCACATCCAGATACCCTTATCTCAGTATAATTTTTATACATATACCAATCTCATGTTTTGGTTTGTTCACTTAAGTATAAAACTATTTTAATTTCCTCTTCAATTCTTGGTTCTGTTTGATTGCTTAAGGGCTTCTTTATTGGATGTATGAAAGAATCCACAAACTCTGAAAATGATGGCTCTATTGATGTAGCTCTGACAATTTATGTCCAAAGAATCACTGATTGATTCACTCCCTGATCATCCTTCTTGCTAAGTTGAACGGGCAGTTGATCTCCTTGCTGGAAAAGAAACATGTGAGTGATGACAGAACTGTATCTAAATACCCCCTGTGAAGTAAAATTCATAAACTATTCATATATATTTTCAGCCAAAAATTGGTTGAAATTATACATGAATGATGTTTTTTGTTCATTGTTGAAAATGGAAAAGAACCCAAGGATGAGTTTAATAACTGATTGGTCATCCTGATATCTTAACAGGTAGGAAAGTAGGGAGATACAATGTCTAGAGGCCTCAAGAAACATATAGGATGTGTATGGTGGATTCTTTTTGGGTAATTCAACATCCTTTGGTAGCAAAATGTTAAAAATCTGAGTTCTCTGTGGGAATTTCAACTTATGGTACAGATCCATAAGTGTGGCTAGTAAAAAATAACTGATTTGGTCATATTGGGGAATGAGAAGTATTTGATTTGTGGTTTCAACAGTGATGGCGATCAGAATGTCTCTATTCTAGACCACCATTTCTCTTTTGACGGGATCATATTGAGCTTGACACTATGAAATTAAATCATGGAATTTGTAGTTTTTTGGGAAGGTAAATAAGGGGAGAAGTGACTCTCAAAATCTGAAATGCTCCTCTTTGTCTAAATATTTTTTCTTGAGCTATAAGTGGAATTCATGGAAATCAAACTAACACTGGCAATATGTAACCTTAAAGAGGGCATATGCAAGAGGAATGAGGTCAAGATTGACCTGGGTTATGGGAGCAGGGCTTTCCTTTGAAATATTATCCTTATATTTAGCTTTTGGGACCATGTCAACAATTTATAATAATGAAAAAAGAGAGGAGATAGTGTTGTCCAGAAAAATGAGAGTGGCAATGGCTTGATCGGATGACAGCAGGTGTGGTAATGATTCGATCATACAATGGAGGTGAATGTACAAATTTTCCTACAATCACAATAGTGAAATTGTCAGGAAAAAGTGATAAATAGTGGGCTAGAGGGTGATTTATAGAATGTAATTGTTGTTAATAGTTTAATTTAACCGTAGTGGCCTAAATGGGATTTGGAGTGGAGGGCTGACATGGAGGCAAATGGTTTGGGAGTAGGGGGATTCAACAGGCGAATAGAAAGGGAGAGACGTGATAGAATGGTAACGGTTATGTTGATTTTTCAATGGTTACAGGGCATCTGGAAGCATGAGAATGGCGGACGAAAAATAGTCAAGGTGTAGGATGAATGACCGTTAGGTAGTAAGGGAGAAACCACAGCGAAATTCAGAAGTGAGGTTAGTGGTTTTCATTTTTTAGAGGAGGGGGTGGGAACTTTGGAGAAGGTGCCACACGTATTCATTTTAGGGCGGCCATTAAAACCACTTTTCGCCCCCACCCCCCCTCCCCCTGAATTTAATGGGAAATGGCCGAGGGTGGTGTGAACTCTCCCTCCGCCATTGATCTGGGCAGGGGAGATCTCAATCGTCAAAAAGTGAGCGCTTGATATTACATCCGATAAGACACATTTTGTCCTTTAGTGACTTCAGCTTTACAATGATATATGCGCCATATAAATTTAGGTTTAATGTTAATAAACTAATGAAAAATTAATATCTTTTTAAAGAAATTAATCACAATTAATATGTTAACTTTTGAAAAGGCGCATTTGATCTTGCAACCATATATTTTTTCATTTTTGTGAACTAAAGCCTTTATTTTTTCATTCTAAAATTTTATTTTTTTTATTTTTCCTTCATTCTTTAGGGAAATATAACCTAACATTTTATTTGATATGGATTTATAAAACACACAATAAACCTATAATTTTTTTATTTCTTTTTTTCTTTCATCCATATCTTATCTTAACATTTTTTGAATTTATTTTGAATTTTTATGCTAACTTATCAAAACTAGATAATGTTACAACATCGACTCGACTGGGGACTGCTTGCCTGTGTGGGATGCAGAGAACAAGCAGATCCAAGTGCCTTCTCCTCAGGCTATGGAGTGTATTGTATCTCAAGAAACAATCCCTCTACTATGGTAAGGAATCAATGCTTAAGACATTTTGGAAATTGTTATCCTCCTGTATTCTATAGATTTCACTAGATGATTGTGGATGTTCTACAAGCACCTAAAGATAGAATTATTTGCTCATCGGCTATCTTTAGAGGCCTCATTTCCTTCATCATCCTAAAAATGACTATTTTTCACTAAGCCTTCCGATCTTCATGCCTCATCAAATGATCACCCTGCTGCTCTAAAAATAACCTCCATTTTTTGGGCCTGTTTCCCTCATTTACCCCTTTGTTGATACCCTCATTTATCCTTCTTTTTCCCCTCTAAAAAAACCAAAAACTCCCCCCTCATACTTCATTTTCTTCTAAAAACCCTTAAGACAATGTAAAAACCTCTCGTACATTGTTTTATCCTGAATTTTACACTACCAGAACCCTTGAAAACCCCACAGAAACCCTGTTTTTATGTTAAATGTGTTGTTTTCCATATAATAGGCATCAAGTCCCTTTTTGGTTTAAGCCCCAGCCCTTCTACCCATATGACCTGGACCTTGACCCTCCACCATTTCCCTAAGCTCCCTCTCCCTCTTAGCCCATGGTCCCCTCTACCCCCACGGGACCATTTCCCTTCACCTATTCTTAAGCCCTTCCCCCCATAAAAACAAAGCCCCCACCGCTTCATTTCTTCACCCCGCTCCATCCTTCCAAAATCCAACTCCACCATCTATTGGAGCCTCACTCCCCTGATCCAACGGCTCTTATCTCACTGCCCATCATCCTGTTTTTCATCGCAGCCCCCGCTACCCGACAAATTTCATCTTGGAACCACATCATGTCTGTGCCAACATCACACCTCACATTTTTTTGTCTTTAACTTTTCTTTAGCACTTATCTTTTAAAACTTGTGATGTGTGCTATGCGATCGGGTCCCACCTGGCATCGCACATCACACTTTGATGAATTGAACATTTACCTCCGCACTTATTCTTTAGAACTTGCAATTTGGGATTTGCGATCGGGCCCCACCGCATCGCATATCGCACTTTGGCAATTTTAACATTTACCTCCCATGCTTATCCTTTGAAACTTGAGATTTTAGTTTTGAAAATTAATCTCCACCTTCCATCTGCCTGCTTCAGTTCTGTGCTTTGATCCTGACCATCCATTTTTCCCTTTGCGTCTCCTCCAAAACTCTTAATTTTTTAAGGGAAATGTGTCATTTCGCTTCCTTCAGGAAATTAGTTTGTTTGCTCCACAGTGTAACCCTCTTGAGCTTATCCGGTGTTTTTTCATGCTAGTCCCTCCTAAGCTTTTGAAAGATCCTGACTCAACCCTGTCTAGTGTGCAATGTTCTGAACGTGCCAATCGGTCCAACTCTTGAACTATTTTGCATGTGAATGAGCCCGAATCGACCCACCTTCACACCTCATCACATAATGTTAATGTACCAACATATAAATCAAAAAATTTCTACGACACACAAAATTTTACATTTTCTATCATATATGCTTTTTTTGGTGTTTTGAAAAATATTTCAAAGATAAATGCAAATAAGCCACAACATCTAGCTCCACCTGGGGATAGTGTTTTTTTCCACGGAAGCGCTAAGAACGACAGATTAGTGCGTTATCCATAGGGAATGGAGTAAAATATTGCTTGGTGACATATGAACAATGAGCAATCTGGTATTTACAATGGTGGAATGTTGACCTTTAATGTTGGAAATAATGCTTCAGATACTACTCATTCACAGGCAGGTGTACTGACTCTCCATCTAGATCTTCCAAAATGAATGTGTTATTTGACCTTGCCTCAGAGATTTTGTATGGACCATACCAGAGAGGGTCAAATTTACCATGCTTCCCCTTTTCTTCTCGTATGGTGTCCTACCTCAGTACCAAATCTCTTGCTTGAAAGAGAAATTCTTTTGCTCTTCTGTCAAGTATAGACTTCATCTTTTCTTGATAAGTTATCGAGTTATCCCTGAATTTGTTTCTATTTTCACTTGATTCAATTATTTTGTTCAATATTTTACCAAAGCATTAGGTTCTTCTTGAGCTTATTGAAGGAAATAAATCACTGGTTTGGCCAACTGAGTAGAAAGTAGTGCTTGAGTTCCATAAACCAATTTAGAGGGAGAGTTCCCAGTAGATCTTCTGGTAGTGACTCGAACTGCCCAGAGGTAAAACTTCAACTTAATATCCCAATCCTTTTGATTCTCGGTGATTTTATTCTTCAAGATTCTGACCAATGTCTTATTGTAGGACTCTACCAATCCGTTCCCTTGGGGATGATATGTTGTGGAATGTGATAAAATTACATTATATGTTTGATAGAAATTAATGAAACGAGAAGAGTTGAATACCTGAGCATTATTAGTCACAATTTTGACTGGACATCTGAAACTGTTGAAAATATTTTCCTCCAGAAACTTCATCACTACTTGGTCATTCGCCTTCTTAGTGGGTATTTCTCCAATAAAATCCAATCCCCATTGCCTGAAAATTTCTTCAATAAATACTGGGATGAGAGGTAATGGAGAAAGTTTTTTCTTTTTAGCAAAAAACCAACCTGACAACTTCTGACCAGCCTATAAACATCGAAAAACATGGTTTGCTAATAGAAGCCTGAATTGGTAATTTTATGAGCAGTGACCTTCCAGCCATAATTACCTCCACACATACTTTCGTGATATCCTCTGGTGAATTCAATAGATTCTCCTTCAGTAAAAAATAACAGCAAAATACCAGCAAGATATTTCAAGTATAAATTTTCTTCTACTATAACATATGGTTGAGATTTGAGCTTGAGAGCTCTGTATTTTGATCTACTTAGTGAAGTTTGACAAGAAAAGAAACATTGGTAATGCACAATATCTTTATACCAATAAGAGCACAAAAAATTGTATTGAATACCTGTTTTGGACTTGCTTTGACCTTCTTCATTTACATCTCCATCCACTGATACCAACAAATTAATTCCCAAGGATTGAAAATTTGTCTTTGTCAACAACTTCGCTAACCCCTGTCCCTTGACCAACTTGGTGGGTTTGATGTCGAAATCATACTCTTGGAGTTTTGTTATCCACTTCCCTTTTTTCCTTCAACGTCACTTTGGACCAACACACCTTTCACATCAGAATTAGGAACATAAGAATTTATTTGGGACTGTAACACATAAGTCCTGAAGGCTTTAAGTGCTTTGACCAAAGCATATACTTGTTTCTCCATAATATTTTATTTGAGCTCAGCATCTATGAGAAATTTACTAAAAAATGAAACTAGTTGCTCCTTACTATCTTCATTTTTTTGCAACAACACAGCAACAATAGTAGTGGGGGATGCAAATGAGAATACCTAAAAGGATTTTTGATAGTCTAGACTAATCAGAATTGGAGCTTCCTGCAGTTCTTCCTTCATTCTTCCAAAATCATCTCTCACTTCCTTATCCCATTTCATTTCTACATTTTTCTTCAACACGTCTATTATACTTCTCACGATCTCAGCATAATTGGGCACAAATATCCTCAGAAATTTTATTTTTCCCATGAATCTCTGGATATATTTCTTGCTTCTGGGTACATGAATCGTCTAAATGGCTTCCACCCTTGTTGAGTCAATCTTTACTCCTTGTTTAGAAACTATGTGACCCAATAATTTACCTTCTTCAAAGGTAAATAAAGATTTCTTCGGATTTAATGACACATCAAACTTGTTGCACTTGTGAAATTTTTTTGAAAATTCTCCAAGTGTTCATCATCTGACCCTGAGAAAATAGTTACATCATCCAGATATAGATATAAAAACCTATGATCAACGAAGCCTATGTCCATGGCCCTATAAAATGTTGCACCTGCATTCATAAGGCCAAATGGCATCCTTACATACATGAAGGTGCCCCAGGGAATCGTGAAAGTAGTCTTCTTCTGATATTATTTTTCTACTGCTACCTAATTATACCCAGAAAATTCATCAACCATAGACAACCTGTGAGCTCCTGTCACCTTCTGTAAGACATAATCCATTTTCGGCAAAGGATAATTATCTTTTAGAGATGCTCGGTTCAAATTCTTGAAGTATACACACAATATTATCTCTCCATTCTTCTTTCTTACGTGGACCACATTAGAAACCCAGTTTGAATATCTAAGAGGGACTATAATTTTCACCTGCAACAATTTCTTCATTTCTTTTTCAATTGGAGCTAACAAAAATAGATTGATCTATCTGATATTTTGTCTATGTGGTTTGAGTCCTTCTTACAATGGAACCTTATGCTAAATTATTCTTTTATCATATGTTTTCAAGTCTTCATATGGCCAGGCAAACACATCCATATATTTCTTAAAAAGATCAATGTATCTTTCTTTGTAGTTTTTTGGGACACCTTTGAACAATTTCACTATTTTGGGTTCCTGCTGAGTTCCCAAATTACAATATTATATCTCTTCTTCTTGATTTTTTTTCTTTGAATCAACAACAACATCATCAGAATAAAATAATATTTCAAGTGGAACCAACCCTTTAGGGAGCACATTATCTTTCAATTGGATAATCTTTTGTTCACCTATTGACTGCTTAAGGTTTCTTATTTCTACTTTCTGCTCTGTTTGTTCTTCCTCTTTTTCTATCCCAGCATCTTCAAAGTTTCCAATCATTTTGAGGAACTGATTTATCTGTTCATCATCATCAAACACCTTCCAATGTTTCACATTGTCAGGGATAGGTCTATGCCTAATTTCAATATCATACCTTAACCTTGGAAATATTGGAGGTTTGAAGGTGTTGGCTGCAACTGCTAAAGAATATTCCAATATATTCTCCTCCTTCGGAATAAACTGAAGATTTAAGGCTTAAAAATATTTCTCTATCAGATCCCAAACTTCATTCCTATATGATCTTAACCCCAGATGCTTGGTTTTACAATAGTTTTTAATTTGCCTTATTATCAATTTAGAGTTACCAAAAATTGAAATACATTGAACTCCAATCTGTTTAGCAACTTGAAGGCTTGAGATTAAGGCATCATACCCAGCCACATTTTTTGTTGAATCAAATTGTAGTTTAAAAGAGAAAGGCATGAGGTTACCTTCTGGTGATATCAGCAAGAATCCAAGACTTGCGCCTTCCTTGGAGTAGGCACCATCAAAGTAGCACTTAAAAATCTTCCTTGATTTCAAATCATTACTTACAACTGCTAAAGAGAGTTTCTTCCCTGCGTCTTCAACAAATTTTGCATCTTCATGCAGCATAAAACAAGAAATATCTTTGTTTCTTGACTATAAATGGGGGTATTTCCTGCATCTTTCTTGGAGGTGGTCTTCACAAACCTTGTTTCCCTATACAATATCCTTTCTTCCCCATTAAAAATAATAATGATAGCATAAGTGAAATCTAATTTTAGAACACCTCCCAACTTTTCTCACCAAGATCTTGAAAGGAGCATTCAAAACCTGGCTGGAATGTCAATGACCACTACATCCATGACTATACTCTTTGCTAGGATTTGCGCCAATGAAACTGTTACATATTTAATTAACCCAACACATTTCACCCTTTTGGAATAAAATGAATATAGATCCCTATAAATTTTGGTAATCTGCAAGTTTAGTTCCTTCATAACAGACAATGGCATGAGATTATGGGACGCTCTTGAGTTCGAAATGAAATTATGTAGAGTAAAATCATGAAGCAACATAGAAACATAGAAGGGTGGAACATAAGGATCTACTTATTCTACATGAGGACCAAAGGTGACCATTGAATTTTCTTCTTGTATGTTCACTGTGTCACTTATATCTTCCATCTGTGCGATATTAATAAATTCTGAAATTTCTTTCTTGTAAGATTGTATTTTAGCTAATTCTAGAAGAGGTACCTGAATTTTAACCTCCTCCAACTCTTTTTCCAAACTGAAAGCATGAGTTTCTTAATGTTATTTTCAGGTTCTTCTTCACTCTTTCTAGAATTTGCCGCTTGTTCGGTTACAGGAACAACTCTCTCCAAAATATTAGCGTCAGTTGATTTGTTCTGGGAAGATTGACCCTGCTGCACATTTGTTCTATTAAGTGAATTTGCATTTTGTTTACCATTACTGACTTGTTTCACAGGGTCCTTTTGTTGTGGAGTCACCATGGGAGGAGGAATGGAACCTTTATGTTCATCTTCATTATCATGTACTCGAGATCTCTTTCTAGACCTTAAATCATAATTTTTATGTAACTCAGCTTGCACGAAATCTATGAATTGCCTACAGTACTCATCCATTTCATATTGATCAAAAGATACTTCAGCTTCAACATATTCACCCTCATAATATTCCTCTTCATCCTCTTCTATTGTATACATAGCAGATACCTGATCCTCAACCTCCCTTTGGTCATCTTCTGCTGGCTCTGTGGGTGTTGCTTCTATATACAAGGGTGCTTGAACCTGGTCTTGATATCTTCTTTCCCTCTGCAAAATTTGCGGGGGATGTCTTCTGAATTAAGGGTTGAACCCCCCTCGGTTTTGTTGTACCTTTCTTTGGGAGTTTTTATTTTCCAATTCCATCTTAGCTAGATTACTTGTCATATTTTTTATCACCTTTTTCATATCTTGAATTCTTAGATCTTGTGATGATTCTTCTTTTGATTTCCCCTTCTCTTGGACTGGATGTTTCCCTTTCACCTTTCCAACTGTAGTCATATTAGCTTCAATCTCTAGAGAATCTATCTATATTTTCTAAAGAGTAGGGGCTCTTCTCTCTCTCAATGTAAAGCTAAAATCAGCTTCAAAAGCCCCAACAAAAAATACCTTTGCTCCTATTAGCCACCTATAAAATTTTGTCAAAGCAAACAGGTGGCTAAGTATGTTTATAAGTCTTCAAGAGAAACATTTCCCTTGTAAATCTATCATTCTTGAAGCCTCCATGTGTCCTCTATCCTGTAAATAATATTCACTGTTGTTTCCATCTTAAAACCATGTTGATTCACCAAAGAAATTGTTTTCAAAGGGCCTCTAAAACTGCCCATTTTCACTTATTTCCCTTCATTTTCATAAAGCCTTATTTTCATCTTTTAAACCACTATTTCCCTCTAAAGGCCTCCAAAATCCCTCTAAAACTCTAAAAATCCCTTTTAAAGGCTTAAAGCACCCCTTTTCCCTTTACCGAAAGCCAATAAAAAACCGCAAAACCTTCATTTTTGTCCTAAAAAACCCATTTCTACACTAAGGCCTTAAGCCCCTTTAGGCTTTGGCCCTAGCCCCTTTTCCGCACATAACCTGGATCCATAACCAGGCGCTTATCACTAATCACAATCAGGAATTCCTATCTCTTTTTTCCCTTTTCCTTGCATCCTTCGACGCTGATCCCCCGATTTGATCTGGACTGTTGAATCCACAAGAACCAACAACCAGGATCTAATCGCGCTCCTCTCATAAGCCCTTATCACTAATCTTAATTGGAGTTTTTCTTTCCCAGCTTTTCCTTTGTTCTTCCAATTTTCCGATGCGATGAGCCTTTCTCCTCCAGACCTCTGAATTCAATCTCCACTGTCGATCAAGTTAGATCCGACGATCCGTGCTAAATTGCATCACTCCATTGGTTTTTTGCTCCACTCATCACCTGCGCCCTCCGATTAAATTTGGACCATTGAATCCACAAGAACCAACAACCAGGATTCAATCACACTCTGATCACAAGCTCTCTGTCATTACACCATCCGATTGAATATCCACTGTCGATCATCCTTCAGATCGGACAACCATTGCTTAATCGCACATCGCAAATCCAAATTCCTATTCGTTGTTCATATTTGATGGTTTAATTCCCCGATTTGATCCTGACCGTTGAATCCAAAATAACCGATGGCCAGGATCTCATCACACTTTGTATTTCCCTTTCTCCCTTTCATTGATCCATTGATCGCCAATTATATCTCTGTCCTCCATTCCTACAGATCCAACGACTCCCATCTTTCCGCTCATTCACTTACCCTGTTCAAAACTCCACTTCCTCTTTTAATTTCAATCGTCTGATCCATAGATATAACGGTCCTAACTCAACCCCACCATATGTTCTGCTCTCACGAATTTCTGCCTATTGCATTTCTTCCGCACCATCGGATCTGAGGCCCCAGATCCAATGGTCACCATTCGATATCGCATAATTTTTGTGCCCAAATCTTAACGTTTCAAAATTGCGCGATATAAGCGGTTTCAGGAATCCACGTGTCAGATTTTGTATGGAATCGCGTTGTTCTAGGAAATACCGCCTACCCCCCATTTTATTTTGTGAAAACCATTCCATTTTTCCACCTTACCACCCTCTGCAGTATCAATTTACTTTTAATCACAGCCATTGATCATCTAGATCTAATGGCCCACGTTGTATTGGGATATCTTTTCATTGCTTCCCATCTGTTCCCCCAATAACTCCATCTACAGATCTCCTCCGTCGATTATTCTGATTGAACAACTCTCATTTAACCTCACCTCCCATCCATTTTTCATTCACTCGACCTCCCGACGATTCCATCAAACGATCTCCACCGTCGATTGTCCTAATCTAACGGTTCAGATATAACCTCGCCTCCATCCATTTTTCATTCATCTAATCCTCCAAGAGACTTCATCGATGAATATACATCGTAGATCACCGTGGATCATTCTAATCTGACGGTCCATAACCCACGATGCACTAAACCTCCATCAAACTTGTTTTTTGTTGTTCCGCCCTGATTTTCATCCATTTTTTCGCTACATCCACTGATTTTCCATCGCTGCTCCTCCATTTTCACAAGCCTCTGAAGAAACCTACCTCACCCCCTCATATTTTTATAACCTGTTTATCTTGTTTTGCAGGGTTTACAAGTTGTGAATTCATTCTGTATTCACAGTCATGGTGAAGGACCATCACAGAGCCGAAATAGCAGAAGAATAAGTCTCTGAGAAGGTTTAAGGGCATATTTCGTTAAAGATCAAGGCTGTTAACCTTGGTTCAAACCCTCTAGCACCCCTAAAACTTGTGTGTTCACAAAGACAGGTCAAAATAAGCAGCAAAATGTATCAGTAAGAGATTTAATGGATTAAAGCCAAATGTTGAAGACTTAATGCTTATGATCCAGTGTTTAAAGGATAAAGACACAAATGAAGACCATAAGAATGATAAATAAGACTTAATGAAGCCTAAAGCACATAAACAAGCTATATCAGTGCTTTCATATCAGCAGAATGTTCTTTTTCCTGAAAAGGACAGGTTCCCATAGCATTCTCCATTCCTCATCAAGCCCATAACAGTTATTATTCTGACAAGAAGTCCTAAAAACTGTCAGTGCATTAGTTACAAAGCATGGAAGACCTGAAAGGAAAATCTTCATCCTTTCTTGTCTAGTACAAATAGAGTAACAACAGCCAGAGAGTACTCCAAGAACATACCTTTGGAGTTATTATCAATCTATCGAAGACCCCTGATACAGCCAAAGGGTACTGCAAGTAAATGTAAAGACATTAAAATATAATGGGCTTCGAAAAAATTTCTCCCTCTATTTTAATGAATCATTTAAGTCCTATCTGCCACTACTATCACTCTTTCTTCTATAAGAACTCCTGAGAAATACATTGTAAACATTGGTTGCTTGGATATTCTAAAAACACTGATTGTAAGTTGTTTTACTATGTTAGAGTTCTGTGAGTAGTAGTTGTAAATAGGCTGGGAGATGATTTCTGGATGATATCAAGCTATTCGACAAGGATGCATGTGATTGGTTTTTCTCTTCTAATATGACAAACATGTTCATTGGATCCTGATCTAAATCAGTGGTGATGTGTTCTATCTTTGTTATTTTTTTCCCTCTGTTATACATCATGTTTCATTTTCTCTGATAAGAATCAGTAATTTTAGCTTAGGATATACTGCTGCAAGTACCCTAATGCTTCCTGCACTCTCTTATATTTATGTTTTCTGCTATTTGTGTATCTAAGAACAAATTCAACATAATTTAACCAGTATAGAAGTTGTTTTGCCCATGCTTACTGATGTATGAATTTAGAGTTTGTTTCTTGGATGTTCTTGTTTGGTTCAGCTGAAAGAATTAGGAAACTGGGAGATTTAGAGTTAGCCCTCTCCCACTAGGTTCCTTTTCCAATAGTTAGCTTTTGTAAGATCCCTTTGAGTTGAATGCTAAAAGCAGAGAAGGTTAAAAGTCTTTCTCTAATCTTAGGTTTAATTCCGTGTTAAACTTAAATGTTTTATATTGTCTGAAAGTAGTCAGGAGGACTGCTGGATTGTTTTCTTCGGAGTTAGCCTCATTAGGAGTTTAGATCATAGAGGTTAAGGCATGTCCTGTCCCTAGATTTGCTCCGAAGTGGTCACCTTGGAAGGTTTTCCTTGTCATTCCCTTTCATTTCCTTATTGTTTCATCCCATACTATCATCTTAAGAGATCCTTTGATATAGATGACTAGCCCTTTGAAAGCCTTGGATATTTGAATTTCATGTAAACCCTTTTATGACCCCATTGCCCAATGGTCTTGTGTTCACTTTGAATTATCTCCCCATTTGCCAAAATATCCTTCTCCACTCATTCCTTTACCTTACACTAAACCCTTCTTTCATGTTTCCCAACCAAACAAACAAACAAAACAAAACCCATTGTGCCCTATAACTAGCCTAGTACCTCAAATTGGACTTCAAAGACATACATTTCTTTTCCTTTATAGAGAGATCCCTCTCTGGATCCAGGAGGGCTAGATCCTGAGATCCCAAAGTGGTTTGATGTTGTCTTTTCATTTTGTATTGCCAAATCTACCAAATCACAGGAACCACAACAGCTCCTACAGGGGGGGGGGGGCGCTTCATCTCTATATGTAAACTATTGTACAATTTGTTGAATCTTTTTACAAACTCAGAAATGTTTTCATTAGGCTTTATTTTAATTGAATTACACTTTTTCAATGAGTAACCATGATCTCTCTTTTATCCCCATCTCTGATTGAATTGAGTTTCTAACTCTTCCCGGTTATTTATTGAACCATTTGGTAAACCTTCGAACCATTTTATAGCCTCTCCGTTTAGAGACTTCACACATAGTCTGATCACCACTTCCATATGTTCTACATTTAAATTCTCAGCAAAAGTGAAAAACAAGGGTAGATGTTGTTCTGTAGTTGCTTCATCTTCTCCAGTGAAACGAGGAATTAATTTAATGTATTCTTGAGGCATGTCATTCATTGGTTGTGCAAGATTTAGTGGTGCATATATATTCATTAAGAATGTTGGTGCTGCCATATTTACACCTTGGTTAACTATTCCTTGGGTAGTTGAGGTTGATGAACCTGCTGTGAAAGTGAATGAAGGAGGTGAGAATACTAATATGGGAGTGGGTTGATAAACAATGGAAGAAGAACCAGCAACTATATTTGGTTGAGCTTGAGTGAAGGTAAAAGAAACAGACTTGAACGAATGTTCTTCTAACTTAGGTTCTTGAAAGTGAATGGGTGTGGAAGGAGAATATTTTTCCAAGAAAGAGAGTTCCCTAGGAATATCTCCAAACAAAGGGTTATGGGAACTACTATTAGGAGCACACAATGTAGGATCAGGTGTTGAAGGAATTTTAGGTTTCTGAGCCTTTTCAGAAACCAATATTTCTGGATATGGAAAAGCAAGGACTATTTGTTGTGAGTTATCTGACCTCATGTGAGGCCTTTTAAAAGCCAAAATTTTGAAAATAAATAACATAGCCAAATATTTTCTCCTAACTAAACAACCAGAAGAAAATAAACTCTGTTTCTTCATCCCTGACAACGACGCTAGAAAATGTTGTATCTCAAGAACCAATCCCTTGGCTGTGGTAAGGAATCAATGCTTAAGACATTTTGGAAATGTATCTCACAATTACAATATCAAATGACCTCTGTTTAACACCTTTGGAGTTTAATTACTTAATAACCTCAATAATCTGATATAATGAAAGCCTTCAAAATGCCATAAACTGCTAATATTTGAATGAAATGAAAAGAAGAACTGTAAGGGAAACTCAAAATGATATGTTGAGAAAGAGAATATATCACTTTTAAGTTTCACAGGAAATTCATCAAGAGAGAGGAAACTCAAAATAATGTGATGTAAACACATAATCTATTACTTTAAATTTTCATGAGGAGTTTTTGAAGAGAGAAGAGATGAAGTAAAGGAATGCAAATTAAGGTTATTTAACTCTTACTCACAGATGTAATTAAGAGACCGGATGCTACAATACTTCACTTCATTCAAAGAGGAATAAACACAGAGAGAAACTGGAAAGACATATCAACATCAACAGGTGTAGGAAACTTGATTTTCTTTCATTTATTTCTTAGAAAATTCATTACCAAATTAATAGTCATCCAGAGGTCCAAAACTCGGAACCCCTTTTCTTTATTTCTCTCTACTTAAATACATCAAAGTATTTTGTAAATGTTGAACTTCTTGAAACTAATTGACTACCTAAACTATTTAGATTACTTACGCAATAATACCAAGAAAAAAAATTGAAACTGGAAATATCATTCGTTTTTTTGAATCTGATGTTATTGATGCGTCCCTTCAAAGTATTGAGGTGTCTTTCTGCATTATGATGCGGTAGATGCATAGTTCTATAACAATGCCTCAGTGCCTGACTTGAACCAGTTGTCGTGCTTCCCCACAGTGCCACTATATGTTCTTCTACCTGAATTTTCCTATGCATTTTTCATTTCGAACGCTATCATCATGTCACTTGCTACCTGACTCTGCCTTTTCTGCATGTGTCTGTTTTGTTTAGTCTTCTCTTCTCCTTTTCTCTGCTTCGGGTCACTTACCCAAGTCTCTTTGCCATGTTTTTCCTATTTTTTCATAAAATGGTGCACAAACCTCATAAGCCCATACTTGAAATCCTTTATATTTCATCCTGGAACTACATCTCATCCGTGCCAACATCGCACTTTGCATTTTTCTATCTTTAACTTTTCCTTAGCACTTATCTTTTAAAACTTGTAATGTGCACTATGCGATTGGGTCCCACCTGGCATTGCACATCGAACTTCGACGAATTTAACATTTACCTCTGCACTTATTCTTTAAAAATTTTGATTTTCAATTTGCGATTGGGCCCCACCGCATCGCATATCTCATTTTGGCGATTTTAACATTTGCCTCCCATGCCTATCCTTTGAAACTTGTGATTTGAGCTTTGCGATTTAATCTCCACCATTAATATCTCTACTTCAATTCTGTGCTTTGATGCTGACCATCAATTTTTCCCTTTGCGCCTCCCTCAAAACTCTTAAGTTTTTAAGGGAAATGTGCCATTATTTTGTTTTCTCCACGGTGTAACCCTCCTGAGCTTATTTGATGTTTTTTCATGCTAGTCCCTCTTGAGCTTGCGAATGAGCCTGAATCGACCCTATCCGGTGTGCAATGTTCTGAACGTGCCCATCAGTTTGACTCTTGAACTATTTTGCATGTGAATGAGCCTAAATCGACCCACCTTCACATCTCATCACGTAATGTTAATGTACCAACATATAAATCAAAATTCTTCTATGACACACAAAATTGTACATTTTCTATCATATATGCTTCTTTGGTGTTTTGAAAAAAAATTCAAAGGTAAATGAAAATGAGCCACAACGAAGTCTTTGTTGTGAAAACAAAATAGACTTGGAATTTTTTTTAAAAGAAGGTGGTAATTTACAATGATGATTTGGAGTCTTCTTCAGTACTATACGTAATGTTTGAGAAATTTTCCATTGACTTTCAATGTAGTAAATTATCCTTCCAAAATTTGTAGAACAAATGTATTGTTTCCTTTCACTTCAACAATTTTTAAAGGTCCAAACCATAGGTTATCAAATTTCCATGTTTACCTTTGTCCTCCATTCTAGTATCCCATCTCAAAACTAGTTCACCCTCTCTGAAATCTCTTTCCCTAGCCTTTCTGTCAAAAAGACTCTTCATCTTATTCTGATACTCTCTCAATTTGTATTGAATACCATCTCTATTTTCATTTAATTCAATAATTTGATTTATCCCTCTAGAGAAATCATCAGGTTCATCAGAAGACTCTTGTAAAAATTTAAGAACAGAAAAAGCCAAATTGTTAGGAAAAATAGTCTCTTTACCATAGACCAGTTGGAATGCACATTTACCTGTTGATATTTTTTGAGAAATCTTGTTTTCCCAAACTACATAGATAAGATGATTGTCCCAATTTTTCTTATGGTCTTCTAAAGTCTTTTTTATCACTTTAACCAGGATCTTGTTAGATGATTCTGCAAGACCGTTTCCTTGAGGATAATAAGGGGTTGAATGATGTAGAAAAATCTGATATTTTTGGAGGAATTCAATCATCTTTATACTGCAGAAAAGTTGTGGCATTATCAGTCACTATTTGTTGTGGGAAACCAAATACAGAAAGAATATTTTCTTCAATAAATTTGACTACTACTATATCTGTAGCATTTTTGATTGGAATGGCCTCAACCCACTTGGTGAAATAGTCTCTAATAGTTAAAATCCAACTGTGTTGATTGCTTGATGCTAGGTGAATTTACCCTATAAATTCTAGTCCCTACTAAAGGAATGGTGTTGAAAGAACCACTGGAACTAGTGGAAGAGATGCTAGTTTTTGCTTACCAGCAAACATCTGACATGGAATGCAGCTTCTGACCTTTGGTCCTGTTAGAGTCGGCCCTTACAGCCCTCCGTCAGTGATCATTTCGTCTTTTGCATATTCATTTTTAGGTGTCTCACTTGTTCCACTTCGTTGCATTTCACTAGGAGCATGCCATGGACTGACGAAGGGGTCTGTTGTCTTATGTTTCCTCATGTTTACACCTGCAGTGCTATTTTAAAAATTTCCTCAAAAAATCACTCGAAGTCATTGTCGTTTCATATATGGGCATTAAAATGTCAATCAGTGTCTTTGGTCCTAGTGTCTAGGGTTTTTGAGTCATTTGTATACCAGTCATAAAGCCTGCAGGGTGAGGAAGGTTCCGCATATTTTGATTTTTTGTTTTATTATCATCAGCATTTTAAAAAAAATATTTCTAGTCCAAAACTCTGTTTTAGAACTAGAAATTGTTCATTATTATTTTTGTAATAAATTGTGCTTATTTCACCAAGAAGAAAATGTGAAAGCAGACCTCTGGTCTTTTCCTTAGCTAAATAGCCATATCCCTGCAAGAAGACAGCAAAATCATCAAAATCGAGCTCAGAAAAGCCAAAAGAAGATTGTATTTAAAAAGCCAAATGTGAAATTACAAAAACATTGTAATATGGGTTATCAATTAGATTTGAATCAAATCTGATTGTGGAAGATATTTGCATCATATATAAAAGCCAAACCAATTTCATTTGCACCAATCTACAGCACCCAAGTCGAGATTTGGAGTTGGAGGGCCGAATTCACGTTTTGAAACATCGTGGACAGGGTCTTGGAGCTCGAGCGACCCACCTGGGCAGAGCGACCCACTTGGGTAATTTTCGCAATGTGAAATTACAAGGCAGAGCGACCCACCTGGGCCGAGCGACCCACTCGTCAACAGAGGTCCGAAAAATCGTTTTGAGCGCCCAGTCTTGTTTGGGATCGCCCCCAACGGCCTTCAAGCAGGTTTTTAGCAATTGCTTAATGTTTTTAAATGCGTTGGTGGCATCATTGATGATTTCAAACACTTGAAATGGAGGATTTAAACCCTACAGTCATGGCAATATCGTTTTTCAAGGTTTTAAAATGAATATGGATGGTTGCATGATGAGTTTGTCTCCTATCTTATATCAGTGATATATCCAGCCTTGCATATATTATCAAAACCCTATTATTCTCATACCCATTATACCATTGTGGCCATTGCTATTGCTTTACCATGTTCAAGACTTTTGTTCCGTGGTGACTATGGTTATATTGTGTCTCACTGCCCAATGATAAAAACACTCTCATAACTCTGTTTCATTGCCCATTGACACTTATAACTTTGTTGTTATTTCTCATAGACAAACACATTCATATGATGCCATGCTCCCTTTGACAATATTTGCTCAATATTCTGAAGGCTGCCTGCTCCCTTTGGTCAAGTTTCACTTGCATTTAAAACAGAGACTGTGCTTCTTTTCCAATCCACCTAAATCAGAGATATTATCATTGTTTGTTTCCTTATGGTGCTTTGACGGTGGGGATATTTATTGGGTGTTGAACATACATTATAACTTTGCTTTCACTTCATCTATATCAGTATACATATTGAAAATATCTTGTTCAAAGCCATGTCAGGGACAGAGTCAGAGTATGAGCAGGAGTCGGACAGTGACTCAATCGTTGAGGTTGATGTACTGAGATGGAGCATAGCAGTGCGCCAGTAATAGTAGCATATCAGAGAGGCCACAGAGCTTTGTTTGCAGCATCACGACGAGTACTATCTCCACATGGGGTGGAAGGGGTCTCGTTGACTTCATCAGCAACGCGATTACTATCTCCACATGGCGTGGAAGGGGTCTCGCCTTCTTCATCAGCGTAGGTACATTCACAGGATCATGATGGAGACAAAGACACCAAGGTCCCATTTCTCATTTTCAACAAGTTGAACATACACATTGCTACATCATGACTGACAACAACACATCATACAACCGAGACAGTGTTTTCATCACAGGAACTGCATGCACCAGGAGAGCACTAAAACGGCGGAAAAGGCCTGATCCACTTCGGATTTTGGCCGAGGCTTCATTGACTGGGCAGGACACATGATGGAGGACCTCTGCTCCGAATTTGGGCAAATTCGGAGAAAATTTTGTCATTTTCAAATTTTTGGGTCAAAAAACAGGCTTTTCAGTTAAGCGGGTCGCGCACCCATGCGCTCACTTTTTTTTGGGACACTTGCTGGAGGAAATTTTTGCATTTTTGGATTTTTTATGGTTATTTATGCATCCTCAGAAATCAACTAAGCATTTCATCAAAATCTGGATGGTCAAAGAGCTCAAAAACACCATGAAAACCACCTTGCTGCCACCTTTTGCACCAGCAGGAAGTACCTCTGGGAGAATGAGGTTTTGGAGGGTCAAATGAGCTCCAAATGCAGAAATTCCACTTGGGTTGGATAGTCAACATCCAGGGCTTTCCAAAGAGCTATCATGAGATCAATTTGGATGCCGGGAAGTACCTCAAATTCAGGATGGAAAACGCGCGACCCACTCGGCTCAAGAGCGACCCACTTAAATTTTTCCTGAATGAATATTCAACTGCCAGCTCAGATTTTCGCCTAGTATGGACCAGTTTTGTTTATGGATGGAATTTTTGGGTTTTTATGATGTAAATTTATATTGGGCATGTAACTTTGGCTTATTTTTATCTCTTCTAGAAGATTCACTCACAAAAAGGGTAAAAATCATGTAATGGATCAGTTTCCACTCTTTTAGAGGCAAGTTGTTAGCTGCCTAGATTGTAGTTCCATGATTAGAATTGGTTGAAACTGATCCCTGAAGAGGGAATTCGACCCCTAGAGGTGGGGAAGGTGTTAGAGTGATCTATATATTGTAATTTCTGAGGCATTCAACAGGTTGGACTCTTGGGATACTTTTGATATCATTGTACATACTTTTCATATTTTGGCTAAGGAAAGATCAGGGGTTTTGCGGCACTTGTTGGGATCCTTGTGGTGTTCTGTTCTTGATGGTGTTTATTCTTTGTTTACTGTAAGTTTCTTCATGTTTAATGTATGCCATCCTTTCATTATGCTTCTGAACTAAATTGAATGAGTGAATAAGGTTGAATCCATTGTTTACAGTGCTTGGCCTTTGAATTCAGTTAGTTCTATATGTTTTCAGCTATTTGGAGAGGATCCAAGTTCTTCTTTGCCCTCTTCAGCTCCTCGTCGGTCTAATCTATCCATATATCCAATTTAAAGCATCAAGATCATCACCTACCTCGCCCCAGCTTGAACTCTGCAAAGGTCTGACCTTATCCTCGGACCCAAAACTTGTTTTCCCATTACTCCAGTGAAAAACCCAAAACCAAAAAACAAACATTCTTATCTCTTTACTAGCCTAAAATCGGTTCTTATTGTAAGTCATCTCGCATCCTATTGCTTATTTTCTCGATATTGACGGAGAGAGCCCTCTCCTGTCCTCGTAGGGCTAGCTACGAGGCTGAGCGTGGTTTGATGTAGCCTTGAGTTTTACTTCATTTCAGCCTGAGGTAGATTTGAGTGCTAACATAGTGGCGACCATACTGGGGACATCTCAATGGTTTGCTTGTTGATGTGTTTGTTCCATGAGTCTTAGACGGAGTCTGAAGTCACGCCAGGTAGCTTTCGAAACGCTTTTGTTATACATAAGCGGAAGTAGATAAACGCTGCTTCAGTCGATCTCCGGTAAGCTTGTGTGTGCAGTACTTGATTTGTAAATCACCCCAGTATACTTATTCGTTCTAGACCTTTTGGATGATTGAGTCTAGAAGTCGAAAGGCTGAAAATAATTGACTGTGTTCCTTGAAATTTATCCCGAGAAGATCAATACACTAGCTTCAAGAAGGAATACTAGGGCGAATCCTGACCCTGATCCACCAACAATATTTGAAAATCCAAATCTGATTCCGAGGACCCTTAGAAAACAAGGAAGTCAAGAAAGTTCTGAAAGAGAAAGCCAATTGAGTTTTGGGAGTTCCAGATTGGTTACCCGATCTGCATCCTGTCCTGTCAAAATCATATATGTTGATGAAATCCCTTTTGATGCACGGTTTGAAACATCCTTGTTTGTAAATTTTTCCGAAACTGAATTGTCAAGATTAGTTCCAGATCCATTGTTTACTGAAGATTTGCAATATAGATTTGTTTCACATTACCTGGATAGACAGCTGCAAAATTCTATTATGGATACTAATACTCCTGAATTCACTGAATCTGCTTCAAAAATTCTTGAACCATCTGAAATTGCATCTAGTTCACGGATCCCTACTGAGCCTCCCTTTATCCCTACCATTCCGGTTCAGCCTGAGCTTTCTGATCAGCAATCAATAGTAATTTCTCCTCCATCTCCATTGAATACATCTCGCAGACCTACTGCTCCTAGTCCTCCTGTGTCTCCTCGACAACAGATTGTCTTCAATCCACCAAGAGCTATGGCTGCTCGTTTTGCACCTCTTGTGTTACCACAACAGTTGAATGATATGCCCGCAGACTATCAGAGCAAGATCCCAACATTTGATGGCACTCCACAGAGTCTTCCTGCACAACAGCATGTAGACAATATGGCAGATTTCTTTGATCGTTTCGAGATTGATGAAGAGAATGTGAGTATGAGGCTTTTTGTGCAAAATTTTGGAGGAGAGGTAAGAAAATGGTTTAGAGCCTTGCCGCAAAGAAGCATCACTACATTGGCAAAACTCTAGAGGCAGTTTTTAGATCGATGGGAGATGAAGAAGGATCCGCTGTAGATTACTTCAGAATATACGAACCTCAAACGTAATCCTGGTGAGTCTGTTCAGGATTATATCATTAGATTCAATACAATGTATAATGCTATTCCAGATGACTTGAGACCGTCTAAAAAGTCTGCTCTCCTTAAATTCCCGGATGGCTTTGATCCGGAGATGGATTATTCCCTTCGTGATAGAGATCCACCTACTTTAGAAGATATGCAGAAGGTCGCTGTTAGTGTTGAGGCAAATCTGAATGATAAAAGAGCACGGTTGAAAGCAGAGAAAAGAGTGACAATAAAGGAAGAACCTTCCACATCTATATCAGAACAGCACTTGGCTCGTGAGTTGGAAAAGGTTTTGAAAAGAATGAATCTCGACAAATCAGAAACACAGTTTCGAAATCCAAATTTCCGTGGCCAGCAGCAGCCACAATTCAGAATTAAGCAGCGTGAACAAAGAGCTCAAGAGCCAGCAGCCCAACAGCAGATCAAGACCCCTCTTTTGCAAAATTTTGTGAGTCATGATTCCGATGATGATGATGATGTATCAGGTGAGCAGAATCATTTTTTTACTTCCGATGATTTGCCTATCTATATCACTGAGGATGAAGAATATGGAGAAAGTTCAGTTGTTCAGAAAGATGAGGATTTCATCCTAACAAATGATGCTGATTTAGAGGAAGAGTCAGATGAATACCAAAGAGGATATATGAATGCATTGACTGCCCAGAAGAAACAATATTCATTGAGAAATCGAGATGTGCCCATAAATCCCATTCAGAAAAGAAAAGAAGCTTCAGCACCGAAGACAGATTCACCGATACCACAGAAAAGAGGAAAAGAAACAATCGACCCCGCAGCTAGTAAAGTATCATCAGCTGAGAAGGTAAATCAGTCAAACATAGTGAAAGACAAGGCTGAAAAGAAGGAAGTTCCAGTCAAAGAGGTTGAGAAAGTTTCAGCATTTAGTTTGGAAAATGAGATTTCCAAACTGAAAATATCTATTCCTTTGACGGAAATTATGAAGAACAGCAGCTACCGTAGTCAAGTCTCCAAAATTCTGAACTTTGATCCAATGATTGACACAATAAATGTTGAGGATGATCAGCCGGAATTAATTTTTGGGCATGCATTAAATGGTGAGTCTCCTGACAGTAATGTTCCTCCTTTTTACATCATTTTGAGGTTGCATGAATATATATTGCACAATGCTATGCTCGATTCGGGTGCTTCGCACAATTTGATGCCAAAGGCAATCATGGAAAAGTTGGGATTAGACATTACAAGAGAGTATCATGATTTGTATTCATTTGATTCCAGCCGGGTAAAGTGTATAGGACTCATCAAAGATTTGGTGGTAAGTTTAGATCAAATCCCAGCGAAGAATGTTTTGATGGATGTAGTGGTTGCCGACATCCCTCCACGGTTCGGTATGCTCCTTGCAAGATCTTGGGGGGAAAAGTTGAAAGGTACACTTCAGTTAGATTTCTCTTATGCTACAATTCCAGTCTTCGGTCAAATGAGAAAGTTATATCGAGAGCAGAAGATGAAATACATGATAACTAGCAAAGAGAAGCCAATCAATCATCCTGTGAATTATGTACATACCGATTTAGAGTCGTTTGTGTTGCTTGCTGATAGTTTTAATGATATAGAAAGTCAATTAATTCAGGCAGAAGATATACCAGAAATCAATGAGAATTTTAGAGAAGTTTTGCAAAAAGAAAGAAGAGAAAAACAAGCTATTGTGGAGCAATCAGCTGAAGACAATGGGCAGCAAACAGGAAAAACAGAGCCGGTACAGTTTCAGCATTTAGAGGATGATGAAGATGGTCTTTGGACCATGGATTTTGATGGCGCAGTGGGCAGCGATGGTGCTGGGATTGGTGTGTGGATTCGTAGTCCATTTTCCGCTCCTGATAGAGTTCCGAGCAATGTGAGAGTGTGTTCTTACAAGCTTGCATTTGACTGTTCTAATAATGAAGTGGAATACGAGGCTCTTATTGCTGGCCTTAAGATTCTTAAGAAGCTGAAAGCGAAAAGGATTGCAGTATATGGTGATTCAGAATTAGTGATAAAGCAAGTTAAAGGTGAGTTTCAGGCTAAGCATCCTCGCATGAGGGCTTACCGAAATGCAGTTTTGGACATTCTGAAGTTATTTTCTGATCATACTTTGACATGTGTGCCCCGCATACAAAATGGTGTTGTTGATGGACTTGCTAAGGCAGCAAGCAATCTTAAGATTCCAATGAATTCCAGCAACAAGTTTGAGATACATGTGAAACACCGGCCCACCGTTCCAGACAATCAGCGATGTTGGCAAGTCTTTGAGGATGATGAGGAGATTAGTGACTTTTTGCAGAATAAGGGTAAGTTTAAAGATACCTCCATAGATACAGAATTTGATGATGGTAGTGATGACATACAAATAAACCAAATGGATGTGCTGCAACTTAAGGATAACATCATTCCTAAGGGATTGATTCCTTTGGAAGAGTTGTTTGATCAAGATGATGTAGCTCGCAAACCTACATTGAGGCCAACAGAAAAAGGTGTCGAAGAGGTAAATATTGGGACAGCTGAGAATCCCAAGATGGTTAAATTGTCAAAGTCATTGTCACCAAAGGTAAAAGCAGAATATGTGAAATTGTTGTCTTCATTTTCTGATGTTTTTGCGTGGGATTATTCAGATCTTAAAACATATGATACCAACATCATTCAGCATACTATTCCCATCAAACCAAATCAGAAGCCTTTTCGTCAAAAGTTGAGGAGGATCAATCCAAAGCCGCTACCATCAATCAAAAAAGAGGTAAATAGGTTGTATAAGTCAGGAATTATTGTGCCTATTCGATTTTCAGATTGGATATCAAACTTGGTGCCCGTGAGAAAGAAGACAGGTGAGATCCGTTTATGTATTGACTTCAGAAATCTGAATAAGGTATCATTAAAAGACAATTATCCACTGCCAAAAATGGACCATATATTGCAGCGAGTAGTTGGAGCATCAAGGATGTCACTACTCGACGGATACTCAGGTTATAATCAGATTTTAGTGCAGGAAGATGATCGTGACAAGACTGCGTTCACCACTCCTTGGGGAACATTTCATTATGCAAAGATGCCGTTCGGTTTAAAGAATGCAAGCGCTACCTTTCAGCGTGCAATGGACATGGCTTTTGCCAATGAGAAAGATGTGTTTTTGGTTGTTTACCTTGATGATCTAACTGTGTTTTCCAATTCTGATGAGGAACATTTATATCATTTGAAATTTTTTTTCCAGAAGTGCAGAAAATATGGCATTTCGTTGAATCCGAAAAAGAGCCTTTTCGCTATGGATGAAGGAAAGCTCCTTGGCCGCATCATATCGAAAGATGGCATTCGAGTTGATCCTGCACGTGTTGAAGCCATACAGCAGATTGAACAGCCCCGGAACAAGAAAGAAATACAGTCATTTAATGGTAAAATGAATTTTCTGCGTCGTTTCATTCCAAATCTTGCGGAACACCTTAGAGAAATCACGAACATGCTGAAAAAGGACAGCCAAGTAAGGTGGACAGAAGAGGCGGTAAAGTCATTCAATTTGGTAAAGATAGCTCTTTCCTCAGCCCCTATTTTAATCAGCCCAGATTACACACAGGACTTCATTTTATTTTCTTTTGCTTCTGAGCACACATTGGCAGCTGTTTTGATGCAAAAAAGGGACGGAGTTGAGAAGCCCATTGCTTTCTTCAGTCGATCATAAGAGATGGAGCATTGAAGTAGAATATCATTGAGAAACAAGCACTTGCGCTTGTAAAGGCCTTGAAAGATTTTCGTGTGTACATATTGCATTCCCACATTATAGCATACGTTCCTAACGTAGCAGTTAAAGATGTTTTGGTACAGGCAGATCCAGAGGGAAGAAGGGGTAAGTGGATCGCTGCGTTGTTAGAATACGATGTGGAGATTAAACCAACCAAGTTGATCAAAGGACAAGGACTCGCCAAGCTCATGGCTGAAACAAATCTGCATGCTCTAGACATAAATTTGATTGCTGCCATGTCCGATGAAGATGAGGAAAGTACGTCAGTTCAGGTATCCGATATTTTTGTTTCTTCCCCTTGGTATGCTGACATTTTATATGTGCTTCAGAATTTGTCTACACCGCCTGGGATGCCTAGAAATAAGAGTAGAACATTGAAGTTAAGAGTTGCTAAATTCTGCATTTTGAATTCTACATTATATTGGAAAGACCCTGGAGGTATGTTGTTGAATTGTTTGGTAGAGGAGGAAGCTCAAAGAGTTTTGGAGGATTTTCACAAAGGTGACTGTGGAGGTCATTTGTTTTGGAAGACCACAGCGAATAAGATTCTAAGGGCGGGGTATTATTGGCCTTCTTTATTTTCTGATGTGTTTAAGGCTGTTAAAAATTGTCATGAGTGTCAAATTTTCGAAGGGAAGCAGAAACTACAGCCTTTGCCTCTAAAACCAATTGAAGTTAGTGCACCATTCCAGCAGTGGGGATTGGATTTTATCGGGGAAATCCACCCAGCATCTTCCGGAAAGCACAAATGGATCTTGACAGCTACAGACTACTTCACGAAGTGGATTGAGGCAATTCCCACTCGACAGGCCACTGATGCGGTAATTATTTCTTTTCTTGAAAACAATATTCTGTCACGTTTTGGGTGTCCTAGTAAAATAATCACAGATAATGCAGCAGCCTTTAAGTCTAAGAGGATGGTTGATTTTTGCTTTAAGTACAATAATACCTTGGGACATTCGACCGCCTACCATCCGCAAGGAAATGGTTTGGCGGAATCTTCAAATAAATTCTTGGTGAATATCATTAAGAAATTGCTGGAAATCAACAAAAAGGCCTGGCACAAGAAGTTAGTGAATGCATTGTGGGCTGATAGGGTAAGTCAGAAGAAGTCTATTGGCATGTCTCCTTTCGAGTTGGTGTATGGGACGGATACAGTTTTTCCTACTTCACTTGCTGTCCCGGTGGTCAAATTGCTTCAGGAAGCTGGGAGTGAGGAAGATTCTATGCAGCGGAGGATTAATCAGATGATTCATTTACAGCAGACACGAGAGGAGGTATTTCAAAATACTTTCAAGTTGCAGGAACGCATAAAGAAGATCTACGATAGAAAGGCGAAAGCAGATAAGTTTCAGTTGGATGAGGTAGTTTTGAAATGGGATGCTCGGAATGAAGATAAGGGAAAGCACGGCAAATTTGAAAATCTGTGGAAGGGTCCTTTTAAGATTGCAGCGTATCGGGGTCAAAATGCATTTCTTCTCAAAGAAATTAATGGAGATGATTGTCCTGGAGGACCGATCAATGGTCGGTTGCTGAAGCGTTATTATTTCTGAGTACTTGCTGCTGTTCTCATTGTCATTGTATATATCATTTTACTTTTGTTTCGTTGCAAGTGTGCACTGATCTCTCATTTTCAGTCTGGGGCCCGGAGCGAAGGCTATAATTCTGGAAATAGAGGTTGGTTGGTTTGAAATTGTCAAGTTAAGTTTTATTAGTCTTCTAGTTTTAAAGTCATGTCAGTTTTGGTCAAATCTGCAGTCAATAAAATTGTCCAAAGTTTGTTTTATCAGTTGAAATAATGATTCCATCGCCCAATGGATGAGAGGCACTGTCTGACTCCCCCAGAGATCTGCCGTTCTTGGCATCTCCATGGAGCCACCATCCCCATTGGAGCCAATGTTAGAGTCGGCCCTTACAGCCCTCCGTCAGTGATCATTTCGTCTTTTGCATATTCATTTTTAGGTGTCTCGCTTGTTCCACTTCGTTGCATTTCACTAGAAGCATGCCATGGACTGACGAAGGGGTCTGTCGTCTTATGTTTCCTCATGTGTACACCTGCAGTGCTATTTTAAAAAATTTTCTCAAAAAATCACTCAAAGTCATTGTCATTTCATTTTTGGTCATTAAAATGTCAATAAGTGTCTTTGGTCCTAGTGTCTAGGGTTTTTGAGTCATTTGTATACCAGTCATAAAGCCTGCAGGGTGAGGAAGGTTCCGCATATTGTGATTTTTTGTTTTATTATCATCAGCATTTTAAAAAAAAACATTTCTAGTCCAAAACTCTGTTTTGGAACTAGAAATTGTTCATTATTATTTTTGTAATAAATTGTGCTTATTTCACCAAGAAAAAAATGTCAAAGCAGACCTCTGGTATTTTCCTTAGCTAAATAGCCATATCCCTGCAAGAAGACAGCAAAATCATCAAAATCGAGCTCAGAAAAGCCAAAAGAAGATTGTATTTAAAAAGCCAAATGTGAAATTACAAAAACATTGTAATATGGGTTTTCAATTAGATTTGAATCAAATCTGATTGTGGAAGATATTTGCATCATATATAAAAGCCAAACCAATTTCATTTGCACCAATCTACAGCACCCAAGTCGAGATTTGGAGTTGGAGGGCCGAATTCACGTTTTGAAACATCGTGGACAGGGTCTTGGAGCTCGAGCGACCCATTTGGGCGCGAGTGACCCACCTGGGCAGAGCGACCCACTTGGGTAATTTTCGCAGTGTGAAATTACAAGGCAGAGCGACCCACCTGGGCCGAGCGACCCACTCAGAGGTGAGCGACCCACTCGTCAACAGAGGTCCGAAAAATCGTTTTGAGCGCCCAGTCTTGTTTGGGATCGCCCCCAACGGCCTTCAAACAGGTTTTTAGCAATTGCTTAATGTTTTTAAATGCGTTGGTGGCATCATTGATGATTTCAAACACTTGAAATGGAGGATTTAAACCCTACAGTCATGGCAATATCGTTTTTCAGGGTTTTAAAATGAATATGGATGGTTGCATGATGAGTTTGTCTCCTATCTTATATCAGTGATATATCCAGCCTTGCATATATTATCAAAACCCTATTATTCTCATACCCATTATACCATTGTGGCCATTGCTATTACTTTACCATGTTCAAGACTTTTGTTCCGTGGTGACTATGGTTATATTGTGTCTCACTGCCCAATGATAAAAACACTCTCATAACTCTGTTTCATTGCCCATTGACACTTATAACTTTGTTGTTATTTCTCATAGACAAACACATTCATATGATGCCATGCTCCCTTTGACAATATTTGCTCAATATTCTGAAGGCTGCCTGCTCCCTTTGGTCAAGTTTCACTTGCATTTAAAACAGAGACTGTGCTTCTTTTCCAATCCACCTAAATCAGAGATATTATCATTGTTTGTTTCCTTATGGTGCTTTGACGGTGGGGATATTTATTGGGTGTTGAACATACATTATAACTTTGCTTTCACTGCATCTATATCAATATACATATTGCAAATATCTTGTTCAAAGCCATGTCAGGGACAGAGTCAGAGTATGAGCAGGAGTCGGACAGTGACTCAATCGTTGAGGTTGATGTACTGAGATGGAGCATAGCAGTGCGCCAGTAGTGGTACCATATCAGAGAGGCCACAGAGCTTTGTTTGCAGCATCACGACGAGTACTATCTCCACATGGGGTGGAAGGGGTCTCGTTGACTTCATCAGCAACACGAGTACTATCTCCACATGGCGTGGAAGGGGTCTCGCTTTCTTCATCAGCGTAGGTGCATTCACAGGATCATGATGGAGACAAAGACACCAAGGTCCCATTTCTCATTTTCAACAGGTTGAACATACACATTGCTACATCATGACTGACAACAACACATCATACAACCGAGACAGTGTTTTCATCATAGGAACTGCATGCACCAGGAGAGCACTAAAACGACGGAAAAGGCCTGATCCACTTCGGATTTTGGCCGAGGATTCATTTAATGGGAAAGATACATGACGGAGGATCTTCGCTCCGAATTTGAGCAAATTCGGAGAAAATTTTGTCATTTTCAAATTTTTGGGTCAAAAAATAGGCTTTTCAGTTAAGCGGGTCGCGCACCCATGCGCTCACTTTTTTTTGGGACACTTGCTGGAGGAAATTTTTGCATTTTTGGATTTTTCATGGTTATTTATGCATCCTCGGAAATCAACTAAGCATTTCATCAAAATCTGGATGGTCAAAGAGCTCAAAAACACCATGAAAACCACCTTGCTGCCACCTTTTGCACCAGCAGGAAGTACTTCTGGGAGAAAGAATTTTTGGAGGGTCAAATGAGCTCCAAATTCATAAATTCCACTTGGGTTGGATAGTAAACATCCAGGGCTTTCCAACGAGCTATCATGAGCTCAATTTGGATGCCGGGAAGTACCTCAAATTCAGGCTGGAAAACGCACGACCCACTCGGCTCAAGAGCGACCCACTTAAATTTTTTTTGCTGAATATTCAACTGCCAGCTCAGATTTTCGCCTAGTATGGACCAGTTTTGTTTATGGATGGAATTTTTGGGTTTTTATGATGTAAATATATATTGGGCATGTAACTTTGGCTTATTTTTATCTCTTCTAGAAGATTCACTCACAAAAAGGGTAAAAATCATGTAATGGATCAGTTTCCACTCTTTTAGAGGCAAGTTGTTAGCTGCCTAGATTGTAGTTCCATGATTAGAATTGGTTGAAACTGATCCCTGAAGAGGGAATTCGACCCCTAGAGGTGGAGAAAGGTGTTAGAGTGATCTATATATTGTAATTTCTCAATCATTTTCAGAGGTTGGAGAGGTTGGACTCTTGGGATACTTTTGATATCATTGTACATACTTTTCATATTTTGGCTAAGGAAGGATCAGGGGTTTTGCGGCACTTGTTGGGATCCTTGTGGTGTTCTGTTCTTGATGGTGTTTCTTCTTTGTTTACTGTAAGTTTCTTCATGTTTAATGTATGCCATCCTTTCATTATGCTTCTGAACTAAGTTGAATGAGTGAAATAAGGTTGAATCCATTATTTACAGTGCTTGGCCTTTGAATTCAGTTAGTTCTATATGTTTTCAGCTGTTTGGAGAGGATCCAAGTTCTTCTTTGCCCTCTTCAGCTCCTCGTCGGTCTAATCTATCCATATATCCAATTTAAAGCATCGAGATCATCACCTACCTCGCCCCAGCTTGAACTCTGCAAAGGTCTGACCTTATCCCCGGACCCAAAATTTGTTTTCCCATTACTCCAGCGAAAACCCAAAAAATCAAAAATCAAACATACCTATCTCTTTACTAGCCTAAAATCAGTTCCTATCATAAGTCATCTCGCATCCTATTGTTCATTTTCTCGAGATTGACGGAGAGAGCCCTCTCCTGTCCTCGTAGGGCTAGCTACGAGGCTGAGCGTGGTTTGATGTAGCCTTGAGTTTTACTTCATTTCAGCCTGAGGTAGATTTGAGTGCTAACAGGTCCTACTTGTGAAAACAAGGTAGGCCAATAGAAATCTGCCCTTAGTATCTTGTATGTTGTGACTCTCCAAGCATAATGTCCTCCACATATCCCTGCATGAAATTCTTCAATGATTCCTTCTGTTTCAGTTTATGTTAAAGAAAGTAACAGAATGTTGAGAGGATATTTCCAATACAAGTTGGCATTGATAATACAATATTTGATAGATTTCAACTTCATTGTTTTGCACTCACTCCTTGAAAATTGAGTAGGACACTCAATATTGATAAGAAAATGTACAATATCTTCATACCATTCTGACAGTAAAAACTTTTCATCAATATGAATAGGAATTGTTTGATTTGAAGGAGAAGGTTCTTGTGGATTCTCCCCTTGAGAATCTGGGGAAGGTTCTTATGGATTTTCCCCTTCTACATGTAAGGAAGGTTCTTATGGATTCTCCCTATTTAAATTTGAGAAAGGTTCTTGTGTATGCTTCTCAGAGATTTAAAAAATAGAATTTATGCCTAACACTTTGCAATTGGATTCAGCTAAACCTTTTCCCTTCACTAAGTTAGTGGTTTTAATACTGAGGTCAAACTCAAGGATTTGGGTGATCCACCTTCCTCTTCTTCCATTAGTGTCTGGCTATGTAAGAACAATTTTTACAACACTGTTAGGGACATAAGAAGTAATGGGTGAGTGAAGGACATACATTTTGAAAGATTTTAAGGCTTGAATTAGGGCATAGTCATATTTTTCAAAAATATCATACTTGAGTTCAACATCTCGCATAACCTTACTGAAAAATGTTATGGGATGATCATCAGAATATTCATTTTTTTTTTAAAGGAAAGCAACAAGGGTGGTTTCATAAGCAAAGGAAAAAATACTAAAAGGTAAGGAATGATTGGGGCTAGAAAAGGTAGGAGCTTCAGAAATGGCTTTCTTGATTGATCAAAAGAATATCTAGCAGGAATAGTCTATTTAACTTCATGATTCTTTTTAAGCATGTCAGTTATTTCTTTAACTATTTCAGCATAGTTATGGATGAATCTTCTCAAGAAGTTAATTTTTCCTAAAAATGCTTGGATCGCCTTCTTATTTCTTGGCAGTGCTAATGATTGAACATCAGATACCCTTTTAGGATCTATCACCACTCCTTCCTTTGAAATGATGTGTCCCAACAACTTTCCTTCTTTGATGGAAAACAAAGACTTCTTAGGGTTGAGATATATTCCAAACTTTCTACACCTGTCAAAAACCTTCATCAATTGTTTTACATGCTTCTAATCTGAATTAGAAAATAGTAAGATAATTAAGATAAATTAAAAAAAATTACTCACCTTACCAACAAAAGCTAAATCCATAGCTATTTGTAATGTTGCTCCTACATTTGATAACCCAAAATACATTCTGGCATACATGAATGTACCCCAGGGTGTGGTAAAGGTAGTATTTTCTTTGTCTTCTGGATTTACCATTATTTGGTTATAACCAGAAAATCCATCAAGAATTCAAAGACTATTAGCACTAGAAACCTTTTGGAGTAGTTGATCCATCTTTGGCAGTGGATAGTTATCCTTTAGAGATGATTTGTCACTACAAGAAAAAATGACGTTGGTGAGGGGCGAAAAATGTCACCATAAGCTCATTAGTGACGGTCAAAAGAGCCTTCGTCACCAAAAGTTGAACGTCACCAAAGGTGGTGTCGCCAAAAATATAAGTGTTGTGGTGACATTCAAGATCCGTAGCCAATAATTATTTATAATGACGGATAGTGACCATCACCATTTCATATGAGCAATGGTAACGGAAAATAGCCTCCATCACCAAAAAATTGAACGTCACCAAAGGTGGCATCGCCGAAAGTATGTGTTGTGGTGACATTCAAGGTCCATCACGAATATTGATTATAATGATGGATAGTGACTGTCACCATTTCATATGAGCAACACTGATTTTTTGTGACGGACCTTCCATGACCATCACTATTGGTGCATATATATGACAACGTTCATTGACCCTCACCATTTCATATTTGGTGAGGGTAAAAAAATGTCACCATAAGCTCATTGGTGAGGCCTAAAAAATGTCACCATAAGCTCATTGGTGATAGCCAAAAGATCCTTCATCACTATTACATATGAATATTAGGGCACGATGGAATCGAACCACCAACCTCATGCTTGTAAAGTAGGTGCTCTTCTATTGAGCTATCACCCTTTAAAGAACTAGACTTAAAAAATTAAACCTTGAAACTTTATAAATTCGAAATTATATAACTTTATAAAAATTATAAAACTTTGTAAAGCCTTGGCAAGTCTTTTACTAAACAAGCAAAATAACATCGAAGTTTCAAGTCCCTAACTAAGAGTTATGGAAGTTATGAAAATTGGGTGGAGGTATAAATGAAGTGTTGGGAAGTACCAAACATACAAGTAGAATACATTTACTCCATTCTATAAGAAGTCTTAAAACAAGTTTGAGATTGTAATCTATATGAACTAATTTAACAATTTTGTGTAAAATATGCATATGCTCCAATGAATAAATAAATACTACTAAATGTATATTTGTGCTATAAAGATTTGTATCCTACACGAATATGGAATATTTAGTGTTAGCCAACTACAAAGTAATGTACATATCAAAAGACAAAATCAATAAGAGGAAGTTATTCCTATGACTTTTTGGGTACAATTGCTACAGTAACTATCTTTGAATGTCCCTTGTGTAAATATATTACTATATTTAAAGCTCTAGCATATTATAGGAACAGAAGAATACCTCTCTATTTAATGCAAAGCTTCTCTTTCATAGGTAGAGAAGACGCCCTATCATCTATAAATATTTTGAGTGATAGATCTGCAATTTACAGTTATGTTGACTACTAAAATAAACCTTTTACCCTGAGACAATTTATAATTTTAAGAAGATGTTTAGCCTTGAATAAAACAATGACTGGCCAGGGAAAATGGGGGTAGACCTTAAAAAATCTTTGAGGGGCTTAAAAACTGATTATTTATTTCGCATTAATAATGTTGCCTCTATTTTTCAGTAATTAAAAAAAAAAATTTGGGAACATGTTCTACAAGAATATGGCTTGCATTTAGAAAATTGATATTACAAAGTGACACAACTTTGAACCCTTTCATAAATTTAATGACCATTTTCATGGTGATTTAAAACAAAAAAATGACAACATACTATTTCCCTAATGCAAAAAACCATCATGCATTTTATAGGAGATTAAAAATACTTAACATCTTAGTGAATTAAGTTGTCTAGGTGCTTAACTATTTTATTCCCATGCTCAATCACTGTCTTCAGGGGGTTCTGTATAGCCGTGAAATGCAACGATACTACTCATTCTTGTCTTGATCCTTGTAGGCACTGTAAATAGTCTAGGAAACAAAAAAAAAAACAATAAGCTGAGCTACTTAGGTGATAAACGTCTAGTTTCCATATCTAGACTTTTTCAGCATTTGACTTTATATTGTAGTAGTGAATGTGATAATCAACAAAAAATTGAATTGATGACCATATGTGCACGTAAAAGATAGACACTGAGAAGATATATCTCCTAGTTCTCTGACTCTATTAAAATTTGTTCTTGGCTATGGGGATTGTACCACATTTGCATGGATGGTTCCACTAGGTTTGAGCTTCTGTCAACTTTGCCAAGAGCACACAAAAGAAGCAGAAAGAGAGAAAAGGGTTGAAAAGGAAAACACATACACACACAGAGTCAAAGACAAGTTGAATGGGGTTTGGTTGGTTGGTAAAATAGGGGTGTTGTTATTCCCCAACCAAGGTTCAAATTCCCTTAAACATGCTTGTCTCCAGTGAGCTATTTCACTTGGGTAGCTGCAAGTCCTCGACAATTTCTTCTAAATAAATATTCTCAATTTCCTTAGTAGGTTCGTCCCTAGTGGGCCTTCTCAATTGGGTAGTTGCAAGTGTTGGGAATTTTTTTATGAATATAGTCTTAATCGCCCTAGAAGGATGTCCCATGGTCAGGTTCTAGTTGCTTTTATCAGATTATCCTCTGACTTCCAAATCCTATACCAAAAATTTCACTAATTATAGGAAAAACAAAAGAGGAATATTGAGTTAAAATGCATCATTTGAATATTGAAATACAAAATCAAGTCAACCTAGGCTTGGATGGGTGGTGAAACAAGGGTGTTTTTTTCCCCAACCCTTGTCCTATGGCTAAACGCAAGTCTTGGGAAAATTTAGCCGAGTAGATGTTCTTGACTGCTCACCTGGGTAGGTGCAAGTATTTGGAAAATTTATTTGAGTAGATATTCTTAATTGCTCCTAATGGACTATATCACCTGGTAAGGTGAAAGACCTTGGGGAAATTTTGTTGAATAGATACTTACTTAATCGATCCGTAGTGGGCTTTCTCACCTAGGTAGGTGCGAGTATTAAGGTAAATTTGGCTCAATAGATACTCTTAATTGTCTCTGGTGTATTGTCTCACTTGGGTAAGTGAGAGTTTGGGGTAAATTTGGTTGAATAGATACTCTTAATCAACCTCTAGGGGATTGTGGGTTGTCTCACCCGGGGAGGTGCCATAGTTGGAAAACTTTGGCTGAATAGATACTCTCTAAAAAGTTGTCATAAAATATTTGAAAAGGTAAAATTAGCATTAAGTGGTGGTCCACTACATAAGCTAATAGGCCATCCTCTATATTTGTTAGTAGTTAGAATTGGTATTGTTGGTAATAATACTCATGGGATTATGGTGCACAATAATAGTGAGTTAGACTCCATACTCTGCTTCTATTAGAATTTATAATTAGTGTAGTTGTGATGGGTTCATACGATGTGTACATGTGACTACCAATGAAGAATCCCAAAGCACAAGATACAACAAATGAATGATTAAAATAAAAAGGTGAGAAATACCAGCGAGTTTAGAGTAAACCATAAGGATGAGAATAATGGTTATACTTGCAACTACTCATGTATTCTATGATGGTGTCCTCTAAATTGATTAACTTCATGAAGCACTTGAAGGAGGAATAATCCCCGTGACTAATGGGAATCAGACTCTTTTTAGGACATACTCAGGCTAACAAGTAAGGCAACATCTATACTATTGTTGTATTAAATAACACATGACTGCACCTAGTCACTTCCTTATTCACATACCCATTGCTAACAGAAACTTGCTTCAAACCATAATCATTTCTAACACAAACCTACTTCAAGCCAAACATTATTTATTAATCAAAAACTTAACTGGAAAACTTTAGCACATCACACAACCACCACATTATAATGAAAGGGAACAAAGATGTCTGAACAGATCGAAGGAAACATGGAAAAAAGTACCTCTAGTCTCTTCAAATTTTCTACCATATTTGACAACAGAGATAGGAATGTCTTACTGGTTTCCAATGTCCAATAAATGCTTAGCGTCAACACCTTCATATATTTTCCCACAAAAGGTAGCATTCCTAAAAGAAACACCCTCTTTGTCCACATCCTTACAATCGGGACAATGATCTTATGGGTATACAATATCTTTCCATTTGATATAAGCATCAAGATACCTAACCTATAAATGTGTTCAACAGGTTATAAATGAAATAATTTTAGATACTAAATTCCTTGAGCATTTTCATGTATATGTCAAATTCTTTAGAGCAACTAAATACAAAATAAATACAGACAAACCTGAAGTGTAAGCAATGACAAATTCCTAGAACTTTCAAAAACTTCCCTCCTAGTGTCTACTTCTTACAGGGATATCACAACCTTCTACATAAAAATTATAGGTATTCTCCTTAATCCATCTGGAATGAAACAAATTGTGGTAACATTAGAGTGAGATAAGATGAGATAGTATTATTAATGCCAATTATATTGTATTAATAAATGTACAAAAAATCACACACCTCTTCATCCAACTTGCTTTTTTATTGCATACGGTAACTCAAGTACTTGGGTGGAGAACCTTCTACCTTTACACCAATAAACAATCTTCAAAGATCTAGCCTCCTTTGGAGTAGCCATCACTATGGAGCATTGTTTTTCTGGGGTTGCTTTCCATTACCTCTTTGATTTGCAGCTGAGATAATAGAACTTGTGCCTACATGACTAGCAGAAACTTGAGGGAACCAATCATCTACATTTTTAGCCCAACTTGTTGCTAGTGCAAGGAGTAGAATTTTCTTCTCAAGCTGCAAAACAAAATTCATACACCCAACATGTTACATTTATCAATAAAAAAACACCTTACCTTTGAGAAGGAAGGACAAATTCTGGCATATATCTTAGTTAAGCATCCTGGGAAAAGCATTGACTTTCCGTGACTGAAATTGGCTTTCCGTGATTGAAGCAAGCACTTTGTAGAGATTTTGTGGAGTATTAAAGAGAGCAGACCTCATCTCTGCAGAAAATATGGATTAATTCCACATTTTTTTTTGGTGTAGGGTTTTTTTGCGATCAAGAGTGGATGAGTGGATCCAGTGTAGCCAACATACAAAGATGCTAAATTTGTGACTATAAAATAAACAAGTTTGATCCCCTCAAGTTCGATTCCTTCAGAATAGACGACATCACAAAGGGCCAGTATGTGGCTATTACCAAAGCACAAAATTTAAGAATAGGGACTGGTGTCATGAATCCTAGTTAGGGTGTCCATATCATTATTGTCTTGAATTATATTGCATGGGATTTACACTCTGTTATAGTGGGAGACAATACACTGTTTATATGGTATTATTATATTGTGGACTATGAATTAAATACATATAATTATGTTCATTTTGTCATATTATTAAGGGGTTTAATTCAGTTTGTTGCATTATAAAGAGGATTGACTAAAGATTTTATTAATTACATTAAATTATTGTTAAGATTCTCTTAATTGCAAGAGAAAGGTTTTTTGAAAACCCTATTATCCTTGTGCAAAAAAAAAAAAACAGCCAAGGATACTACACGCCCACCTATCTTGTGACTTATCTAACTTGGTCTGCAACAACTCTGTATTTTCACTAATTAGTGTGGTTACATTTTGCATTTGTTAGGCTCACTGGCCTTTCCACACATAAGTGATTTGGCTTAAAACCACACAAGCACTCTGGTGTAATAATTCATATACATAGGCATGCTAGCCTTTAAAAAATATATCACGATGCCCAACGCAATCCTAGCTCACCGGACTCATTATAATATGTATGCTTACATGAGGCATCACATTAGAGTTGTTACACAGCAATAGGCTACAACAGTAAGGGCGCATTTAATACAGATCCATACAACAACAATTATGGCAACAGTTGGCTTAGGTTCTAGTGCACAACAAAGAGAAAGGGAGGCAAACTTAATTATGTAGGTGAGAGGAGGGTGTATGTATGCCCTCAACATGCATGCACCAATATTAGAATATTTACAATTTTTCCACCTTCTGTTAACTTAGTTCTTTTTTTTCTAGATTTACCAAGTTCCAGTTTCACTTTAATTTTTAGATCATTTAGTATTTTAATTCCAATTTACTTTTCTCGTTATCCAAAAAGGTGCACAAGTGACCTAGTCTAAGTAGGGCTCACTATCTCTAGGAGTCAACAATCACTTGTATGCATGCTTGCTACTCCTTGTTTAGCACTTTAATCTAAGAATTTTTGTTGCAATCCCAAGGCACACTTATTAGAGTTAGGACTAGGGTTTGGTCTTTTAAGCTTGGTGCATTGATTGCAAATATAGCTCCTCCTAGTCCATAAAGGAGTGAAAGGTTCTTCCACTAGGTCAGTTAAGGAAGTTTTGGGCTTGAGAATTTTAGTTTGCTATTTTCTATATTTTATGTAAAACAATGGCGCAGATTTGAGAATTCAGTTTTATGTGTATTTTTTAGTGTTTCCAGCAGCAAAAGTCTGTAGAATCTAGCATTCAGAGATTTAAGTTTTGAAGGTATTTAAATTTTTTAGTTACTTGGAATCTAAAATAATTATTAGTATCGAATCTACATGCCATGGTCTCAAAATTTGAAGCTGGAAATAACATGGTCCTCGTCTTTCTTAAATGAATGTGCACTTATATGAATTCTCTCCACTTAGGGAAATTTTCATGTGTCACGTGTGTTGTGAACTCAAATCAATTATGAGCACAAAATTTCATGAAAGAAAAAAATCCTTGTATTATTTTGGAGCATTTATTTGGCAATAGTGAGCTTTCATAATTTTCAAAAAATATGCTAGCTTGTAAATTACACAAGAGCCAAGGGATTAGCAAAGATGGAGTATATCTCTTCCTTCGTTTTTCTAAGAACAACGAACAGATATTTGTATTTTATACCATCAATGAAATGAGAAAGTAGTTCTTGTTCAACCAAGTACAGGTTAGACACAATTTTGAAAATTTTAATACAATAAACTAGGCCAAGACTAAGAACTATGAAATAAGTATAAAACTATTACATTGCAAGGACTACAATTTTATATTTTTACCATAATACAATCTCAAAAAATGAAGATCCATGGAAGAAAATTAATAAAATATCTTGTGATGTTCTCTCTTTTTAATTTAATTAGACGTATAGGAAGGAGTGGGACTGTGCTAGCAAAGACAGACACAACACAATATAAAAATGTCAAAGTGGAGAGATAAGTCAGGATAAATATTACAAATAGAAGAATAAGAAGTGACAAGAGTTGTCTAGGCCCTTGGGTATTTTTGGCATTATATGTGTTTCCCATAGAGATGCATGAGGAAGATGTCAATAGGGGAGGTTAGAAAGTGGAAATATTATCCTCCCCACTCAATTATCCTGCTTGTGACATGTTTCACTCTCTGTGAGCCAATTATCACTGAAGTTGTGATCCATAATATCTTACCCTTGTTTACAGGTTGTAGATTGGGTGCTTCATTACATGTAAAAAAAAATCCAATGGCAAGAGAAAGTACTAAATTTCTTACAAAAAGGACTTTTTGATAAGCAAATAGTGACAACCACATTTCTACTTGGAACTTCTGAATCATAATGACATACTAGCATCCATGGTGATATCATTCAAACTGAAAACCAAAGTTCAACCTTAAAAACCATATGAGGGATTTCTTTCCTCAATTAAATACCCCTGTCAATCTGAATCTAAATTTCCTTTCTAAACTAGAGGTTGCGATAAGAAAATTTCATACATCAAAACTACACAAAGCCCATACTAAAAAGAATTAAGTCAAAAGAATGCTTTGAGATCTATTGGTAATGTGTGTAAAAATAATAAAATTCCCACTGATGAAGAATAGATTTAAAAATAATTGAAACTTTGCATATCCTTCCATAATATTCGTTTTCATATCATCTAAAGTTAAATTCCCTAACCACTAGATTAAACTAGTGATTTCCTCAATCAAAAGCAGATACGGTGCCCAGATGCTAGACCAAACTCATTATACAAAGATACATTGCACATTATATTATGAAAATGCATTTCGATACATCAATAATGTGTATAAAACATAAAATTCCACTGATATGCATGCGGTTAAAAATAAGCAAAATCTTTTAGTTTCTCTCACAATAGTATTTTGTGTGGCCATCTGCCTTCCAAATATTGAAAAACATGATGCCTGAGTTTTCAGCATTTAGTTATCTTAGTTTTTCCAGCTGTGTAACCATAGATGCCATGTTTTGATCAATAACGACCATGTTTTCCTTCACTATCCATTGCATTAGTTTTTTATTTAACTGTTAGGTTTATTTCCATCAAATACAATTTTGTTTTTTGTATGTTGTGTTAGAGAAACTCCTTGTTGACCATTAAGAGATTTTATTTGGTGCCTTGTGGAAGAGAGGATGCTCTTTTTTCCTTTTTTATTTACAATGTGTAACAGAGGTACTCTGTATCTCTTTTTTTATTTTCAGAAATAAAGCATAAGACAAAAGAAAAACAAAAAAAAAATTGAGTGAGATTTATTGCTATAGTTTTTTTATTGATATTAAGTTTTATGTCTATCAAGTTTATGAATTGTTTAATCAGGGTCTGCATTTTCTGTGTGTGAATCTTGTGAGCACATAAATCCTTTTATTTAGACCCTTCAGATATTACACAAGGGTAAAAAATATTTGCTATGTAGATATAGTCAAATACCAAAAAGGAAATCGGTGAATTTGAGATCCTAAAATGAAAAAAATTATACATGAATAGCTCTTGAATTGAAAATATAAGCTAAGCCCACCCAGTCTACGGAGGGAAGCCTCCACTAACTGAAGCTCAAATACTCGAAAACATGTTCCTCCTTAGCATCAAACTTTCTGATGTTGGGAAATCGAGCTTCTGACTTAACAAACTCCATTATACCAGCCATAGAACACCACTCTTCCATTGCTTTACAATAATGCTTGATCATTTTTTCTATGGACTTCAACTAAACATGAAATTCAAAGAACAAAACCAGACTGGAATAATGTTCAACAAAAACAAGACTGGCCCATTCTAATATCAAAGACAAGGAAGGAACCTACCTGGATATTTCAGTGTTCGGTGTGGCGGCAAGGGGCAGAGGACCCGTCGATTGAATTTTGGAATACTTTGTCAGCCATTTTCCGAGGTACCGTAACAACTTTAGTACCTCCACCGTGTCTAGCTCGCTAATAAAGAAAGACAACATGGTCTCGTCCAGCGACGAAGAAACAAGGAAATGCAAGCACAAATACTATTCCAAAAAAAATAAGACTGACCCATTCTAATATCAAAGACAAGGAAGGAACCTACTTGGAGAATTTAGTGTTCGGTGTGGCGGCAAAGGGCAAAGGACCCGTCAATTGAATTTTGTAATACTTTTTCAGCCATTTTCCGGGGTACCGTAACAGCTTCAGTACCTCATCCATGTCTAGCTCGCTAATGTTTGAATTTCTAAATATTCCGAACACACTATAGAATATAAATTCTCCTCTTTTAACACAGAGAAATGCAAAAAAAATTCTTGCTTGCTGGACATAGATGGCACAAAATGTTTCTATTTCATCAACAAAAAAAAAAAATATTACAAATTTTCTTCCACTGAAGTGGCATTACAAAATCTGTGTCTGATTGCTGCTTACGCAATGCTCACAAGATACATTTCTCTGTTTGGTTCAAAATGCACATACAGTTCCCTGTTTTACTTCCACTTTGTTTTTCTTTTTCTCTGCCTGCAGACTTCTTCTTTACATAGTCTTCTATTACAATAAGCCTACGGGCTTTTTCTTTTATATGGTGCGATGTTTATATCATAAAAAAAAACATAACAAAATAAAAATTTTATTATAAGGTTTGGAAAACCTATACTCTCCACTGCATAAAACACTTTATAACCAAATTTTTGTGAACCTTTAGACCCGGATCTCAAAATACATTAAACTGCATTTCAAAAATTTTCATGTTAAAAATGAGCCCTATGTCAGCAAGCCTCAAAAAAATGTTAATGCTTTCCTATTGGTTGGTGTTGGGCCCCATCGGAACTCAAATGATTTATGAACCGGGTTTGATAAAAAATTCGCATAACAAAAGGTAAAAGTGACGTCATGGCCAAAATGAACGCGAAACAACGTGAAGAATTTATAAACTCAGATTTATAAGGATTTCGGGTCCGGTTTTGAATCGGTGATAGAAGATTTTGCGGTGTGGAGACCTTTGCACTTTGGCACATGCGATATGCGATGTGCATTGTGCTCTATCGGCATCTGCGCATTGACGCATCGGTGGAACAATGTTGTGATGGCATAGATCTTGACGGAGAGATATGTGATGCTCTGACATCGACGATATCACATCGGAGCTGAAACGGCGAACCTTGCGGTGGTGCGGAGGAACATGCGAAGTTTGATCGTAGAGAAGTTGTGATATGCGATGTGGGGACCACATCACATCACAGTGGATCAGCGGACTTGCGGAACATGTTGTGGATGGAAACATTGCGATATAGCGATGAACGATGGTGGTAGGGACCATCATGACGTGGCTCTAATTCAAAACAAAAATACTGGCACGTAAATAAAATCTGGTTGGTGAGGGCTTTAAGCCCAATTTGACTGTTCTTTAAAAAAACCTGTTGTTGCATGGTTTGAACCATGAAATTTAATTTCTCTACAATGGTGGCTACGGCTCGTAAACAAAAACCATCCTTACAATTTCTCCATGCCTCTGTTAAATGCAAAGAAGTGTGCACTTAACCTAAGCTACCCCTGTTTGTACTCTTTTCTCCTGCACGGGGTACTTGCAGGTGAATTTAATATTATCAACACTCCCCCTTAAATTCATCAAATGGGTTATTAGTCATACCCATTCATTTCCTGAAATATTAAAAACTCTTTTTCCCCAATGGCTTTGTCAGAATGTCTGCAAACTGCTCCTCTGTTCTACGATGCTGTAAAACAATTTCACCATTGTTCACCAATTCCCTGATGTAGTGAAACTTGGCATAAATGTGTTTAGTTCTTTTGTGAAACACAGAATTCTTTGAAAATGCTATAGCTGAGCTATTGTCACAAAAAATCACTGTCCCTTTTACCTATTCTTGACATAAAATCCTCAACATTCTTCTCATCCAAGCTTCTTGACATGTTGTTGTTGTAGCTACCACATACTTTGCTTCTGCTGTAGACAATGCCACAATTGGTTGTTTCTTAGAAGCCCATGAAAAAGCTCCTGAACCCATATGAAAAACATAACCAGAGGTACTTTTCCGTTCATCAATACTTCCAGCCCAATCATTGTCAGTATATCCAATTAACTCAGAATTTTCTGAAGTAGTATATAAAATTCCATACCTCTTAGTTCCTTTCACATACCTTAGAATTATTTTTGCTGCTTTCCAATTTGCCTCCTTTGGCCTTTCTATAAATATGGAAATCAAATTAACAACATGCATAATATCAAGCCTAGTTTCAGTCAAATACATAAGGCTGCCAACAATTCTCTTGTACAAACTAGGATCAAAATCCTTGCTGCTGTCCTCTTTGCTAAGTTTCAATCCAATTCCCGTGGGAGTAATTGCTGCCTTGCAATCCTACATGTTCAATCTTTTCAAAACTTCATTCACATATTTAGGTTGAGAGATAAATATTTTATTTTCATTTTTCTCTACTTCTATTCCTAAGAATTATTTCAGCAATCCCATATCAGTCATTTCAAATTCATCTTTCATGATTGTTTTAAAATTTTCAATGAGGTAATCATCATTACCTGTAAAGATCACATCATCAACATATAAGACAACAATTAGCATCTTACCATCTTTCTATTTGGTGTATAATGTGGGTTCTCCTTCACATTTTTCAAACCCATTTTCTAGTAGATAGGAATCTATCCTACTGTACCATGCTCTTGGTTCTTGTTTCAGCCCATAATGAGCTTTCTTCAATCTGCAAAATTTGTGTTCTTGGCCCTTTTTCTCATATCCTAGAGGTTTTTCAACATAAACCTCTTCCATCAATACTCTAGTTAGGAATGATAATTTTACATCCATTTGGTAAACCTTCCATTTGTTTTGTGCTGCTATGGACAACACTTCTCTCACTGTTTCCATTCTTGCAACCGGTGCAAAAGTTTCTTCATAATCTCTTCCATGTTGCTGCTTGTATCCTTTAACAACAAGTTTGTCCTTGTGCCTTTCAATCTTACCTTCAGCAGTGCTTTTGGTCTTGTAGACCCATTTCACTCCAATGACTTCCTTACCTTTTGGGAGATCAACCAATTCCCATGTTTTATTCTTCTCTATTGCATTCGTTTCTTCATCCATAGCATCTATCCATTTCTTATCTTTTATATCTTCTTCAAAATGAATAGGATCATCTACATGACAGTATAATGCAAATAAAGAGTTCATGCCTTCATTTGTTGCCTCTTTCTCATAAATATCATTCAAATTTCTGAATCTGGTTCCTCTTTCATTTGGTGTACTTGTGCTTGAAGAAGCACTCAAATCTGCTCCTTATGGTGTGCTTGGAGAAGCACTCTCATTTCTTCTCAAGGGTGTTCTTACTCCAAATTGTGGTGTCCCTTGATGTCCTTGTGTTGGTGGAGGTAGTGGTTCTAATGATGGATGTATTTCAGCCATCTCATCCTCATTTTCATCACGCGACAAACAACTCTTCACATTGACTGTTTTCTCATTGCTTCCATCCTAAGCTTCTTCTTCAATAAACTGAACATCTCTGCTCACAATAAATTTCTTGGTGGATGGGTTATACAACGTATAAGCTTTGGATTCCTCACTATATCTAATAAAAATACACTTCTCCCCCTTACTATCCAACTTCATTCTTAGTTGATCTGGAATGTGTGCATAAGCCACACAACCAAAAACTTTCATGTGGGTGACACCTTTTTTTATGCCACTCCATGCTTCTTCAAGAACTCTGTTCATTACTGCTTTGGTTGGGCATCTATTCAATATGTATGCTGCACAATGTACAGCTTCAGCCCAATACTCATTTTGAAAATTTTTTTCCTTCAACATACTTCTTACCATGTCCATGATTGTTCTATTTTTCCTTTCAGCAACTCCATTTTGTTGCGGTGTGTACCTTGCTGTAAATTTCTCGTGTATGCCATTTTCTCTGCAAAAATGCAGAAATTCTTTTGAGATATACTCTCCTCCTCTATCAGTTCTTAAAAATTTAATGTGATGCCCACTTTGGTTCTCAACAAGTGCCTTAAAGTGGCAGAATTTTTCAAACACTTCACTTTTATATTTCAAGATATAAACCCAATTTTTCTTTTTGAAATCATCAATAAAAGTCAGCATATAATGGTTGCTTACTAGTGATGGTGTTTGCATTGGCCCACACAATTCTGAATGGACAGTTTCTAAGGGTGCCTTTGCCCTTATGCTCTTTCCTGATGGAAATTTTTCTCTGTGTTTCTTTCCCAAGATGCAGCCTTCACATAGGCTATCTGGTTTCTCAATCAATGTTAATCCCCTAACCATTCCTTTCCTATGCAAAAAAATTAGTCCTCCAAAGTTGAGATGTCCAAATCTCAAGTGCCATAACCAATTTTCATCTTTTTCTTCCTTTTGGAATGTCTCTTGTGTCACTGCTGCCATTTCATATCATTTCTTCAAATCTGCTCTCATTTTGAGAGGGAACATTCTATTATTTGTCATCTTCACTTCAACAATACATTGTTTGCTTGGTGGTTTATCCATGATGGTGCATACATCCTCTTCAAAGAAAACATTGTAGCCCTTTTTAATGAGCTTCCCAATGCTTAACAAATTACATTTCATACCTGGTACATAATATACATCAGATATTCTCTTCTTTTCTCCTTTCTTTGTCAAGACACCTACACTACCTTTTCCCATGACAGAGACCTTACTGTCTGTCCCCAATGTAATTTGAGACTTTACATTTTCATCTAACATGGAAAATATGGAAATGTTTCCAGTCATATGGTTGCTACATCTTGAATCTAGAAACCATATATCCTCATTCTTTTCCTCAGCCATATTACATGCTAAAAATAACTTATCTTGACTGATATTTTCTTTTGTAAAATTAACACTGGGTCTATTACCCATGTCACTCTGTTTCTTCCTACATTCATTTACATAATGACCATACTTCTTACAGTAATGACATTGGACTTGGGATTTATCGTACCTTTGTCCATGTGCTTGATTTTGTCCACCTTGCTGGCTATTGCCTTGGCCTTGGTTTTGATTTTGATTGTTTCCCCTTCCACTTGCAAGGTTGTTTCTTCCTCCTCTGTTTTGGCTTCTGCCTCTTCCTTTTCCTCTGTAGCTTCTTGTGCCTTGACCTCTTCCTCTTCCAAAGGACATTTGAGTCTTGAAGGCATGTTCCAAATATGAGTGTGCATTTCTACCCAATCTTTGTTCATGTGTCATCAGTGATGCATGAAGTTCATCAACTGAAAAATTTGAGAGATCCTTTGCCTCTTCAAGGGTTGTGACTATCACATCAAACCTTGAGGGTAAGCTCCTCAATACTTTCTCCACAATCCTTATTTCTTCAATTGTCTATCCATGAGACCTTATCTAGGTGACCAACCCAATCACATGTGTGAAGAATGAGTCTATGTTATCAGACTCTTTCATACAGAGAGTTTCAAAATCTCTCCTCGGCAATTGTAGCTTTGCTGTCTTCACCTTCTCCATACCTTGATAAGAAATCTGGAGGGTGTCCCATGCATCCTTGGACCTCTTAGCTGTTGCTATCCTTGGAAACACACTCTCATGTACTGCTTGATAGAGATAGAAGAGGGCTTTTGAGTCCTTCTTCCTATTTCTCTTCAACAACTCCTTCTCTACCTGTGTTAAGGCATTAAAAACATTTTCATCTACTAGTTCTTCAAAACCATCTTCAACAAGCCCCCATAAGTCTTGAGATGCAAACAAGGCTCTCATGGTGATTTCCCAATAATCATAGTTCTTCCCATTGAACTGTGGGAGATGAGTATTTCCAATACTCATGCTTGTGCTGGCTCCTGCCATGGCTTAGCACACTGAACTATGTAATAAACTTGACTATGTTTTTTTTAAACAAACTGTCTTTCCTTCTTTAAAAGACAAACTCTGTCTCTGAGGACTGCACTCTTTTAAACAAAAAAAAACTCTATCTTTTTGAGAAATACCTAAATTGTTGTTGAGCCTTCACTCTGCTAGAGAACTGCTGCAAAAAATCCTTCCTTAGGCTTCTTTGACACCTTCAAAGAGCCTGGACTAGCTCTGATACCATCTTGTAATTTTTGAATATTCTGAACACACTGGAGAATAGAAATTCTCCTCTTTTAACACAGAGAAATGCAAAAAATTCTTGCTTGCTGGACAGAGATGGCACAAACTATTTCTATTTCATTAACAAAAAAAAACTATTAAAAATTTTCTTCCATTGAAGTGGGATTACAAAATCTGTTTCTGATTGTTCTTCACGCAGTGCTCACAAGATACAATTATATGTCTCGTTCAAAACGCACATACAGTGCTCTGGTTTACTTCCATTTTGTTTTTGTTTTTCTCTTCCTGTGGGCTTTTCCTTTACACAGTGTTCTATTAAAATAAGCCTACGAGATTTTTCTTTTATATGGCGCAGTGTTTATATCATAAAAAAAACATAACAAAATAAAAAATTTATTATAAGGTTTGGAAAATCTATACTCTCTGCCACATAAAAAACTTTATAACCAAATTTTTGTGAACCTTTAGACCCAGATCTCAAAAGACATTAAACTTCATTTCAAACATTTTCGCATTACAAATGAGCCCTACATCAGCAAGCCTCAAACCAACGCAAATGCTTTCCTATTGGCTGGTGCTGGGCCCCATCAGAACTCAAATTATTTATGAGCCGGTTTTGATAAAAAAATCACGTAACAAATGGTGACAGTGACGTCATGGCCAAAATGAACGCGAAACAATGCGAAGAATTTATAAACTCGGATTTATAAAGATTTCGAGTCCAGTTTTAAATCGGCGATTGGAGATTTTGCGGTGCAGAGACCTTTGCACTTTGGCGTATGCGATATGTGATGTGCGCTGTCTGCTATCGGCATCGGTGCATCGGTGAAACAATGTTGCGATGGCATAGACCTTGGCGGAGCAATATGCGATGCTCCGACATCGGCGATATCGCATCGGAGTTGAAACGGCGAATCTTGCAGTGGTGCGAAGGAACATGAGAAGTGCGATCGTAGCGAAGTTGCGATATGTGATGTGAGGACCACATCGCATCACGGTGGATCGGTGGACTTGCAGAACATGTTGCGGACAACTACATTGCGATATAGCAATGAACTATGGTGGTAGGGACCACCATGACGTGGATCTAATTCAAAACAAAAACACTGGCGCGTAAATAAAATCTGGTTGGTGAGGGCTTTAAGCCCAATTTGAATGTTCTTTAAAAGAACCTGCTATTGCATGGTTTGAACCACAAAATTTAATTTCTCTGCAATGGTGGCTACGACCTGTAAACAAAAACCATCCTTACAATTTCTCCATGCCTCTGTTAAATGCACAGAAGTGTGCACTTAACCTAAGCTGCCCCTGTTTTTAATCTTTTCTCCTGCATGGGGTACTTTTAGGTGAATTTAATATTTTCAATAGCTAATAACAAAATACAACACGGTCTCGGCCAGTGATGAAGAAACAAGGCAATGCAAGCACAAATCCGTGGCCGATAATTTGTCAACAACTATGGCAAGAAATATGGTAGTGAACTCCAAGGAGTATAATTCACTTATGGTTTTTAGTTTGTTCACTTTTATGCAATGTATCTTCATGTCTGATGCAATTTTTATTGCCAGATGTGCTTCATTCCTTCATTCGTCTTTGGCCAAGGCCAGAGTTTTGTCACTCTTAGGGCTAATAAAGTACCTGAGGAGCAGGAGGAGGTCCGCAGGTCGAAATTCAGTCATGTTCTTTATGTACAGGCATGGGAGGTTGCCCCGGTTCTTCTCAACCGGTTTATTCATGAGGTTGCGACACATATTCCATGAAAACAAGCCCTGGGAAAGCATAATCTCTAATGGCTCCCAGAATTTTAGGGTTACGCACCATATCACTATTAAGTTAATGAAATTATTGCCAAGGAAAGGAGCCATGCTCTATAATAAATGGAGGGAGGAATTTATGTCTATTGCCAAACTAGATTTCGCCGCCTAGAGACGCGGTTTATTGCCAAGGTTGAGAAGATATGGGTTTATAAAGCCGAAGAAGTCCTTCAAATTTAAACCCTTGTTTCCATTTAGGTTTGTATTTTTTAGGCAACTATACAGTTCTGTTACGACATCGAATACCTGGTCATCTATAGGGCTAATTTTCCAATTGGGAAATTCCTTGAATATTCCTATGGAACCAAAATTATCTTCTGGCTCTGCAAACCTGGACCCTTTTGCCTCGGCTTTTGCTTTAGGGGTGTTTCCTCTCTGCTTGCCCACGGCCGCCATGAGATCAGAGATGATGGCATTACCATTAAGGTTTATCAAACATCTATTTGATGGTAGTAAATCTGTAAATTTTAGTAGATGTTCTATGCGTGGAGCAACTTTACTTCTTTCACAGCAATCATACAAATAGTTAAGTAAAATTCAGATAGAACATATAAGTGGATCTTATAGAAGACAAATCAGAAACAGGAAAAATGTGGTGGTGCGTTACGGCGGTCAACAGGATGCTTCAACCAGCAAAGTCTCCTTGGTCAGCCAACCCAGAATGTGTCACAACAGTCCTCCAATCAGCAAATGATTCAACCCAAGTCAACTCCAAAAAAGTCAATGCTGTCCTGAAAAAGTCAACGCAGGGCAGCAACCTAAAAGTCAACACAGCAGCAGATTGGTCAACCCTTTGACCTCGATTTCTGTGCCAAATAGTACAGCCTTCCAAAATTGAACTTCCCACAAATTTTCAGCCCAATTGGACCATGCGTTGACCAAAGTCAACGCTGGTCAAACTTTCTGCAAAACCCTAACTGCAAAAAATCATCCTTCAGCTCAGCCGTACTATTTTGTCCTTCTTCTCCTTCACACGTGTGGGCTGAACTCGTCCTCCAAGTAGCTCGTACTAAATCAGATGAGAGAAGATGTTGTGAGTTGTGTTGTGATGAAATGCTCTCCAACTTTGCCTGTATCTATATCCATCATTGGGGCGTGTGACACATCTGCTCGGGGTGTGAAACCTTAAGGCCGACCTGCACATATAATTTATTAAGAATAATAAATTCAAAATAAATGTTCTGCTCATCGGATTAAGACATATTATATATGGATTTTACACCTCTCCGAAAGAGGAATCCAACAAAAATATTAGCCACTTAATCTGAGCATTATAACATGGAGTTTGGACCTAGTTGTCCAAATTTAACACTCCCTCTCAACTAGGGAGAACTCCATCCATCAGTGCAATCAAACATCGTGCATCATCCCGCCGTAACTTGCTTTGCTGGCCTCTTTATTTCAGAACAGAAGTGGGTCAGTCACAAAGACATCATCCCCCGACTGACATAATCAGTCCAGAGGTTCAAAAACCTCTATCAAACTCATGAAGAGTATCCAACCAACCCAAAGTTGGTTCATCTGACCCGAAGTCAGGCAGAGGTCCCAGACCTCACTAAACTTGATCCCAGATCAAGCGGTTGGACCGTGCCATCCTAGATAGAGAGTACGGCAATCTCTGATGCGTCCATCAGTCTTTGCTAATAGTCTCTAGCTTTTCCCACCTCATTGGCCAAATGAGAGGTACTTCCCATGAGCCCTGAACTCAATGGGTAGGATGCATATGGGGCACAGATAAATGAGTGGCTAACCAGCTTAATAATCACAAGGGTGGGGCAGAAGCATTATGAGTTCTTATAGCTCCAAGAAGCTATCCCCAAAGCCCCCCAGAGCTCCCAGAGCTCATCGTCCAACAGGACCCACATCATAGGGTCTTTCCACGACACCAAGACTCTCACGGAAGTTTAGGAACTTGACCTTCCCCAGGGGCTTAGTGAGAATATCCGCGACCTGCTCATCAGTTCCTATATGATCGAGCCTTACGGCGCCTCGCTGTACCATATCCCGGATAAAGTGGTACCTGATATCAATATGCTTGGATCGGTCGTGGAACACAGGATTCTCGGTCATACGAATCCCACTCTGATTATCACAGAGTATCACAGTGGTATCTAGCACATGTCCAAACAGCTCACTAAAGAGCTTCCGCAACCAAACTGCTTCACAACAGGCCATACTAGCAACAATGTATTCGGCCTCCGCGGTGCTCAAAGCCACCGACTTCTGCTTCCTGCTCATCCATGAGATCGAAGCAGAACCAAGATTGAAGCAACATCCAGATGTGCTCTTACGATCCACCACACTGCCAGCCCAATCGGCATCAGTATATCCACGGAGTATCACACTCCCGGCGGTGTATCTCAGCCCATGGTTTATCGTGCCCCGAAGATATCTCAAAAGATTCTTGGCACCAACCCAGTGAAAATGATGAGGCTCAACCATCTGTTGACTCAAAGTGTTCACTGCAAAACATATATCCGGTCGGGTGTTCACTAAGAACATCAAAGCTCCTATGAGTTGACGATACTCGGTAGGATTGGCCAAGATAGATCCTCTATAGCTCAAATAGTCACCAAGATGCACCAATCCTTAAAGTTGTGTTCTATCTAAGTTTTACATGGACTTACAACACCATACCAAATCTTTCCAGAAGTTTCACAATGTATTTTCCTTGAGAAAGGAAAATCTCTCCTGGTCTCTGCCAGACCTCCAGGCCTAGGAAGTAGTGCATCAGTCCTAGGTCCTTCATCTCGAACTCAGCAGCGAGCTCCCTCTTACATTGATGAATGAGAGGGTCAGCACCTGTCAGGAAGAGGTCGTCCACATACAGCACTAGAATGAGAGGCTTCTCCCGCACAACCTTGAAGTAAAGGTTCGGATCAGCATTACTTCGAGTGAAGCCCAGCTTCATCAAGTAACTATCCATCCTCTCGTACCAAGCTCTGGGTGCTTGCTTTAACCCATAGAGGGCTTTCTTCAACCTACAGACATGAGTGTCTCGATCCCGAACTTCAAATCCCAGAGGTTGTTCCACATACACCTCTTCCTTTATTGCACCATGCAGAAAAGCGGTCTTGACATCCATCTGATGAAGACTCCATCCTTGCGTAGCAGCAAGGGCTATGATTGATCGAATGGTGGTATATCGTGCCACAGGTGCAAATATGTCATCATAGTCAATTCCTTCTTTTTGAGAGAAGCCACGGGAAACAAACCTTGCCTTGAACTTTTCAGCACTCCCATCAGATCCATGTTTGATCTTGTAGAGCCATTTCGCGGTGACAACAGATTTGTCCTTAGGTCTTGGGACCACATCCCAGACATCATTCTTTAGTATGGACTCATATTCTTCGTGCATAGCATCCTTCCAAACTTGATGCTTTACGGCTTCCTCAAAAGATCCAGGTTGAGATTGTACAATAGTACTCATGGCAGCTAGATACCCTTGGTATCTACCCGGCTTCTTGCTTTCTCGAAATGTCCCTCTTGGGGCAGCATGACCCTCAGCATCTTCGAGGGTGTCCTTGAGCCATGCTGGTCTCTTTCCTAGTGAAGGAGATGGATCAATAGGGTCCATTGGTCCTTCAATATCAGGCATTGTCTCATCCTGCGGTTCTTCCAGATTTCCAGGTCTTTCTTCATGATTTTCTCTAGATCTTGGAAGATCTACTACTTTCTTCAGAGAAGCATCTTCGTCAAAGGTGACATCATGGCTTATCTCTACTTCCCTTTGACCAGGTACATAGACTCTATAGGCCTTAGAAGTCTCACTGTAGCCCACAAACATTCCTTTCTTCCCAATAGCATCCAGCTTACTTCTCTTTTCTTTCGGCACATGAAAATAGATAGGACATCCAAAAATTCTAAAATGTGAGACATCAGGTTTCTTACCAGAGAAAACCTCTTCGGGAGTTTTGGAGTCTAGAGCAGAATGAGGGCATCGGTTTTGAATGTACACAGCAGTATTTGCAGCTTCTCCCCACAGAAACTTCGGTAGACCCTGGTCACATAGCATGGCATGGGCAACTTCCACAATGGTCCTATTCTTGCGTTCAGCAACACCATTCTGCTCAGGAGTATATGCAGTGGTAGTCTCCCTCTTAATGCCAGCTTCTCTGCAAAAGTCTTTGAACTCATTTGACTCATATTTAGTGCCATTGTCAGTCCTCAAAATCTTGATCTTCTTTCCGGTCATATTTTCCACCAAGGCTTTGAAGGTACGGAACCACATGAAAGCCTCATCCTTCTTCTTCAAGAAGTATATCCAGGTTTTTCGAGAGAAGTCATCAGTAAATGTCATGTAGTAAGAACATCCCCCCAGGGATGTTACGGGCAACATACCAGATAGATCAGAATGGACCAGTTGCAATATATCAGATGTCTTTGTGACACTTGAGGGGAAAGGTCCCCTTGTATGTTTTCCTTCAACACAGCCCTTACATACACCTTCATGATTATTTCCAAAATCAGGCATCCCTGTCACCACCTTCCTTGCTTCGGGAAGGGCTTTGTAATGAAGGTGTCCAAATCTTCGGTGCCATAGTTCGGTTTGACGGATAGTATCACAAGTCATAGCTCTCAATGGACTCCCTCCAACCTGGTAGAGTGTACCAACTCTAAAACCAATTGAGATAGCTTCCTTGAAGCTCTCCTTCCACATGAGCACCTTTCCATCAGAGAAAGTTACATTGAATCCTTTGTCTTCCATGGCAGATACAGACACAAGGTTTTTCTTCAATTTAGGTACATAGAGTACATCTTGCAAGCGTAGGACTTGTCCTTGAGACAAGTGGAGGGTCATAGTCCCTGTCCCTTTCACGAGATATGTGGAATTATCCCCAAGGATAATTTCTAGATTAGTATCCCTTTCAACCATGTCAGAAAGTGCGTCCTTGAATCCAGTGATGTGTCTTGAGGCACCACTATCGATTAGCCAGACATCCATAGTGTCGGGCGGAGATGCAGCTGAGAGAACAGATACAAGAATATACCCATTTCTTTTATCAACAACATTAGACTCCTCATACCTGGTATTTCTGGACCTTTTAGAAGGTTGATTGTTTCCACCAAAGTGAGCCTTCCTCTTTCCTTTGGATTTGTCATTTCTTCGATTCCCATTCCTTCGGTTGTTGTTGTTATCATCACTATCGGGAGAATCCTTCTTGAAGGGGCATTCTCTAGCATAGTGACCAGGCCTATGGTAGGTGAAACATTTACCCTTCTTCTCTTGAGTCCTCGTTCTTCCTTTGTCCTTAGAACCACCAGAGTTCTTCTTTCGGGAATGAGCACCATAGGCAGCATTTCTGTCATTATCGAATTCCTTCATCCTTGTTTCTTCTTGCATACATCTAAACAGAAGCTCATCAAAGTTAGAAATGGTATTATTGTTGAGAATGGTAGTTGTGAATACTTGCCATTCATATGGGAGTCCTCCAAGTGCGGTGAGAACCATCTCACGATCAGCTATTGTCTCCCCAATAGCTAGCAGATTGTTCCTTGTTTCGGTCAATTTCAGAAAGAAGGTTTGAATAGATTCATCCCGGCCCTTCTTCATATTCTTCAACTTGTTCTTGAGGAATAGCACTTGGTTCACATTGTTTACCTTGAACATAAGGATAAATTTGTCATACATCTCCTTGGATGTGCCTAGTTCAGATACATAGGCAACCAGACTCTTATGTATGGATTCCCTGATCAACATCTTTGCTCTGATTTCTCCCTTCTTATACTTGTTTCTAACAGCAGCGGTAGAATTTGATGGAGGTTCTTGAATCTTACCCGTCACATGATCCAAGAGATCATGATCTTCCAGTTTTAGATCTAATATCATCTTCCAGGCATGGAAGTCATCCCTTCCAGTCAGCTTGTCATTCTCCTTGAATTCAAGACTAGTGGAACCCATTTCTTCCGGTGGTGATTGCTAAAGATAGAGTTTGTCTTCACCTCAGCTCCGATACCATGTAAATTTTAGTAGATGTTCTATGCTTGGAGCAACTTTACTTCTTTCACAGCAATCATACAAATAGTTAAGTAAAATGCAGATAGAACATATAAGTGGATCTTATAGAAGACAAATCAGAAACAGGAAAAATGTGGTGGTGCGTTACGGCGGTCAACAGGATGCTTCAACCAGCAAAGTCTCCTTGGTCAGCCAACCCAGAATGTATCGCAACAGTCCTCCAAGCAGAAAACGAGTCAACCCAAGTCAACTCCAAATAAGTCAACGCTGTCCTGAAAAAGTCAACGCAGGGCAACAAGCTAAAAGTCAACGCAGCAGCAGATTGGTCAACCCTTTGACCTCGATTTCTGTGCCAAATAGTACGGCCTTCCAAAATAGAACTTCCCACAAATTTTCAGCCCAATTGGACCATGCGTTGACCAAAGTCAACGCTGGTCAAACTTTCTGCAAAACCCTAACTGCAGAAAATCGTCCTTCAGCTCAGCCGTACTGTTTTGTCCTTCTTCTCCTTCACACGTGTGGGCTGAACTCGTCCTCCAAGGAGCTCGTACTAAATCATATGAGAGAAGATGTTGTGAGTTGTGTTGTGATGAAATGCTCTCCAACTTTGCCTGTATTTATATCCATCATTGGGGCGTGTGACACATCTGCTGGGGGTGTGAAACCTTAAGGTCGACCTGCACATATAATTTATTATGAATAATAAATTCAAAATAAATGTTCTGCTCATCGGATTAAGACATATTATATATGGATTTTACACCTCTCCGAAAGAGGAATCCAACAAAAATATTAGCCTCTTAATCTGAGCATTATAACATGGAGTTTGGACCTAGTTGTCCAAATTTAACAAAATCGTCACCAGCTTCTTCGCTATCTGCAACTACCTTGTGGACAACGTCGATCAATGGCATCCGAGTTTCCATTGCTGCAAAACAATGGCATGAGTTTGTGTTTCAGCAAGAAAATTTCACAGGTTATATGAAAGCCAATTTAAAATTTTATAAAATCCAAATCTTAAGATGAAATTAGAATATTACAAAGCTCAGACAGCTCTTCACGGTGAGAAGGGGATCTGAACCTCGCACCTTTTAAAGGGTTTTCTTCAAAGTCCACTCAACATAAAATGCTATTGAATTTTTTTAACTGAATCTGTTTTATTTGCACAATGGGAATTGTTAACGGTTAAAGTGACATGGGTTAGCATTTTCATAATGAGTTAAAGCCTCATCAAATATTTGAATCTAAGTGGAGAGAACGCGAAACCTATTTGTGAATAATCTCATCAAACCACATGAAACCAAAAAAAACATTGAATTTATTTTCTATCTAGCGGTGTTTATCATTCTAGCATTTTCATAATAAGTTAGAGTCTCATTAAAGATTTGAATCTAAGTGGAGAGAATGCAAAAACTATTTGTAAATGATTTCATCAAACCACATCAACCAAAAATTCCATTAAATTTTTCATAGCTATAGACAAATTTATTTGGACCTTGCACCTATCATTATGCTTCTTCCAATTCCACCAAATACAAAATGTGATTGGATTTTAAAGAGGGAGACAAACTTATTGAGGTACGATAAGGAGTTCTTAACTACATACTTCACTGGCGTTACGAAGTAAATAGTAGTCAAGGAATTGTGAACTTCCATGAAACCTAAGATGACAAGCAAGAATATTATTAATACGAAGACAGGTTACAATGGTGGCCCAAAAATGAAAAACTTCCCTGTTGAAATTTGGTTACCAAAGGACAGGTGGTTCCTTAAGGCTTTGATATTTGGCCTAGGGAAAAGTGTCCAAAAGAATTTAATTTTTCTCCTAAAGTGGCTTTATAAAGTTATAAAATAAAATATAATTTAAAAGTGACATTAAGTGAAAAGTTACTAAAGTCTAATTTTAAAGTGACTTTAATACAGTTAATGTAAAATTAGAAAGTAAAAGTGACTTCGGAAATAAATGACTAAGTGGGTCTTTATTAAAGTGGGGTGAATTAAAAAATAGAAAGTGAGATTTAAAAGAGCATTTAATCTCAGCCCTATATCTAAAGCTATTTCAGCCATTGGATTTGGGGATAACCCAAAAGTCACTTAGAGTTATATTAAAGGAGGAAAAGGAGAGAAAAAGTCATTCATTTATTAATTCTTTCATGAGCAGATTGAGAGAAGGAGAAGGAGAAAGCTGAAGAGAATTTTCTGAGTAGTGAGAAGGAGGGAAAAAACACTAACTTTTAGCAAATCCATACAGCAGGGCAGAGCACGAAGTTTGAGGCAAGTGGGCATGAATTTCGAGGAGAGAAAACTGCAGATTTCGAGGGAGGCCGTACAGCGATTCTGACACTGTTTTCGAGGTTGTTTGCACAGTTTTGAAGGGTGAAATTTTTGCTGTAATTTTACTGTTTTGTGGGCATGGAAACCGAGGTGGATTTTGACACGGTTTTTGAGATAAGTTCTGTTTCAAAGTTGCTCTAATATTTTTTTTTTGCTGTGTAAATTTCTGCACCACTGTAAAAGAAATATTCAGAAAATACAGAGAATCTTTCGAACTGGTTTTCCCCAAGAGTTGTAGGGGGTTTTTCTAGGGTCATGTTGACCAAAAAATCATTGTGTTAAAATGTTTTGTGTGGCTGTTTTATTCTGTTGATTTTTATTTCTGCAATTTCCAGCACTGTGAAAAATTTCCAGAATTTGTGTTTTAGAAAATATTTATTTTCCAACTTGTTGAATGTAAGGCTATGGGAAAGGGCATTTAACTATTTGGATAAATAAGGTGAAACTAAAAACTGGGGTGGGGAAATAGATATTTCTACATGGTATTAGAGCCAGGTTGCTGAAACTGCAGTTTGGGACAGCAAAGAGAAAAAATACAGGTTGCTGATTTTTCACTCAGAAAATTCTAGCAAGCTGATTTTTCACACACAAAAATTTTATCTTTACTACAGCAGTGCTATTTTCAGTTTTTAGGATAGCAAAGATGTCATTGGGAGTGAGGGTGGAAGATAGGTTGGATGGGCATAGTAATTACAGTGTTTGGGGAGAAAGAATGCATAGCATCTTTGAGGAGGGAGAAGTCTGGGATATCATGGTTCATACCCAACAATAGCCTGTTAATGTGCCTATTGATGTTGTTCAGTTGGCAAAATTTAATAAAAATAATAATAAGGGAAAAGGGCTAATTCTGGATGGTATTAAAGACCATGTGATTCATCATGTGAGAGGAAAGAGACATGCTCATGAGATGTGGTCTGCCTTGACCATTCTCTACCAGAGTACCAATGAGAACAGAAAGATGGTCCTAAGGGAGAAGCTGAAGACCATTAAGATGGGGAAGAATGATAGTGCAACTGGTTATCTCACAAAGATAACTAATGTGAGAGATACATTGGCAATAGTTGGAGAGGTCATTCCAAACACTAAGTTGGTGCGGATTGCAGTGAATGGTCTTCCTACTTCATGGCTGAATTTTGCTGATGGAATTTGTGCACGTGAGACCCTTCCCACATGGGAGAGGTTTTGGGATGATTGCATTGAGACAGAGATCAGGAAGAGTCAGCTTGGGGCAGCCAAGCCAGTTGAGCAGGATGAGGATGTAGCATTATTGGCCGGAGGCAAGAGAGGCAAAGGCAAGAAGCATGCTTCCACAAGTGATGGTGGGGGCAAAGGAAAAAGTAAAGGTAAATAGGAGAACATGCAGAAGGACTACTCCAAAGTGAAGTGTTGGAGTTGTCAGAAGATGGGACACTATGCAGTTGTGTTTCCAAAGAAGAAGAATAAGGGGAAGAACCAAACCATGGTAGCATCACCATAGATTGAGGAATTTTCAGATAGATTTGACCGAGAGTTTGGGTTCAGTGCTTATGAGTCAACTAGAGCAGGATCACCTACCATGGAGGTTCAGAGGGAGCACGCATTTCCCTCGACTAGTGGAGCATCTTCGAGTATCTGGTATGTGGACAGTGAGGCTTCACATCATATGACAAGATTCCATTAGTACTTCTCACAGCTTTCAGAGAGTGGCACTGATATAGAGGTAGTACACGGTGATGAAGTGTTGTTAGAGAAGTCGGTGTGGGGACACTGACATTTTATAGGGAACCCAAACCTCCCTTGAAGGTGTCAGAAGTTTTATATGTGCCAGAGATGAGGAAGAACCTCATATCTGTCTCAGCATTGGAGGACAGAGGGTATGAGATATTGTTCAGGAGAGGACAGGTGCTGATATATCCCAGGGGTACTCCAGCTGAGTTAGCTAGAGTGATAGGTGTACGCCATGCAAAGGTGTACAAGATTGCATTTCAGCCCCTTATGGAATTGAGTAGTAGCACCAACAGCAGAGCTAGCAGTTCTGAGCTGTGTGGGATTTGGCACCTCAGGATGGGGCACATGTATCATGGAGCCTTGAGGACATTGTAGGAGATCACTACAGGTGTGCCAGGTTTTAGTACTGATCACATTGATACATGCAGAGGATGTACGATGGGCAAGTTTTCCAAATCCCTTTTTCCCAGCAATGACAGCAGAGCAACTAGGATACTTGATTTGATTCATTCCGATGTAAGTGACAGGATGTCTCATGTTTCCTTGAGTGGATATGATTATTATGTGTTATTCATTGATGATCACTCTAGGAGGACCTGGATTTATTTATTGAAGACCAAGAGTGAGGTCTTCAAGTGGTTTCAGGAGTTTAGAGCTCTTGTGGAGACACAGACAGGTCAGAATATCAGGTCCCTGAGGTCGGACATTGGAGGTGAGTACACCCTTGGATAATTTGTTGAGTATTGTGCGGAGGCAGGCATTAGGAGGGAGTTCACAGTTCCTTACAACCCCCAACAGAACGGGGTTGCGAAGAGGAAGAACAAAACCATCATTGGGGCTGCCAAAGCCATGTTACATGATCATGGGTTACCTTTGTTTTTGTGGCCAGAGGCCTGCAATATTGTTGTATACTTACAAAACAGGAGTCTGCATCGTGCCTTGGGGCATGTGACTCTAGAGGAGGCTTTTTCTGGGAAGAACCCTGATGTTGGTCACTTCTGTATCTTTGGGTGTATTGCATACTCCTACGTACCCAAGGAGAAGAGGACCAAGCTTGAGCCCACTGCAGAGAAGGGTATCTTTGTCGGCTATAGTGAGACCTCGAAATCCTTTCAGGTCTATATTCCTGCTTCGAGTAAAGTTTTTATCAGGCAGGATGTGAGATTCGAGGAGGAATGAGCTTTCAAGAGGTCACGGGAGTTAGAGTATCTGGATCAACCAGACCCTCAGCAGCAGTTGAGTCAGTCACAGAGATTAAGTGGGTAGGGATCAGGAGGATCCGGAGGTACATCTATGATGATGTCTGGTCCATCAGTGAGCAGTGGCTCGCAGAGTCAGAGGGGTGGTGCTTCAGGCAGCATGCAGAGCAGTCCACAGAGTAGTTCATTAGGGAGTCCACTGATGGACAGTTCACACGGTACTTCAACGTCTACAAGTTTAGGTTCAGGTAGGAGGACAACAGACAGATAGTCAGGAGTTCAGACTTTTGATGAGGAGGAGGAGTTTCTTTCTCCAGTGGGAGAGGTGTGCTCATGGAAGAGGAAGCCCAAGTGGCTTCAGGATACCTTGAGAGAGGCAACATCTGTTGCTGCGCCTAAGAGGCCAGTCAGAGAGAGCAGACTACTTGAGAGGTTTTGTAGCTATATGGAAATGGTAGTCAACATCATTGACTTTGAGCCTTCTAGCTATGAGGAAGCAACTAGCCAGCAGGTCTGGAGAGAGGCCATGCAGGAGGAGTATTTTTCTATCATGAAGAATGATGTTTGGGAGGTGGTGCTGAGGCCTGAGGGAAAATCCGTGGTGACTTCCAGATGGATTTACATGGTAAATCATGCTGAATTTGGCAGCATTGAGAAATTCAAAGTGAGGTTTGTGGATAGAGGGTTCTCCCAGGTAGAGGGCGTAGATTATGAGGAGACCTTTTCTCCCATGGCTCGATATACTTCGATTCGCTCCGTTATATCAATAGCAGTAGAGATGGGCTGGAAGATCCACCAGATGGATGTGAAGGTCACATTTCTCAATGGCTTCATACAGGAGGAGGTGTACATTGAGCACCCACATGGCTTTGAGGTGCATGGGAAGGAGTCCCATGTGTGCAGACTAAAGAAGGCCCTTTATGACCTAAAGCAAGCTCCCAGAGCTTGGTACTCCAAGATAGATACATACTTGCAGGAGATGGGTTTCAGAAAGAATGAGGCAAATCTGAACTTATACTTCATTGTGATAAGTGAGGATCCTCTCATTCTTGTGTTGTATGTGGATTACTTGGTCATTACAGGTGCAGAGAGACTCACAGAGCACTGCAAGAGAGATCTTGTGTCAGAGTTTGAGATGAAGGACATCGGCTTGATGCATTACTTTTTGGGTTTGGAGGTGTGGCAGGAGGAGGGGAATTTCTTCCTGGGGCAGGGGAAGTATATTGTGGACATCCTTGGTAGATTCCACATGGAGGATTGTAGACCCATGTCGACACCAATGATCACCAACTGGAAGAAGCTTCATGCTTCGGATTCTGAGTTGGTGGATCCCACATTGTACAGACAGCTGATTGGTTCCTTGATGTATTTGGTCAACACCAGACCAGATATATGTTTTGCAGTCAACGCGATGAGTCAATTTATATGTGAGCCTAGGAAGGTTCACTGGATTGCTGCAAAACACATTTGGCGATACTTGCAGGGGACAATGGAGTATGGTCTAGATTATAGGTAGGGGTATGGAGTGAGATTGGCAGGTTACACTGATTCTGATTAGGCAAGTTGTGCTTCTGATAGGAAGAGCACTTTAGGGTGTTGTTTTAGGTTGGGTTTGGTAGTGGTGTCGTGGTTCAGCCAGAAGCAGCAGTCAGTAGCATTGAGTTCAGTAGAAGCAAAGTATATGGCAGCCATTCTAGCCAGTTGTGAGGCCATCTGGCTTCGCAAGATGTTGTTTGGATTATTTTGTCAGCCGTTGAGACCTTCAGTGATTTACTGTGATAATCAGAGTTGCATTAAACTCATGGAGAATCCATTATTTCATGATCAGTCAAAGCATATTGGCATCATATATCACTTCATCAGAGACTATGTGCAGAAGGGAGATATGAAGCTTGAATATATTCCCACCGATGAGCAGGTTGCAGATATTCTTACCAAAGCCTTACCACGGGGCAAGCATGTCTACTTCAGAGATAAGATAGGTGTGGTGAGGAACACCTTCTTCGGTAAGAGGGAGTGTTGAAATTTGGTTAACGAAGGACAGGTGGTTCCCTAAGGCTTTGATCTTTGGCATAGGGAAAAGTGTCCAAAAGAATTTAATTTTTCTCCTAAAGTGGCTTTATAAAGTTATAAAGTAAAATCTAATTTAAAAGTGACTTTAAGTGAAAAAGTTAAACTAAAGTCTAATTTTAAAGTGACTTTAATAAATTTAATGTAAAAATAGAAAGGAAAAGTGACTTTGGAAATAAATGAATAAGTGGGTCTTTATTAAAGTGGGGTGAATTAAAAAATAGAAAGTGAGATTTAAAAGAGCATTTAATCTCAGCCTTAGATCTAAAGCTATTTTAGCCATTGGATTTAGGGATAGCCCAAAAGTCACTGAGAGTTCTATTAAAGGAGGAAAATGAGAGAAAAGGTCATTCATTCATTAATTCTTTCATGAGCAGATTGAGAGAAGGAGAAGGAGAAAGCTGAAGAGAATTTTCTGAGTAGTGAGAAGAAGGAGGGTAGCAGCACTAACTTTCAACAAATCCGTACAGCAGGGCAGACCACGAAGTTCGAGGCAAGTGGGCACGAATTTCGAGGAGAGAAAACTGCAGATTTTGAGGGAGGCCGTACAGCCATTCCGACACTATTTTCAAGGTTGTTCGTACAGTTTTGAAGGCTGTAATTTCTGCTGTACTTTTTTTTTGTGGGCACAGAAACCGAGGCAGATTTTGACACGATTTTCGAGATAAGTTCTGTTTCGAAGTTGCTGTAATTTTTTTTTTGCTGTGTAAATTTCTACATCACTGTAAAAGAAATATTTAGAAAATAAAGAGAAGCTTTCGAACTTGTTTTCCCCAAGAGTTGTAGAGGGTTTTTCCAGGGTCATGTTTACCAAAAAATCACTGTGTTAAAATATTTTGTGTGGATATTTTAGTCTGCTGATTTTTATTTATGCAATTTCCAGCACTGTGAAAATTTTCCAGAATTTGTGTTTTTAGAAAATATTTATTTTCCGGCTTGTTGAATGTAAGGCTATGGGAAAGGGCATTTAACTATTTGGAGAAATAAGGTGAAATTGAAAACCAGGGTAGGAAAATAGAAATTTCTACATTCCCATCATTATAACCCTAGTGTTGGCGAAGTACTAAGTTAAGTTAGGATGTAAGAACATCATAATATATCTTCATGATAGCATATGAGTGTGCTTCCATTCATGGCATTTCCCTTATTTCTGGGGTGTATGTGTAAAATAATAGGTCGATTTGTGTATCCTGTGGTGTCTTGGAATTACTTATACTACTATAAAATCTCCTCTCTTATGTTCTCTCTCTCGTATAGCAACTCCCTTCTCTCTATGACATGACTTAGTCCTCCTCAAGTCCTCGAATTTCAAGAGGTCTCGATATCAATTCACCCAACTATATTCCACTTTGCATCAACCTTAAGTGGTCCATATTGATGAGGAGCTTTTGATTCACTACATGGTACCAAGTCCCTCAAGTTCTTGTTAGCGAGTGATTTATCACAATCCTAGGAGATGTAGACTAGTCCATAAGGAGAGATCAAACCTATGAAATGGGACAAAACCTCCCTTCTCTCTAGTAGCATGAGAACACATTGAGAGTACACTAAAATTAAAAAAATTCAATGTCCAACATTAGAGCTATGAATATGTAGGCAATCCATTATTGCTTCAAGCCACTTGCCTAAGAATTAATGCCTAGGATTATAGGGTCTGAGTTCTAATGCACAAGCTAGTCATGTAATTCCTCAACAAAACCACACAACTATATCAACATTACCAGAGTGCAAAAAATATGGAAGTGGTGTACTTGCGTAGTCACAATATGTAGATGCTATAAAACTGAACATAGAAAGACTTAACAATGCAAACAACGAGAAGCAAAAGGAAATGAATATAATCAAACTTTTTATTGAATAATATGCCAATTTTAGCCTATGGATTAAAATTTTGAGGTCATAGTCTCTCCACAATGAATATTATTTATTGGCATGCATGATTGAACTAGCATACAATCTTAGACCCACCCCGCCACCTCCCCCCCAACCTTCCAAGCATGAACTATTATTTGTTCTCCTCTTTTGTTGTGGGTCATTGAAAACTGAGATACAAAATCAAGTCAACTTGGGCTTGGATGGGTGGTGAAACAAGGGTGTTTTTTTTCTTCAGCTAGAGTCCCATGGGTACATGCAAGTCTTGGGAAAATTTAGCTAAGTAGATGTTCTTGACTGCCCCCAGTGGGCTGGCTCACCTAGGTAGGTGCAAGTATTTGGAAAATTTATTTGAGTAGATATTCTTAATTTCTCCTAATGGAATATCTCACATGGTAAGGTGAAAGTCCCTCGGAAAATTTTGTTGAATATATACTCTTGCTTAATCGATCCTTAGTGGGATTTATCACCTAGTTTGATGTGATTCTTAAGGTAAATTTGGCTCAATAGATATTCTTAATTTTCTCTAGTGTACTGTCTCACTTGGGTAAGTGAGAGTCTAGGGTAAATTTGGTTGAATAGATACTCTAAATCAACCCCTAGGGGACAGTGAGCTGTCTCACCTAGGGAGGTGCCATAGTTGAAAAAATTTCGCTAAATAGATACTCTCAATCAAATTTTTGTCATAAAATATTTGAAAAGGTAAAACAAACATTAAGTGGTGGTCCGTTGCATAAGCCAATAGGGCATCCTCTATCTTTGTTGCTAGTTAGAATTGGTATTGTTGGTAATAATAGTCATGGGATTATGGTGCACAATAGTAGTGAGGCAGAGTCCATACTCTGCTTCTATTAGCATTTATAATTAGTGTAGTTGTGATTGGTTCATACAATGTGTCCAATATGTGACTACCAATGAAGAATCCCAAAGCACAATATACAAAAAATGAATGATTAAAATAAAAAGGTGAGAAATACTAGCGAGTTTAGAGTACACCATAGGAGGAGCATAATCGTTATACTTGCAGCTACTCATGGATTCTATGATGGTCTCCTCTACATTGATTAACTTCCTGAAGAACTTGAAGGAGGAATAATCCCCGTGACTAATGGGAATCAGACTCTTTTTAGGACATACTCGGGCTAACAAGTAAGCCAACATCTATACTGTTGTTGTATTCAATAACACAGGATTGCACCTCGTCACTTCCTTCTTCACATACCCATTGCTAATAGAAACTTGCTTCAAACCATAATCATTTATAACACAAACTTGCTTCAAGCCAAACATTATTTATAATCAAAAAATTAACAAAAAACTTTAGCACATCACACAACCACCACATTATAATGAAAGGGAACAAAAATATCTGAACAAATCGAAGGAAACATGGAATACAGTACCTTCAATCTCTTCAATTTTTCTACCATGTTTGACAATAGAGATAGGAATGTATTACAGGTTTGCAATGTCCAATAAATGCTTAGCCTTACCACCTTCATATATTTCCTCGCAAAAGGTTGCATTCCTACAAAAAACCCTCTTTGTCCATAGCCTTACAATGAGGACAATGATCTTATGGGTATACAATATATTTCCATTTGATATAAGCATCAAGATACCTAACCTATAAATGTGTTCAAGAGGTTATAAATGAAATAATTTCAGATCTTAAATTCCTTAAGCATTTGCATGTATATGTCAAATTCTTTAGAGAAACTATATACAAAAGAAAACAAATAAACCTAAAGTGTAAGCAGTGACAAAGTCCTATAAAATTCAGTAGCTTCCCTCCAAGTATTGTGTCTACTTATTCTAGGGATATCAAAACCTTATACATAAAAATTCCAAGTATTCTCCTTAATCCATATGGAATGAAACAAATTGTGGTAAAATTAGAGTGAGATAAGATGAGATAATATTATTAATGTCAATTAGAATGTATTAATAAATGTACAGAAAATCACACACCTCGTCATCCAACTTGCTTTGTTATTGCACACGGTAACTGAAGTACTTGGATGGAGAACCTTCCACCTTTACACCAATAAACAATCTTCAAAGCTCTAACATCCTTCGGAGTATGCATCACTATGGATTACTGCTTTTCTGAGGTTGCTTTCCATTACCTCTTCGTTTTTTGGCTGGGATAACAGAACTTGTGACTATATGACTAGTAGAAACTTGAGGGAACCAATCATCTACATGTTTAACCCAACTTGTTGCTAGTGCAATGAGCTTAATGTTCTTCTCAAGCTACAAAACAAAAATCAAACACCCAACATGTTACATATATCAATAAAAAATCACCTTAACTTTGAACATGAGGGACAAAACCTGGCATATATCCCAGCATTTGTTGGCATAGTATGTCCATTAAATGGCATGTCAAAAGGACTTGGTCCATAACCCATGTATGGGATACCACCATTACAAGCCATGTAAGCATTTGATCCCCATTGTGCTCTAGGCCAACAAGCATTATATGCAATAGGTGCAGCATACATCGTCATACACTCTTTAGCTCCAAAATCATGTGATTCTCTCCACTGCATCTCATTGGCTGTAAGTTGTAACAATGATAAAGCACCCAACATGAATCATTTACAAATATATTCATTTCTACTTTGGACAACAACACCCTTCCTAGATCCCCTATTATGGTTTTCTACTATGTAGGGTTGTACTTACCTTGTTATTTAGGGAAATCCCCCTTGAAGTGTGGACCTCCATAAGTCCAACACCCCCTATTAAGAGCCTAACTCCCACTACTGGTTGAATTGAATGTTGGCATAGTGGCATAGAATTATGGTTTAGGGTGATAATGCACTATGTGGTTTGATTGTTGTGTCGGTGACTATGATTGCTATGATGTAGCTTATGATTGTTGTGTTGGAGGTTGATATGGTGGCATTTGGTTCCCTATTGAATATATTTGGTCGTTGTAGACTAGTCCTCTTTGATGGCTTTTGCGTTGTAAACTATCCCCAATAACTATCCTTTCCTCGTAGGCCATGGTGGTATACTCAATCCACTTCTTAAAATATTTTCTTCAACAATGATGCCTCATGTAAGGTATAAGGCATAAAATTTCTTACCATGGCTCATATGTTATAATTCAGTCCATAAACAAACTTAGTCGCCATTAAAATTTATGTGTTTAAGTGCATAGCATATTTGAGCAACTCCATGAATAGTCCTTCATACTTGGGTATTGATCGAATACCCTATTTTAAGGAATTGGACTCATTCAATTGACTTTGGATGAATTGATATGATAGTTAAAATTTTCTAAATTTTTCCTCAAACAATTCCCACGTTAGCTCTGAAATAACCTTCCCCAATTGTGAAAAGAGTGTCCTTCACCACAATAAGGCACTTCCCTTTAGTTGAAACACATCTATAGTTACCTTTAGATTTAAGGTGTAGTCCCTCAAGGTGAAATACATCACCATGTTATCAAAGCCAAGCCTTTGCTACTTTTCCATATATGGACCCCTATAATTGTGGAAATTTTACTTCTTATAACTCTCAAAACATGTTGTTTCTTCTTGGATTTATGGCCCCTTCAATTATATCAATGGTTCCTCCCTTTTCCTGTTCTAAAAAAATTATCAAAGCCTAAAACATATTATATTGAAAACCCCTCTAAATTCGTGGTTTGGAACCTTGTACTGGCATCATTACATGATAAAACTAGCAACAATTATGGTTTTCAATCAGTTGTTCACAACTCCATTTGTGAGCAACTCTTTGGTCTGCCCACTTTTTCCATACTCCTCCTCCAAGATGACAAGTCTAGGGCTATGGAGGTTTCCCTTCTTCTCACTGACTCAATCCTATACAATACAATGAACTAAGGCTAGTTTTCTATCCCACTTGAATACTAATTTATTCCTTCAAAGTATGCACATCCTTAGGCCCAATACACCTACCCTTCTACCAATATTTTTTTCCTTCACAAGTACTAGACTTAGGGATCTTCTTTGACAGTCACCTAACAACCCTCCAACAGTACTTGGAATGCCATCAATTTTCCCAACCACAACAAATTATTTTAATGATATAGTGCCCACAACACTACCCTCATCTAGGGTTCTTTAGATCTACCACCTAATAGTGATTTGAGTCCTCTCAAAATCATTATTATTGTGTACCAATTTATTTGTTGTCCAATCTATGAACAAATCTGAACTACTCCTACTATCATCCTTCTAATATTTTGTCTATGATTGAACTAGGGTCACAGTTAATCCAATAATAGTCCATTGACTAACTGTTTATAGGCTACTTCAGATCTCTTTCCAAAACTCTATGGACAATCCACCAAAATCAACTCCTCTTCATGTCAATCCATTCCTCATATGGCACATTTCTTCTACTCATGTTCCATCTTCTTTTGGATTTCATATCTCCACACCTAATTCTACAAACCATATTCCAAATTTGTGGTATATATTTCATAGATCAACCTCTCTCTAAGGGACACAACCCCTCTTCTTCTATGCATATTTTTCACAGTATTAAGGGCATACCTTATGGACTAAACATGCTAGGAAACTTCCCTAACTAGGGCAGTATACTTCTATTCTAATTTATTTAGAAAAAAAAACCCTATCCATCCATAGTAAAAACAAAAACCCTTGCCTCCATAAGAGACACGGCCTAGCTCATATAGATCCATATAGTCTGGGCATTCTTTCACTGAATATTGACCTAAAATTTAGATATCTATGACCCTCAAACTACAGTTACCTCAGTCAATATTACACCTACAAATACTTTTGTTCTGGCCCTAAATTATAGTGCAGACCCTCCTCCATTTGTGTTGGTATTTATCACAGACCTTGTAGCCTACTAACTACCACAAGGTAGGGTCTCAAACCTCTCTACTATTTCAAAATTTTATGTGGCCTTCGCACACAAGCACCACTGAAATCACATGCCCAAATTCTCATGAGCCACCTCTCTTGAGCTTGATCTGCCATAAGAGAATCATCAGTATTCCATCATACGTCCTATCTCGAACCCATTAGAGTATGTGACATTATTGTGAACCCTCACATGATGATCTTGCTTTTGGTTGATGACAATGGCCCCCATTTAGCAACCCTTACTCAAACCTCTAACTCGACCCACTTTAGGACTACATCTCTTCTAGTTCCTTGATCAAATGATCTCCTCCTCACTTGATGTTCTTTCCTTCATACTAAGGCCTCCTTTAATATATTTTCCTAACTAGGAATATTCAAAAACCTCTATAACTTACGAGCTTTATCTACTTAGACCTTAGAAAATATTATTTTTCCTTTTTAATTTTCTTTTAGATTTTAAACCCCAAATTGGGTCCAAAACCACCTCACTTGGTTTTTTCTGACAAATCCTTTTGTGACAAAACTCACACAAACCCATCTCACTAGGCTTCTGGAGTACCTCACAAGCTACACAATTCAACAACATAGTCTAGTTGTAGTAATCGTAACTTAGTCAAGCTCTTGTAGTCAAGCAATGACTTGGTTGTGTTCCCAAGTTGCAAATTAAGTAAGAATAGTTGTGATGGCATGATATCTAGGGAGGGTTAGGGCATGCCAAAGGCATTCTAACACATGTCAGACAATTCCAATGTATGTTGAGGAGTGTTAAGGAGTGTCGAGGCATCGCAAGGGAGAACTAGGTCAAAATGCATGGAAATGAACAAATAAGAGTGTGTGTCAAGGAGTGTTAGCGAATTAAGGCGTGCCAAGGAAAAAGTGTGTTAGAAGATGTTCATAATAATATTTGCAAGATGAAAGCCTACAATTGTGATAAGGGGCTCGAAAAAGTAGTTTTAGACAAAGGGAGACTTTGTGCTGGCACAACACTATTTTTCCTTTATCTATTATTTTTATATGACATGTGGCACACTTTGGCCGAATGATAATGTTTTAAACTATTTTAGACAATTGCATATTGTACATTATTGTGTATAAGTTTTGGGGCACTCAAATTGTGCCCACTTATATCTTGTGCGTCTTGTGTATCTTGTGGTTCCTGCAAAATCTCAGTTAATGTTCTATTGTTTATATGAACTAGACATACATGTGAAATATTACCTATGTAAGCTATGTTGCTTAGTTATTTTATGGCAATGGCTAGATGTGATCCTTGTCTTGGCAAGTTCTTAAGTGGGACAATTTCAGCTTGGACATGAGTGGCCTAAGATGAAGTATATGTAGTTCTTAGGTGAAAAAGGAATAATCTAATTGTAGTAGCTACAATTGTTCAAGTTGTTACGGTTGAAGCAGGCCAATGTCACATGAAATGCAATAGCTAAGGACTTAATTTAGTTCCCAAGTCATGAAAAAATGTAAGGCAAGTTGTGAGGGCATGAATGCCAAGGAATGTTAGGGAATGCTAACACGTGCCAGATAGTTTGAAGGCAAGTCAAATATGCTAAGATTTTTCAAGTGCTAAGGCATGCCAAGATGTGAAAGGGTGCATGTGACAATACGTGCCAAGGAATATCAAGGAAACAAAAAGGAGAAACAAGTTAAACTACAAGGGAGTGAACAAATAAGAGGGTTAATAAGTCATAAATTTATCTTTTCCAAGATGGGAATGCTAGGCACACCAAAACTAGGTGGCAATAGGTGCCAAGTTACAAGTGTTAGTGCATTATAAGTGCAAAATCACCCTTTGTTACTTCTCATCTACTTTCCAGTAATTGATATAAAATAAATTTAATATTAAACCATGCAAAAGAATACCAAGGCATCTTAATGAATGCTAGACATGCTAATACTTTCCAAGCACCAACACCTGCCAAGTGCCAATGTGTGTTATGGAGTGATATAACACATGTTATGAAGTGGAAGGGAATGTCAAAGAGAGCTAAGGTGTGACAAAGTGTGCTAATGCATGTTCAAAAGTGTTATGGAGTACTAGGGAAACACAAGGGAACACTAAGTCAAAATGCAAGAAAGTGAATGAATATGAGAGTGTGTGAGGGAGTGCCAACGAGTGCTTGCTATCATGCCAATGAGGGAGTGACAAGGCATGTTAAGCACTAGTAAGGAATGCTATGGAATATCAGGGCATGTCAAGAAGTGACAGAGTGTTCTAGGGAGTTCTAGTGTGTGTTAAACTGTGCCAAATAGTGCTAAGACATGCAATATGCTAAGGCATGCTAGGATGTGTAGGGTTCTAGGGTATGCCAATATGTGTCAAGGAGTATCAAGGAAAAAAAAGAATTACCAAGCTAAAATACAAGGAAATGAACACATAAGAGGTTAATAATTCGGGACCTTATTTTTTTCAAAAGGGGCATGCTAGGCACACTAGTAATAGGTCATAATACATGCCAAGTTCCAATGTGTGCCAAGTGCTCATGTTTTTTAATGCATGCCAAAGTATTCCAGGGCATGTTAGGGACTACAATGCATGCCAACACATGCTAGGATAGTGTTATGCTATGCTAGGGCATGCCAACATGTGCTTTTGTGTCCTAGCCATGGAAATATGTTCTAGGTACAGAGATGTTCTAAGACATGCGAGGTGCCAAGGAATGTTAGTGTGTGCCAAATCATGTTAATATGTTCCAAGAGTGTTGAGGAGTGCTATATATCTCCCATTAATAGAATTTACAAAGCTTGATTATGTATTAAATAATATATTTTTTACACACACTATTGAAACTTTATCTAAAGGGAATTTGCTAGATAATAAACCTAATAGAGATGAATCATGTATTGAATAATAGGAAAACTATATTCTCATTACTTGAGGGAAGTGATACACTCTAATTAATTCTTAACAATATGTCTGACTCTAACCACTATATGGTTGTTGTGGAGGTAAATCCCCTCTGTGGACAGAGGCGATCCCTACTAGCCCAGATCGGGTCTAGCAACAATCGTTCACGCTATAGTGCAGGTTCCTAATTGCAAATAAACCAACTAGAGATGAAGGCTTACCTGGAATCCAAAGCTGTTGCTTGTAGAAGAGGTAGCGCTCCCATTCCTTAGCCCTGGCAGATCACGATCCCCACGATCTCCGTGATGGACACCTGCACATGTTAGAAACAAACAAACGCAAGCGTAAAATCCAGTAGATGCAACTATATTTGAGTCAGAAAGGACATAACTCATCATTATAAACAACAATAAGAGTGGAACCATAACCAATAGTCGCTTATTATTAATCAATCAAAGGAAGAATACAACCATAGTTCTGACGCTGAATTCTCCTTCGGAGGGTCGCCAGCAGAACACGTCTCGAAAAGCCCGTCAAGGATGGGACAAAACTCTCTCTTCGGATCTTGACAATAGTCTCCTTGCTTGAATTCGGCCTTAGGGGAATAATCAAGGCTCTTACAGCATACGGCTCTTGGGAATTTGGGAACTTGAAGACTAGCTTGCAAAGGAGATGAGCAAGATTTTATAGATGGAGGAAGGGGAGTTGGGATCCCTATAATCATGGGATTGGCCCTATCATCAAGGAAGCTTCCATGAGAGGTGGAAAACCACTTCCTCTCTATGGAAATCCATAGCCAAACCTCCCAACTCAAGATAGATATCAGTTCCTGGATCACTTAGGACGAAACTTCCGCCATTTATTTTTTAAAAACACTCCTTAAGTTGGCTGGTGCGAGTGCGACTCTGGGACAGAGCGCCAATTGGAGCGACCTTTTTGAAGGATTTTCCCCATTGACGCGGGTACTGAACTGGCTGCCTGCGCCAATCCAAAAAGGGGTGTTTTAGGGTTTTTCAGCAGGAGATGTCTTCAGGGGAATGAAAGTACATGTTCAGGGGAATACCATGAAAGTATTTTCAAGTTATATTACTGCTCACAGGTCACAAAATAATCCCTCCAATGTGCGAGACGGGGAATGGTAGGGACGGTGACAAATTTATGTGTAACAATGGTCTTGGGCACGTAATGAAAAATTCTCCGCAACAATGGTCTTAAATCGTTATCTTTTGATAAAAAATATAGTAACATGCACATAGCATCATAAAAAAATTCACTGGAATGATCAATGATGACGAACCTTTTTTTACCATCACCAATATTAACCAAAAAAATTATTGGTGAGGGCCAATTAAATATCACCACTAGAAGTGTCACCAAAGAGAGAATTAGTGATGGGCCTTTAATCACCCTCACCAAAATTTTCACTGAAAATGGCTTTGGTGACAAACCTTAAAGGATTGTCACTAAATGCACTTACAACAATGATTTTTAAAGGACCGTCACCATATGTGACATTGGTGATGGACCTTAAAGGCCCGTCACAGGCATGACCCTCACCAATGTCCTTTTTTCTTGTAGTGTGTTAAGGTTTTTGAAGTCCACACAAAGTCTAATTTCTCCATTTTTCTTTTTGACATGAACTAAATTAGCTACCCAATTAGAGTATCTTAAGGGAAAATTTATTTGGGCATCTAAAAGATTCTTAATTTCTTTTTCTATGGTAGGAAGGAGAACTGGATTAATTCTTCTAAGTTTTTTCATGTAAGGTTTTGCTTCAAGTTTTAGTGGAATTTGATGCTTTATAAGAGATGTGTCATAAGTTTTCAGATCAACATAATACCAAGAAGAAACATCTTTGTAATTTTTAAGAAGCTTAATGTATTTATTTTTAACTTCAAGGGTTAGAGATGCACAAATTTTAATGTTTTTAATCTCTTCATCAGTTTCAATGTTAGTTTCTTCAATATCATCTTATGGTGAGATAGAAAATGAATTTCTAGGAACATCATTCTGATCAAATAGTTTTTCTAAAGGAAAAAAGCATTTAGGAATAAATTTTTTTGACAGTTGTATAATGTCATGATCAACTACTTTTTTATTTAGATCTGAATTTTCTTTTTCTTTAGCAAATTCATTCATATCTGATTTATCTTCTTCAATTTGTAAGACATAAAATTCATCAATAACTTGAAGAAAGCATTTTAGTTGTTTATCATCTTCAAATATTTTCCAATACTTTAGATTATCTGGAATAGATGGCCTGGATTTGGTATTATACCTGCATTTGGTCTGGTATTTTAAAATAATTGGCAGAAAGAGCTAAGGAGTCTACATGAATATTGTCATTTATATGGATGAAATTTATATTAAAAGCATTAAAGGAGTTTTCAATTGAATCCAAAACTTCATTTATGAAAGACCTAAGCCTAGGATTCTTTGTTCGACAAAGATTCCTAACCTGTCTTACTATAAGTTCTGAATCAGTAAATACAATTAAGTTTTTCACCTTTAAGCTTTTAGTAAACTCTAAACCTAAAAGAAAAGCTTTTTACTCAGCAACATTATTTGTGACTTCAAAATCTAGTTTGCATGATTGCGTTATGTTCTCGTTATTTGGTGAAATTAAATCAACACCTTCTTCAGCTCCATATTTGGTACAAGACCCATCAAAGAAAAGTTTCCAAATATCAGTTTAAGCAGATTTAGGAGTTTCAACTACATCTTCAATTTTAAGTTGGGAATTTTGTGTCATATTTTAAGATAATTGAAAGCAACCAAAATTTGGTCAACTACATAAATGGTATGGTTACTAGCTTGATCTTCTTTGTAGATATTTTTTAAGAATCTGACCTCCCTATATAGCTTAAGGTTTTCTCCCCCATATACAAGAATAGTGGCAAAAGACATATACATTTGAAGACTTCCTCCTAGCTTGGCACAACATGATCTTGATAAAAGCATTCCAAACTTAGGGGGAATATAGTGACTATTATGTCTAATACAACACTTTTGACTGGTACTTGGTGTAAGGTTACCACTAAGTCCTTTATAAGTTCTAAACATTGCACTCTTTTGGAGTCAAAGGTATATAGATCATGATAACTTCAAGTGATTTCCAAAATAATTTACTCTATAATAACCTTTGGCATTAGATTATGTCAAGCTCCATAATCCAACATACAATTGTATAGTAAAGAATCATGTACCTTTAAAGTCACATAGAAAGGTGGAATTGATTCATCAATCATGTTTTATCTAGGACCAAAAGCTATTGTGGGTTTCTCATTTTGTAGACTAATAATGTCCCCTTCAACATCCACACTAGATTTTTGGATCCATTTTGAAACTTGACTCTTATATCTAGGATTTTTAGAAAGTTCTGAAAGTTGTATATGAATTTTAACTCTTTCTAGCTATTTTTCAACATTAAAATAAGTCAAAACAGTTCTATCAATTTGTGTAGTATCATTTGGTTGATTTAGAGGTTGAATAGAAGTAGTTAGAGTTTCATCAGATTTCTCTTGAGGCTTAATTATGATAGGTTTTTTATGAGGTCTACCAGGACTAGCTCTTAGTCTTAAATCATACCTTCTATTAAGCTCAACAATTAAAAATTTGGAGAAGACTTGATATTTAGACACTTGAGAACTGTCATCATTTTCTTGAGACATTTGACCCTGAGGAATAGGGACAATGGAATTTTGAATAGATTTTTCATCTATGTTATTAATTTCTTCAGTGATTGACAAAGTATTATCATCAGGTTGTTGATAATCAATCAACAAAGTTGTAGGTACTTGTTGATAATTGTTAGGTCTCCGAAGAATTTGCAATTGAGGGGCCTTTTTGAACTGATCTTGGGTCTGTGTTTGGGGTCTAGCAATAGTTTGTTGGATTGTTCTAGGTTGTGTTTCAATCTTCGAAATCCTATTTGAAAGGTTTCTAAGAAGTGATGTGATTTAATCTATTTTTGAGTCTTCACTTTTAGATTTAGAGGAAGAAGAAGCTTCATGATTTTATTTTAATTTTCTTTGGGATTTTTTAGCTTTGGCCTTTAGCTTAGTCAAAGAAAACCTATTTGCTTCAACCTCTATAGCATTTTTTCCATGTCTTATAAGGTATGAGTTGTTATCTCTCTTAACATGACAACAAAATCATCCTCAAAGGCTTTGGAGAATCTAACCTTTGTTGCTGCTACATGTGGTTTACAATCAGGAGGCATCTTGTGATAAAGTTTATTAAATATTTGGATGAAATCAACTACTAGTTCACCATAGTTTCTTTTAAGCTCTTCAAATTCTGTTAAGAAATAAAAAGGATCTTTTTTCACACCCCATTGATTTTTAAATATAGTTTTCAATTCCTCCCAAGATCTAATAGAATGAGTTGTTAGCTATCTAAATCAAATCCTAACATTTCCTTCTAAATATTTCACAAACAATCTCATATAAAAAATTTCATGTTTTATGTTCATGTTATCAGCAAAATCTAGAAATGATGCTAGATGATCATCATCTCAAAACCCAGTTTCTCCATTAAATTTGGGTAGATGTTTCAGATACCCACTAGGAAAATCATTAAGTTAGTGTGGGAGTAATAGGGAAGAATATATTTCTTGTAAAATGGGTCTAAAACCAGCCATACTTGAAGATGTAGATGTAGAAGATTCAGTTGTGGTGGTTGTAGAAGAAGAAGTAGAAGTAGAAGATGAAGATGAGGAAGAAGGAGGTGGAGAAAGAAATGGAATTGAAGATATTTTCAGGGATCTTAAGGGTGTTTGAATGACCAAATTTTGAACCTCTTATTCTCCTTCTTTGTGTTCAAATAAAGTATTAGAATAAAGACAAAAGAGATCTTCTAGTTGTGCAGAAGTAGATAGACCAGAGTATGTGACAAGGGATATGAAATCAGTAGGTGTGAATCCAGGTAAATTTAGATCCAAGTCCTATTATGATATAGGAGATTTAGAAGGTGCCTCGGGTAATTTATAAGACTCCAAAGAATGAACTAACAAGGCATATTGAAAATCCACTCCTTTGGATACTAATTCTTGCACTCTAGGAGGTATATCTACTGATTCTAGGGGAATAGTTCCAGATATGAAAGGATCAGGTACTGTTGTGGTCTCTTGTTGAGGAATAGAAGAAGGGATTTGATGTCTTCTTTTGGAACAAGCTTGTCTTACCAGTCTCTCTGGATCTGATAAAGGTAAGACAATTTCATAGTTATAATGAGACCTGGTATGCTTAGAAGGAGCCAGCTTGAGTTCAGTGAAGTCGCTAGGTGAAAATTTTTGACCTAACTAGACCTTTAATCACCCTTAAAAGAATAGGATTTATCGTTGTCCCAGGGAAAACAAATCAAATTATGTTCCCTGGTAATGACGCTAGTCTGATGTTGTCCTCTAAGATAATTGGGGTCAATAAATTATGCCAGAGCATCTATAATGTTTTGTTTTGTTTTAAGTTTAGAACAATGTATAAATCAAATTTGCAGCAACTGTGTTTAAACTTTTAGATAGAATTAATTAATAGGACAAAGGATTATTTCTTTATTCCACACAGTAATTTAGATTTTGCAGGTGATTTAGCAGAATAACTAAGAAGATATGATTATTTAATTATTCAAATAAAATATTTCAAATGATCATAAGTGTGAAAATTTTCAAACAATGTCTAAAAGTTTAACAAAACATATTTAACATTATGAATATGTTGATAATTTATTGATGAGAAGGACTTACATAAACAAATGGATCAATAAATCATTCTCTGATATAATAATAACTCCAGGAGGGATTTAAAAGAACTGAAACTCAGTTAATCTTACCTAGTTATCTTCATATGTAGAAAACAATATAAATAATAAACAGAAAAAAATCACAAGGTAACAAGGATGTATGAAACAAATCCAATATCCTTATTTTATTATTAATGATAAAAATCTTCTACACTGATGCTTACAAAAATGTTCATCCAAGGGTGCAGCCCTTAATAACTCGAGAATGAGAGTTATTTATACTAGTTCTAGGACTAATAAAATATCCTAAAATGATTAGAAAAATAGTATTATATGATCGAAAGAAGGAAATTTTTGGACTATGTGTCCTTGTTTTTAAGGAGACTGTTGATGATTGGACAAAAAATTATGTTATGCTGATGACTAGGCCCAAAAATGCTACTATGTTGTTGTGTTGCTAGAATTAAAAATTACTCAATGGTATCACATAATTTATCTCATCTTTCCTCGCTTGGGATTTGTAAATTTACAATTTTCCTAAATAAGTCATCCACTTCTATGTATCTTTCGAAAGTGGGCTTGTTGAGGAAAATATGCTTGATCTCATGTTTGATGCTGAAATCAAACTCTAAGGCTTCTAGGAAAGCCTTTCCTGTGATGTGTCCTTTGATCCCTGTAAATTTAGCCCTGTTGGTTTCAATGGTGTATAGTTTCTTACAATAATCTTCAATTTTGATCAGCTTATCATCCATAGCTACCAATCTTGGTAACCCTTTTTTATTTAAGACATTGAACTTGGTATGAAACCTTTGGACAATAATGTCCAAAGTTTGGAATTTGGTCTCTAATTGATTGATCAAATTCTTCTTCTGTAATACTTTCTTGATTTCCAAAATTGTGTTTGTTCTGTCGGAAATATTGATTTTTTCAAGATTTTCTCTATTCTTTGAATTTAATACCTTGATCATGTTTGTGGCTTCTGATGGCTTGGTATTCAAGGCTGCTTTCTGTACTTCAATCATTGTTCTGCATCAGGTTATAAGTTCCTGTTGCTCAAAGAGAATTTGTATGGATTGCCATACTTCTGTTATAGCTTGGCTGATGTTTGTCCAGATGTTTTCCTTGGCTTGGGCCAATGTATCAACCATTAATGATTCAATTTTTAGCTTTGAAATTTGGAGTTCTAGTGTATGGGTCTTCTGCATTTATGCTACATACAAAGTATCATTTTTTACTTTATACAACTCTAGATTCTGAAATTTCTCTAACATATTTTCATTTTTTTGTTTTTGCAAAGCCAAATCTTCTGCTATTTTGGCTGAATTAGCCACTGTTGATGATGATGGTGTTATTTATGATGATGAATATGGCTATGTTCCTACAACTGCTATAGGAATGGATGTGGCTGAAACTAAAGCTACCTTTACTGATTACTTTTCCTTAAGGAGTCCTGATGTTCTTCCATTTTCTTAATTTGTATGTTTTTCTCAATGATGAGTTTGAGCATCTCATCCCCGTTCTATTCATTCTCTACAATTTCTTTAGTTATTGGATCTTCAGTAGAAGGAAACTTCAACTAATTTCTCAAGGCTACAATGTCTGCATTCTTTTTCTTGAGAATTTCTTCAATTGCATTGCAGTCCTTTGGATCGTATCCAATTTTTACTATCAAGTATTCATCTTTGTATCCTTAGAAAATGATGAAATTTTTTCAATATTGACCTCAGATTGAACATTTGAAAGTGCTCTTGTGATCTTGGAGAGGGACATTGTTGTGGTGGTCATGGTAGAAAACAACATTTCACCAGATTGCATGTGCACGTCCATCTGATCAATAGGATGTATTTGACTTGTGTCAAATGAGAAAATGGTATTTTTTAGTTAGAAGGAGACTTTGGAAATGGAACCGAAGCTTGTTAGAATTCCATCTGCATTCTTCCTTTTTCACTGTCAAAGGCTAAAAGAAGTCTATGTTGGGAGGTTGATGTCTTCTTCCAAAACTAGTTGTAAACATTAGATTTAAGAGTCTCATTCTTCTGTTTGATCTCTAGGAACTTTGAAAATATGTTCTCTTCATCTGTAGAAGTATTTTCTACAGTTTGAATTAGTTCCATAGGTTCCCTTGAAGGAGAAATAGGAGGAGGAGTATTTGGAACACTGGTTCGAGTTGATGTAGTTTTTTATGTTGAAACTTCAACCTCTCCAAGGTCAATTACCCCTGATGGTCCTCCCTCTGTTAATGATGTTGAACCAATTTTTTATTTCTTCTATTGTAGAATGAATTCTTGGACAACATCCATAGTAGATGGAGTTTCTTCTCTTGCCCTTTTTAGCTTCTTTATCCGAGGAACTAAAGTCTGCGCATTTGAAGTTGATAGAACTTTTTCATCTCCTTCGTGTAATGTCTCTTCAGACTACTCTTATTGATTCATAAAATTTTCTATTTCTTTCCTTGGGGTATGATTATAGGGGGTTGTTTTTAATTCAACTTTGAGAGCAGAGATGATAACATATGGGTCATAGGACCAGGTGAAGCTGGGTTGGAAATTCATCTTCTTCAATAATGCATCTAACTCTGAACCAACTAATATGATATTGCAGATAAATGATCCTATGCTTGCCTTTATCTTGAACTGTGATTTTATTTTACCTGACACAAAGTGTAGGTCATCCATGTTTATCATTTGCCTAATATATTCTAGAGAAAATATTCTCATAGGAACATATTTAGGTATCTTGAACGGTGCAAGATCACATCCATATACCCCTATCTCAGTATAATTTTTATACATATACCAATCTCTTGTTTCAGTTTGTTCACTTAAGTGTAAAACTATTTTAATTTCCTCTTCAATTCTTGGTTCTGTTTGACTGCTTAGGAGTTGCTTTACTGCATATATGAAAGAATCCACATACTCAAAAAATGATGGCTTTGTTGATGTAGCTCTGAAAATTTATGTCCAACAAATCATTGATTGATTCACTCCATGATCATCTTGCTTGCTGAGCTGAATGGATAGTTGATCTCCTTGCTGGAAAAGAAACAAGTGAATGATGACATAACTGTATCTAAATACCCCCTATGTAGTAAAATTCATAAACTGTTCATGTATATTTTCAGCCAAAAAATGGTTGAAATTATACATGAATGTTGGTTGTTGTTCATTGCTGAAAATGGAAAAGAACCCAAGGATGAGTTCATCAACTGATTGGTCATCCTGATATCCTAACATGTAGGAAATTAGGGAGATACAGTGTCTAGAGGCCTCAGGAAAAATAGAGGATGGGTATGGTGAATTTTTTTTGGGTAATTCAACATCCTTTGGGAGAAAAATGTTAAAAATCTGAGTTCTCTATGGGAAGGTCAATTAATGGTACAGATCCATAAGTGTGGTTGGTGAGAAATGACCGAGCTGGTCAGATTAGGGAATGAGAAGCATTTGATTGATGGTTTCAACAGTGATGGTGGTCAAAATTTCTCCTTTCTAGGCCACCACTGCTCTTTTGATAGGGTCATATTGAGCTTGACACCATGAAATTAAATCAGGGAATTCATGGGTTTTTGGGAAGGTAAAGAATGGGAGAAGTGACTCTTAGAATCTGATATGGTCCTCTTTGTATAAATATTTTTGCTTGAGCCACAAGTGGAGTTCATGGAAATTGAACTCACACTTGCAATCTGTAACCTTAAAGAGGGCATCTGCAAGAGGAATGAGGTCAATATTGACTTGGGCTGTGGGAGCAGGGATTTCCTCTGTAATCTGCTTCTTAGATTTAGCTTTTGGGGGCATGTCAACAATTTACAATAATGACAAAGGAGAGGAGATAGTGCTGTCAGGAAAAATGAGAGTGGAAATGGCTTGATCGGATGACAATAGGCATGGTGACATCTTGATCAGACAATGGAGGCAACTGTGCAAATTTTCTTGCAATCACAACAATGAAATGGTTAGCCAAATGTGAGAAATAGTGGGGCAGAGGGTGATTTATAGAATGAAATCATTGTTAATGGTTTAATGTAAACGTAGTGGATTAAATGGGATTTGGAGCGGAGGGCTAATGTGGAGGCCAACGGTTTGGGAGCAGGGGGCTTCAACAGGTGAATAGGAAGGCAGAGACGTGATAGGCTGGTAACGGTTAAGTTGATTTGTCAACGGGTATATGGCAGGTGGCAACACGAGAATGGCAGAGGGAAAACGGTCAAGGCGCGGGATGAATGACCGTTAGGTGGTAAGGGAGAAACCATGATGAAATTCGGAGGGGGGGGGGGGGGGGGTTAGTGGTTTCCGATTTTGAGCGGAGGGTGTGCAAACTTAGGAGAGGGTGCCACGTACGCATTTTATGGCAACCATTAAAACCATTTCTCGGGACCGCCCCCCTACCCCCTCGTGTTAACAGGAAATGGCCGAGGGGGGTGTGAACTCTCCCTCCGCCGTTGATCTGGGTGGGGTAGATCTCAACCGTTGAAAAGTGAGCACTTTATATTACATCCGACAAGACACATTTTGTCCTTTAGTGACCTTAGCTTTACAATGGTATATGCGCCATATAACTTCAGGTTTAATGTTAATAAACTAATGAAAAATTAATCTCTTTCAAAAGAAATTAATCACAATTAATATATTAACTTTTGAAAAGGCAGTTTGCAGCTATATATTTTTTTATTTTTGTGAAATAAAGCCATTATTTTCTCTTTGGCATTCTAACATTTTATTTTTTATTTTGCCTTCATTCTTTAAAGCAATCTAACCTAACATTTTATTTGATATGGATGTATAAAACACAAACTAAACCTATCATTTTTTTATTTCTTTCATCCATATCCTATCTAAACATTTTTACTAGATAGTAAATGAATTAATCATGTAATGGTTAAGTTAACTTACTAATGAATGTTATGAAAAAATTAGTAAAATAGATATATGTTGTTTACATTCACTAAAGTCTTGTACATACGTTGGCTCAATGAAGAACACTAGTATAAAAAATTATGAATATGAAATTGAAAGTTGAAAGTAAATTAAAAATATTGATTCGTCCCCGGTCTCTAGTATTTTTCCTAACACGATACCATTGCACAAACCCAAATAAATTCCACAATGAAAAAATGATTATATTAATAATAACAATCACTTATTTATAAATATACAATCTAGGTACGAAACATGTGTGTGAGAGAAAAAATAATATCTAAAACTAATTACGTGATATACAAAAATAATCCATAAAGATTAGTTACTAGCACAACCACATTAGTAAAAACTAATGTGGTTGATATACGCCGATAGGCGTATATAAAATAGATTCACAACCACATTTACCAATGTGGTTGATATACGCCGATAGGCCTATATCCACTACCCATCACATTAATTTATATATCAATAAATAAATATTATATATAATAAATTTATTATATTAATTTGAAAAATATATATTTTATATTAATAAGAATAATAATATATACATACTATAAATTATGATTAACTATATACATATTATAAATTAACTTGAAATATATATAATATATATTAATATAAAAAAATAGTAATAATATATCATACATGGCTATACTATTAATAAAGCAAAAGAACTAATAATATATTAATAATATATATTATATCATAGTTAGTTATATTATTAATAATATTATAATATTACAAATATTCATTATTAATAAATATTAGAATATTTATTTATAATGATTATTAATAACATTATAATCTAATATTTCTTAATAATAATTATTAGTAATATTATAATAATATTTATATTACTAAATAAATATTAAAATATTATAATATTATGAATATATATTATTAATAATGAATATTAATAATATTATAATATTACTAATAATCATTATTAATAAAGATTTCAATATATATTTATAATATATAATATTAATAATATTATAATATTACTAATAATCATTATTAATAAATATTTCAATATTTATTTATAATTATTATTAGTAATATTATAATATTATTAATATTACTATATAAATATTAAAATATTATAATACTATTAATATATATTATTAATAATATTAAAATATTAGAAATAAACATTATTAATAAATATTTGAATATTTATTTATAATGAATATTAGTAATATTATAATATTATTAATATATAAAAAATAAATTAATAATATTATAATATTTTTATTCATTATTAATACTTATTATAATATTATAATAAGTATTAATAATATATATTAAAAATATTTATTAATATATTATTAATATTAACTATATACATACTATAAATTATCTTCAAATATATATAATATATAATAATAATATTTATGAATATAAAAATAATAAAAATAATATTTAATATTTTAATATTTATTTATATATTAATATCATAGATGGTTATATTATTAATAAACCAGAAAAACTAATAATATATTAATAATATTTATTAAATATTAATAATATTATTATAATATTATAATATTACTAATAATCATTATTAAACTGAAGAGAGTAATAAACCATATGAAACAAAATTTAAAAACAAAAAACCCAAGAGATTAATAAACCCTAACAATTAATATTTGAGAGTGAAGATATTAATAAACCCAATGGATAATTAATAATGCAAACCCAATGTCATCATAAACCAAAGGTTTAAATATTATAAACCATAGGAATTAGTGAACCCAAGCGAAAACCATTACCCAAAAAATTACAAACCAAACGAATTGGTGAACCCAAGGGAATTGATTTAAACATTCAGACAATTGTTGTCACAATGCGACGTTGGACCAACTGTGACCAAGGTTGGCCATGGGTGACTTTCCTATTGAGACAATCTTTGTCAGAATGTGACATTTGATCATGGATGACATTGATCGAGTATTCATATTATAAGCCAAAAGAAGTAATAAACCCAAGGGTTTAATATTAGAAACCAAAGGAATTCGTGAACCCAAGGGACAACCATCACCCAACAAATTATAAACCAAAAGAAATTGGTGAACCCAAGGGAATTGATTTAAACATTCAGAGAATTCTTGTCACAATGCGATGTTGGACCAACTATGAGCAGGGTTGGCCATGGGTGACTTTCATATTGAAACAATATTTGTCAGAATGTCACATTTGATCATGGATGACATTGATCAACTATTCATATTATAAACCAAAAGAACTAATAAACCCAAGGGTTTAATATTATAAACCAAAGGAATTGGTGAACGCAAGGGAAAATCATTACCAAAAAAATTATAAACCAAAGGAATTGGTGAACCCAATGGAATTGATTTAAACATTGAGACAATTGTTGTCACAATGCGACATTGGGGCAAGTATGACCATGGTTGGCGTAGGGTGATTTTCATATTGATACAATGTTTGTCAGAATGTAACATTTCATCATGGATGACATTGATCGACTATTCATATTATAAACCAAAAAAACTAATAAACCCAAGGGTTTAATATTATAAACCAAAGCAATTGGTGAACCCAAGGGACAACCATTACCCAACAAATTATAAATCAAAAGGAATTGGTGAACCCAAGGGAATTGATTTAAACATTGAGACAATGGTTGTCCCAATGCGACGTTGGACCAACTATGACCATGGTTGGCCATGGGTGATTTCCATATTGAGACAATGTTTCTCATAATGTGTTATTTGATCATGCATGACATTGATCGATTATTCATATTATAAACCAAAAAAACTAATAAACCCAAGGGTTTAATATTATAAACCAAAGCAAGTGGTGAACCCAAGGGAAAATCATTACCGAAAAAATTATAAACCAAAGTTATTGGTGAACCCAAG